>CM040763.1:2110841-2418341 GCA_022829145.1 Albula goreensis | reverse complement strand
CCTGAAGTGTACAGCTGAACTGTCATTAAAACATTTGTCCAGTAGAGGGCAGCAGAATAATGAGCTAAGGTTTAAGCACAATCTGGGGACTCATATCATACCTGAGATTCTCCTACCCTGTGACACAGGTATAGGTGTGTGAGACACAGGTGTAGGTGTGTGAGACTCACCTGCGGTATAGAGGGCGTCAGAGGGGCAGGACAGGGCACATTCCTCGGCCCCGCCCGTGCTGGCGCAGGTGAGCTGGGCTCCGGGCGGGGTCCTGCGGGGGGGGCACTCCGCCACCTCTGGGGGAGAGCCAGGGTCACGTTACCATGACAACCGCCCACCTCTGACCCCCTGGCACAAGGACCAGAGACCAGGGTGACCTCACGCCAGGGTTTTCCCATGCCATATACTCTACACATCATCAACACATGGGCTATACCCTATACACACCATAAAGCACTATATACACTATACACTATATACTATACACAAATGCAGACCACTGTACACAATAAAAACTATGCACTATTCACAATGTACACTATAAATGCTAAACAAAAACAACATACACACTATGTACATACATACTACACACAATACACTACACACTAAACATTATACATATTATACACTACACACACACACATACACACACACACACACAATATAAACCAGCACACACACATATGCACACACTCACGCACAAATTAAGCTGAACGCTCTTCCATGCACACAGGCACAAAAGAACAGTCCATCAACTAATTAGTAACAGAGATGCAGAGAAGGGAAAAGAGATGTTGAGATTTAGAGATAGAGAGAAGGTGAGATGTGGAGATCTACAGAGATGGATGGAGAGGTGTAGAGGCAAATGAAGTGACAGAGCGATGAAGAGATATGCCGTTTACCAACACAGTCCTTCTTGTTCCAGCGCAGAGACTGTCCAGGCGGACACACACACTCATAGCTGCCGGGAGTGTTCACACAGCCAAACTCACAGCCGCCATTATTCATACTACACTCATCTATGTCTGAGACACAAAGCAAACAGTATGGTCAGAGTACAGTCAAACAGTATGGTCGCTACAGCCACAAATACAGTTAGAGTAGTCACTATGGTCACAAATAACAGTCAGATAACAGAGTAAGGTCAGTGAAGAGGTGACTGTGATAGGCTGTTGTGTGAATGAAAAAAGGGTGGTTGTGATTGGCTAATGTGCATGGCCCTAATAATGGGGAGTGTGACTGGCTGGTGGGTGCAGCCAAAGGAAGGGCACATGTGATTGGTTGGTGGTTGCTACCTAAGGCAGAGTGGGTGCCATTGGCTGGTGGGTGGGGCCCAAGGTAGGATGGATGTGATTGGCTGGTGGGTGGGGCCCAAGGTAGGGTGAATGTGATTGGCTGGTGGGTGTGGCCCAAGGTAGGGTGGATGTGATTGGCTGGTGGGTGTAGTCTGATAGAGAGAGGGGTGAAAGGCTGAATACACACCTCCGCAGCGCGTCTGTCCATATAGAATATAACCTCTCTCACACAGACACTCAAAGCTGCCTGGGTAGTTGATGCACATATGGTCACATGTCCTTTCAAATGAGCACTCATCAATGTCTGCCCGGAAAAAACAAAATGGACAAAAACACAGGTAAAGAACTGTCACCCCAAAATGGCAGAAACAGTAAATCGATTACAACAGCATCACAAAACTCAGAGTCAGTGATGAGATGCGAGAAATATTATTCACAGCAAACTGTTTCTATGACTGCTTTGTGAGCAGCACAAATGGAGACTCCAATTGGCCACACAAATCGCTGCTATTGGAGCATCTCTCCAACAGTTTTGTATAACGGAGCCTCTGGTTGGCCGATTTGCTCTGAGTGAATTCGCACTGGTCTGATCAGACCTGGATTTCAGTCAAAATAAACAGGCACTACAGGCCTGAAAAATCAATTCAGCTCCAAACAATACTGGCAGAAAGCCTTCAATACTAGACCTTGTCTGATATGCTGACTCATGTTTTTCTCCTGGGCTGTTTCTACATGTTACAAACTGCGTTGTTACCTGTTTTCAGGCTCATGGGGAAATAAAGCATAAGATTTGTAATGTTCTAAAACAGAGATAAAACCCAGCCCTGAAGCGAACCGCTGTAAAAACCCATCAAACCCCCCGCCACACGGCGCTGCGTTTACACAGCCGCGCGTCGGCTCAAAACGCCCCTCCTGCTCTGTGTTTGATCAGGGACAGAAAGCGCTCTGGGGAAGGGCCATTTGTAGAATAATTTGTGCTTTGTGCGATTTTGTCTCAAAACTCTCAGCCAAAATAACTAACCCAGATTGCACTCCAGAGAGAGTTAACAGGTTTAACAGGAGTAATTTTTTAAGGAATAAAGTGTACCATCTCATATATGGTATATGCATGTGTGCACTTTTATTAATTACATTATAATTGTTACATTACTCATGACAGTATTCTAAAAATGGCAGGAAAAAAATATTAAAAATGTTGTTTGACCAGTTTATCCTTGAGTGAAGAATAAGGACCATCTCTGTTCTCTGGATTTCATGCCAGCTTCTTAATTACTCCATCAGTCCAGTCATTTATGTACCCTGATGTTTAAGATACGTTGCTGATATGACAGCGGAAATCAGCTCTTGTGTCTATATGAAAAACCCAACTGTGGCATAATCTATGAGTGGACCAGCACTGGTATGCAATTAGCAAAATAAATAACTAAGCTGGGGTAACTGGCATGAAGAAAACCTGCAAACTCTGGTCGTATAGAGCAACTCCACACCTGGTTGAGAGCAAGATTCAGGTATTACTTTCAGAGATGTAGGCAGGGCTTTGTGTGGGTGAACAGGAAGTCCACAGGTATGATTGACAGCTGTAAGTCACTCACCCTGGCAGGTGCGCTCGTCCGTCTGAAGCTTGTGGCCCTTCTGGCAGCTGCACTCAAAACTGCCCACCGTGTTCCTGCAGTAATGATCACAGCCCCCATTATAGTCCTCACATTCATCTATATCTGCAGAGAGAGAGAGGGAGGGAGAGACAGGGAGGAGGAGAGAGAGAGAGGGAGAGAGAGAGAGAGAGAGAGGGAGGGAGGGAGAGGGAGAAGGATGGGAGGGAGGGAGAGAGAGGGAGAGAGGTTGAGAGAGACAGTGTTTTTTTAACATATGCATGCACATATAATGAAAGCAAACTGTTTCAAGTCCAGCAAATGCAAGTTAGAGACAGTGCAAATAGCGAAGTGCAAAGTGCAAATGTACCTTTCAAAAGTTCAAAAGTATGTAAAAACTAAAACAAATAAATACATAACATCTCAACCTGAGGAAGGCTCCGCTTAATGTGTCCATGACAATGTGGAACATGGCGGTTCTAAAAAGGTTTCCCTGACAACACAAGACACTGCCTTTTTAAACAGCTCTCTGATGTGGTGGAACATGGCATTCCCGGCCATTCCTGACAGAGTGTTTCTGGTAAGCGCTGGTTAACGCCTTCGTACCCACCGTTTATTGGACGCCTCACATCTGCTCTGACAGGAGAGAGGTGCCAGCCCGGGCAGGCACATTTTTAACGAGGCCGTCCCAATTAAAAACTGTCACTCAAAGACCGTCACTCAAAAGCGAATGCCAGAGCCGTAACCATGTGAACACAGAGGAAAAGATTGTGGTCCATATTCATGAAGTATCTCAGAATGGGAATCTATGGCAGGGGAAAACTGTACCCAGATCAGTGAGATGAGTTCAGTACACAGACAAAAGTTTTCACATCCTCTATGTCCACTCCCACTACAACTCTGAGAGACACACACTTTCTCTTCCACACACATACACAAACACTAAAACACACACACACACACACACACACACACAAACGCACACACTCTACTAAATGATAAACACCACATTTTCCAGATTAGGACACAGAAAAGGTACATTTGAGGTCCTCGTATAAAGGTGTTTGGCACAGAACAGAGAGGGACAGCAGAATGCAGAGCCTTCAGCGGCCTGCAGGAAAAATAAAGCGCTAAATGATTTGGGCAACTCTGCACTCTCTCCCAGGGCTCAATCAGTCTAGCCATTCCAGGGGTAAACTCCAGCACAAAGAATGTAGAGGACCCAAAATATAACATATCTGCAGGAAACCAGAGACTCTATAAATAATTTGGAGTGGACGGCTGGACATGTGTCTGATAAAGCGCTGGACTTCCTTACGACTGCTCTCAGCGTACGTACCCTGTGTGATAATCTCTCAGAAATGTAGACCCTAAACCTTCAGGGTGTTATTCAAAGATTTAAACCTGTTTAAACAGCCTGTTTTACTGACTTCATATGTGAAATTCTCTGATACATCAGAACCAGGGCTACGTACTGTATGGTCTTCTCTGATACATCAGAACCAGGGCTACATACTGTATGGTCTTCTCTGATACGTAACTCTTCACTCTCTCAAAAACATCAAAGCGAATGGCTCACAGCACTGTTAATTTCCAGTGTTGTGTCAAGCAAGGATACATTTGGAGGAAACACACTGTTGTACACAGTTTGCCGCGGAAATAAGAATACACCACCAAAAAAAAAAAAAAAAACACTTAGGTCAAATTACATCAATCCTTTCAAAAGTAAGAGAAATGAAAAAACTGAAACATGGCCACCTCCAAAATCCAATGTACAGTAATGGTGTATCATTGTTGCCATGGGGCACTGTTCCAGGGTGATGTCACACTACAATACTGATTATGATGTCATAGTTGCGGGTCTGTTGAGAGGAACTGTTTTGTAAGAGCTCTGTAAAAGTGTTTCCTGCAGCCACGGTAAGACTGGCCGGTATGGGACAGGGGGAATGGGCCTTACTGTTCAACAGCTCAGAGTGCCCCTGTGTCTGACCGAGAACCCGGGCCCCGCCCCCGCCCCCCCCCCCCCCATAGCCAAACCTCCAGCAGTTACACACCTACCTGCCACATTCCCACTGTCACCTGGCCCTATCGCATCACCAAGGAAACCCCATCCTACCAGCCAGGATAACTGCACAGTACATACAAACATAAACACACGCACACTTTAAGACACATACACAGAAACACAAGTTCACACGCACACACACACACACCTTTGCAGGTCTTTCCATCAGATTGCAGAGTGAACCCCACCGGGCAGCTGCAGTAAACCCCAGTGGCAGTATCTTTGCATGTCCTGTCGCACCCCCCGTTGTTCACTGCACAGGTTTCTGGGTACAAAGAGGAAGAGGGGAACAAAACAATGTGCACACTGTCCAGCAACTAGCATTCAATGTCCATCTGTTACAATGTAACATTCCCAGTTCTCCGTTGGTTTGCACTGGAGTTAATGTTTCTCCAGCAGCTGAGATACCTCCTCCACCCAAACCATCGATCCTCTTCAATCTGTGCGGAATCGGCTGCTCCGCTGCTTTACACCAGCCCTCCCTGTCTCTGTGGTAAGTGTTTAATGTCTGACTTAGAGTGTGACTTTATCAACAGCCAAGAACTATAAAACATACACATCCCTAGCCACAGAATAGAAAAATAGGCTCCATAATTCCACAGTAATGCACACTCATACCGCATCAATTCCACATTAATATCTCACTAATTCCACAGCAATAACACATTAATTTCAAAGTAATATCACATTAATATCACAGTAATACCACGCTATCACACACCAATACCACAGTAATTAATAATGCACATTAATTCCAAAGTAATATAACCCAAATACCACAGTAATGTGTAGTAATATCACAGTAATAAACACGAACCCCAAGTTAATTAAGAGTAATGAACAGTAATATCAATGTAATAAACAGTAATACCACAGAGCACCCCAAACCTTCTCACCCCAGGACTACCTGGCCTTGTACTCAAAGAATCACAGAGTAAGACTACTGATCTAGGATCAGTTTTGCCTGTCAGCTGTAATTACATTTACATCTAATTGTTAGCTGTTAGCTGTAATGCATGTTAGCCTCATAAGGCTTCAGTCAATGCTGGTGTTTGTATTTCTGCGATCAAACGTTTCAACACTGAAAAAGACCTTAGAGGGCAGAATGAACAGGTTAAAGCACTGCATGTATTCACATTAAATTAGGAAGTGATTCAAATAAAAAAAGGGAGCGATTCACTCGCTGAAATCTACAGATGCGTGAACACATTTCATATTCTGGAAGTAGATGTTGAAAAGGGACAATAACAAATTTCCCAGTTAGAGGAAGAGAACGCAGGAAGCCAAGTTCCATCGGTTTTCTGTGGCTTCGCCCGGCTTTAGAGATTTTCTCTCACAGAGCAACAAAACATTTACTCAATATTCTGTTCCTAAACAAGCTGTCAGCACAGAGCGATTCACTGTGACTCACACTGTCCAGAGGGACGCTCCTCAGCCGCATCCGAGAGCAGATGTAGGGTTTATTTTGACTTTTTTAGAGGAGGTCAAAATATCACGGCTGGGTTTCACACCAGCGTCACACATGTCGGGCACATGGAGGTTTATTTTACGGAATTCCTCAAATTCCCAAATTTGCTAAATGACTGCTTCTTTGTGAGAGCCTTCAGCGGCTCTGTGCAATGTGTCGCCTTTGAAATCCTCCGGAAAAGTCGAAACAAAAACAGCTCTTGCTCCTGATTGGATAAAGCGTGGGAGCGTGGGACTTAGGGCCAGAAATTCTCAGGCTTGTTCCAAATCACCGTGTTTAAAAGGAAGCACCCTTTTAAACACGGCAATTAGCCCAACGACGATAAACAGCTAATGGCATCTGACCTCTCAAAAGGGAGGTGACTCTACCCAACAGCCTACAACACAATACACAGCTCTTGTTTGTAGGGCTTTTTGTTGTTTGCTGAGTCTGTCATATTTGTCTTTTGCTTAACTTCATTAGCTCAGTCTTGTTGAGGGGACTTAAAAAGCTGATGTCAGAGACGAGCACTTTTGCACTTTAGGGGAACATGGGGATCTGTTTGTCTGTGGAGGACACTGAGAGTCACATGACTGATGAGGTGTGAGGTCATGACAGGTCAGAGGCCAAAGGTCAGAGAGGGACAGAACAAACGGCAGTTAGATGCTGATTCATCTTCGTAAACAGAACAGACTATGAGACAATGAGCCACTTCCTGATGAGAGGAAACAGTGTGCCTAAAGACATTACAGAAAGTATGCGCTAGATTAACCTGGCAGCACTTAGTGTTAACATGAGCATGGGAGAGAGGAACATAATCTCCCAGAGAATACTTCAGTCAGGAATCAAGTAATGGGTGCGCTCGATTAAATAAAATGCAATTTGTCTCTTAATGGACATATGCAATTCAATCAGAAATGCCTTTAGTCTTTTGCTTGAGCATGATATATTTTATTGGAGTCAGAATGTGCTCTTTTTGTTTAAAACTTACATATTCTGTGAAAGAGACTAAAGCCAGTTTTGAAAGAATCCCAGATGTCCTTAAATGTCCCCTTTTTATTTAGCCCCTGAGTCTTTGGAATAATATGAAGCTAGTAATGGCATAAGGTTAGGAAGCTTATTTCTCTGTCTTAGGAAGGAACTTTGTTCACATTCATATGTATTGTTGTTTTGGCAAAAGTTACAAATGTAATATCGAGATGTAAGGCATTTAGATACCCGTTACAAAAATAAAAAACAACATTTCAACAAGACAACAAAACAGCTATCAGCAGTGGGGACAGAGAAAGGAGTCAGACAATTAACACTCTTAGGATACATTAAATAACCTTGGACTGAGTTCTTAAATGTGAAAATACTGAAAAAGAAGAAAACTGTAAAGGAAAGTAGCAGAAAGGAAATGGAGGCAGACAGGAAGAGGAAGTAGAATTACCCATGAGCAGTCTTCGTTTCACCCGCTTGTCCACATCAGCAGCTGACGTGGCGTTGAGCTCAGAGCTCTCAAACTCAGCGTCATCACTCTCTAAAACACAAGCACAGGGACAGGGGCATGCGTGGGAGCACGCGGTTAATCAGGACCCCGTCTTTCACACCCACTCCTCCAAAATAAAAAAATAAAAAAACATAAAAAGCCAAGGAGAAGAATGCGCCAGAGAAACCGAACTTTGTTGAATTAGGGTGTTAATTGCATCACTAACATTCCAACAAGCCAACATAAAAACGTCTATTTGTCATTAACAAAAGAGTAGATGTTTTGTGTGTTCTTTTTTTTTTTTTTTTTTTTTTGCAAAGTTAGGTTTGGGAGTTCCTGACGTTTTATCAGGCTGCAGATAGTTGAGATGGGTTTGGGTTTGGGTTAGGGTGAGCTCTAATTGTGTCTTTTTGGAAATCATTAGTTCTGCAATCAGGATCCATCAATCACGGAAGCAGAGACACACACACACACGCACCCACACACACGCACGCACCCACACACACGCACGCACACACGCACACACGCACGCACGCACGCACGCACGCATGCACGCACGCACGCACGCACACAGACTGTACTGATGCTGTGATGCTGCTGTTTATTTACTTGCTGGTCTGGATGGCCAAGGCCGGGCACTATTTCACACATAATCAGATAGATACACTTATGATCTCCCACACTGTAATCACTTAGACCACCCTCCAGAGCATCTGCTAAATGATTATACTGTAGTGTACTGCACTCACCGCTGCAGGTTCTGCCATCGGGGTTCAGGGTGTATTTCTGGTGACAGCCACACACGGGCCCCGTGTCCGTGTCATCACAGGTGTGCTGGCAGCCCCCGTTTCCATAGTTACACGTCACTGGCAACCCGCGAAGATCATGCGATAAAAAGAGCACAATTCAGCGTGACTATGAATGTTTAACACTCTCGATAAATGTAAACATGCAGCCTGTCCTCCACAGACAGATACATGTGTACTCCATCAGAGGAAAAGCACATTACGCTTTTTTCAACGCACTTACTTTTTGACAAAAATAATGACATTTATTACACAGTTATTACTACTCATTAACTCTACACGCTCCTCCACAAAAGTCTTATTATACACTATGTGTGTGTATGAAACCCATATAAATCTCTAAAGCAAAGGGAGGCATTGAACAAATTACACTATTGTGTTTCAAACATTTAGTTAAAAAAAGGGTTTCCCCCTCAAAAATGGAGCTAAAATAATGCCTTGAACTAACACATCTCTGCTTTAAGTAAATCTCATAATCATGGAAATAGCCTGAAAACAGATTAGAGTATGTACAGCAACCATTTTCTCTTTCTCTTCACATGCAGGATGTGAGTGAATCACTATGCGTCAGAACAGAGGTGCGTTGCATTGAATGGTGATGTCTGAGTGGTACGTACATATGCAGTCTCTCTGGTTCTGGGCCAGCTCGAACCCTGGTCTGCATTCACAGGCCACGCCCCCCTTGGGCGTCTCTCTGCAGATATGGCCACACCCATGGCCCTTATTCATGCAGCTCATACCATCTGTGGGGGGTGGGGGGGAGAGAGAGAGAGAGAAGGAGAGGGAGGGAGGGAGAGAGAAACGACCTTACTGCAGTAGCTGCCCAGCCATTTTTCAGGCCGTGTGGTCTTGCAGGAAGGTTTAGCTTTTGATTGGTGCTGAGTTTGTGGAAGGCTTCTTTCGGTTTGATTACTGGTAAATGTGGTCTGGCAAATTGCTAAGAGGAGTTTTCCAAAAATTAACAAATATAAATTAAACGGTGCCTGTTGGTTGTGAAAGGGCTGTCAGACCATCCAGCTCTGAGCGAGATCCAAATGGTATGGAGGGGAATTACTAAAACATATCTTCCGCCTCCTCTTCCTTACCTCTTATTTTAATAAAACTGTGGGGAGTGACTCTGTTTCTGGAGGGCCAGTGTTTTTTGCTTCTGCCGATTACTCTGACTCAATTAAAGAGCCATAAACAGAAACTCCAGTTTACTCATAATATCAGATCAGTGAAAACATCTCATGTAGGGACATAAAACTGCTTTCAGCTGCTATTTATGAGGTTATCAAGAAATGGCACAAAAATCAGCTGAGATCACACAGAAAAACGCGCGCAGTTAAGTGATTAAGAGCAGAAGCTGGCATGGATTCCATTGTGAGATATGGCTCTCCTCGCCTACCCGCTATGCACACAGAGGCAAAACAAGAGATGAAACAAAGACAAACCCAATAAAAATAATTCCACATAATAAAAAGTAATGTGGGTCCCTTTGAGGCAGTGGATACGGACTGCTGGCGTTCCCGCTGGGTCCGTTTGATTGTTGGAGGCGCCTGGTTAGCCGCGCTCAGCTTGCACACAGCGCCACTTTCATGTCAATTAATTAAAACGCATAAAACTGTGGAAGGTTCAGCTGGCAGACGGACCATTAATTACTTCCTCGTTTAAAAGAAGCGAAACAAAATGTAACTAATTACAGTCACCAACTCAGCCACTTCTATTCCTCTGGGGGTGGAAATGCCATTTAAAATCTGAAGTGCATAAATAAACATGAAGTATTTCACAAAGATTAATGGCTCCGTAAATTAAGAGGGAAGACATTACCCTAAAACCTGATATTCTCTGGCTGTGTTGGGAAGGACTGTGGAAGTCAACATCAGTGCCAGGTCGGGACCAAACCTGTGATGGCCAATGAGTTACAGGGACGCAGTGTGTATGTTTCCAAAATGTAATACCAAGTTTAACCTACACATTGGATGTCCCGTATCCTGCCAGGAACAGAGTGTGGAGATTTGGTAATATTCTGCTTGAGTGTGATACGGTCCGTAGACAGCGGTGCATATCCGGCTGAAATGAAGCACCAAGTATAGTATGGTGGGTGCCCCGTTTCCAGCACGGGTCATGCTCACTGAAAATATTAACATGAGTCTGCTAACTATAGTCATTACAGACCCTCCTCACTCTGGGCAATATTTAAAAAATACTGTGTCAAATATTACTCTTAACAGCAGGGCTGTGAGTCACCTGTCCAATCATAGGAGAGACACAATGTGGTCTCTGTCAGGGAGAGCACCAGGGTGAGAATGCTCACTGCAGAGCTGGCATGGGCTGTCATGCTCAGTGCTGCCAGAGGGGGCGCTCCTCTCCTGAACTCACTGACAAGGCCTCTACAGTTCCTCCTTGCATATAAGGTTTTGCATCCGGTCAAGCACCTAAGTGACATCACAGAGAGGAGGCAAAAATAGGGGTGAGGTTGGCATTAGGAAGAGCCGATGTCCGTATTTGTTGCCTCTGTTGCATTTCTCTATTAATCAAATATCGAGCCAAAAACACAAATGCACACAGACAGGAAGCCTGCGTTTAAAAACGTCCCAGCTCTGGGGCTGTGCCCAAACCCTGTACCCATCCCTGAGAGAGACGAACAACAGCTCTTTCATTCACCTCAGTTATAAACAGCTTCCTGATCATTTTAGGTCACTGTGTATTCTTGTGTGTGTGTGTATGAACATGTGTGCATGTATATGAGCACGCATTATGTGTGTGTGTGTGTGTGTGTGTGTGCATGTATATGAGCATGCATTATGTGTGTGTGTGTGTGCACGCGCATGCGTGCATGTATAAGTGCATGCGTAGTGTGTGTGTGTGTATATATGTATGCATGGTGTGCAAGTGTGTGTGTGTATGAACATGTGTGCATGTATATGAGGACACATTGTGTGTGTGCGTGCATGCATGCGTTTGTGTGTGTGTGTGTGTGTGTGCGTGCGTGTGTTTGTGTGTTTGTGTGTGTGTGCGCGTGCGTGTGTGTGTATGTGTGAGTGTGTGTTTATTTGTTTGGTGACAGTGCTGGAGTCACTAGCACAGCGGAAGCTCTAGCTGTTCACAGATGTAAAACATTTACTCTCCCCAAACTCAAACTTCCACCTAAAAATACGGTGGAAAGTCTGAAAGGAAAACACAGAGCTGGTAAACAACAACCAATATTTACCCCTAGGACCCCAGGCAATCCCCGGGAGTGCATTTCAAAGCTATTCCACCTGAAAAATAATATTTAAACAGCGTATTTATAGATGCAGGGGGAGTGTGAAGGCTGAGAATAGCAGCGATGAGTTTGGGAACGGGCCCCTGTGCCGGCTCTCATTTAGGACACCCTCTGGGCTCCAGCGCCTGTGGCCGCTCGTCCTGCACACGCTGACCCACCTGGACAGACCCTACCTGTTCTCAGCGGGGGTCGGGAAAAGGTCAAAGCCTGACCAGAGCTGAGGACACTCTCAAAAATAGTTATAAAAACATATAAAATATGACTAAGAGGGGAAATATGGTTTTCATTTTTTAACACTTTGTCTACACTAGTTCTTCGTTCAGTTGTGAGCCAGATTTTCCTTGTAAAGAACAATATTCCTTTGTATGATTTTTGGTATTAAAATATCCTTCTCAAAAAGTTAGTCTAACTTTTCAAGCTTATAACTTTACAGCACTATGAGCCTGACCAGGCTGCTCATAACCTTAAAGCACTATGAGCCTGACCAGGCTGCTCATAACCTTACAGCGCTATGAGCCTGACCAGGCTGCTCATAACCTTACAGCACTATGAGCCTGACCAGGCTGCTCATAACCTTACAGCACTATGAGCCTGACCAGGCTGCTCATAACCTTACAGCACTATGAGCCTGACCAGGCTGCTCATAACCTTACAGCACTATGAGCCTGACCAGGCTGCTCATAACCTTACAGCACTATGAGCCTGACCAGGCTGCTCATAACCTTACAGCACTATGAGCCTAACCAGCTTTCTCCTCACCGATTGCTCTCCTAACACGCTACAAATAAATAATCTCCACTTTTATCCAGCCCATCTAAACTGTTTTTGTCCATGTTTACTTTCCTCCCTCTCATTTCTCCTTTCCTCTCTCTTTCTCCATCCTTTCTCTTTGTCTGTCATTCTTTCTGTCTGTCCTTCAACATCGCAACACACGCACCATCTCTGTCGAAGTTAGAATGCTTTCACAATATGTCCTTCTTCCTAGTATGTGATCTCCAGCCAACCCCGAGGCTGTTTGTTTTCGGAGTGAAGAAGAGAGGGACTCAAATGCGTCTGCAGTTTAAAAATAGAAATCCTGCCGTCTGCTCAGACTTTTTCTTCGAGAGCAAAATTCCGGCAATTTTATGCTGCTGTTGGAATTTCTATATGGTTGATTTTCACCCTAACACACAAAACAAAACAGTAAGCACTGGCCATATATCAGGAACATTTAGGGTTTATTTTGTTCTAAAATGTTAAAAAAAATAATCTGACCAAAAACCCTGCATCAGTCAAGTCATCATCCCCGTCTCGATTAGATTAACAGACAGACAGACAGACAGACAGACAGACAGACAGACAGACAGACAGACAGACAGACAGACAGACAGACAGACAGACAGACAGACAGACAGACAGACAGATAGATAGATAGATAGATAGATAGATAGATAGATAGATAGATAGATAGATAGATAGATAGATAGATAGATAGATAGATAGATAGATAGATAGATAGATACCCTGCTCCTTACTGTTCATATTGTCTCAAAATAATTACTGTGTTGTGACTCAATGGTTTGCACCAATGACTGCATTGGCTGTGGAGAGAACATTTCTTATTGGTTCAGGTCAATAGAGAGAAGCTCCATCCTTACAAGTTCATAAGGCCTCAGTGTTTCTGTGTGTGTGTCGCTACTAATGGTGTCTTTACCATCTCTGCAAACGGCTAAAAACCCGGCCCATTTCTGCCCCGTTTCTCCATGAACATCTTTGTTTTATTATGTCCTCCTTCACCACAGTTCTACAATAAATATGTTCCACTTCTACCATAAATACTCCATTGGTCCTGAAGGAAGCCGCAGTTTGGTGTTTATTTAGCAGATGCGGCCCGATCGGGTGTTTACATTGTGACATCACTTCCTGTCCCACGTTTCCACTCAGGGCGAAGTGCGTTTTTGGCTCTCAGATTCTCCTTACTACAGAGCACACGGGAGCCAGATTCTACTGTTTCAGCAGAACTGAACCAGAAACACAAAATAATTAAATAAAACTCATTTTTAAGAAACTTGGCTTTCATGGAACTACTCAAACACAAATGTGAAAATGAGCAGATTCCCAGATCCTAGAGGAAGAAACAATTAAGGTTTTCAGTTTTAATGAGGTTCATTTCCGTCCCTGCAGACCGGGAAGCGTTGCCTCTCTTAAGCTGCTGCTGAGCTCTGAAACACTGAGGAAAGCCACACTTTTCAGCACGCTTTTTTACAAAATCAGCACTGCCTGAAACATGCGGCAGTGATCTCTTTAGGAAACAACAAACTGACTTGAAACAGAAAATTTCATTTATTTTACCTGCCTGATAGCTTAGCTTATTCCACGTGCATGAGTCCAGAGCACTGGAATTAGGTTTGCAGGTGTGTAACATACTCAAAGCTCTGGATATAGGCATGTAACTCACACTCAGTGCTGTGGATACAGGTGTGTAGGTGTGCAACCCACCCTCAGAGCACTCTATACAGGTGTACAGGTGTGTAGGTGTTTAACTAGACCTTGTTTTAGTGTGGGGAAAGTACCCTCAGAGTGCTAGATACAGGTGCGCAGGTGTGTAGGTTTATAAATCACCCTTGGACTGCTGGATAGAAGTGTTCAGGTGTGAATGCGCGTAGGTGTGTGACTCACCCTCAGAGTCATGGAAACAGGTGTACAGGTGTATAACTTGCCTTCAGAGCATTGGATACAGGTGTACAGGTGTATTGCTCACCTTCAGAACGTTGGAAACAGGTGTACAGGTGTATAACTCACCTTCAGAGCTTTGGATACAGGTGTATAACTCACCTTCAGAGCTTTGGATACAGGTGTACAGGTGTATTGCTCACCTTCAGAGCGTTGGATACAGGTGTACAGGTGTATAACTCACCTTCAGAGCTTTGGATACAGGTGTATAACTCACCTTCAGAGCGTTGGATACAGGTGCGCTGGTTGTCGCTCAGGAAGAAGGCCTTGGTGCAGAGGCACTCATAGCTGCCCATAGTGTTCACACACACCTGCTGGCACCCGCCGTTACCATCCAGACACTCATCCACGTCTGCAGCACAGGCCAGAGGGAGAACGCAGTCAGAGCAAAGCACAAGAGAGGGAATCACTGTCTGGAAGACAGATGATGTGGTTAGAGAGACAATATGGCTGAATCATGGTCATAGAGAAGACTTCTATTCAAAGAGCAAAAATTCTGTCACATCACGGTCAGGGAGAAACAATTCAATCAGAATGAGGTCAGAACGTGGTCAAGGGAGAGACCATGCAGTCAGAATTCAGTGAGAATATGGCCAAAAAAATCTCATTTCCTTAGTGCCAGACCCAGAAGCTGAAATGGCTGCGCTGGTTTTAATGCGATTCTTCATCCCGATGTGGAAGATGAGTGAAAAGAAGCTGATCTCCAGTCAGTTATTCCGTGTTAGTGCATAACAGAAATTCATCATGCAGCTGCCAGCCCTGTTTCCACTCACACCTCTGGATGAAAGCGGATTCTCCGTTTTATCAGAGGATCTAATGGCTAACTCACACATTTTCCGCCGGCTTTGAGGGACGGTTCCGTTTTCTTTTCACCAGAGGCTGTGAATTTTCTAAGAGTTTGCAACAAGACATGTGTCCACACTGGCGAACATCAAAAAAACATCAAAGTCAATTAAGCGCTGAAACGAGAATACAGAATATCTGACCACAGTGAGAAATTATAAACAGAGGAAAACACTGACAAAATACAGGCGCAGGGAAGTCCGGCTGGACGACGCTGGGAGACTTGGCCACCCAAAGGCACGATGCTGCACTCGCATCGCAACCAACTGCAAATCAACACGGTGCCACACATTCTCATCAAGTGTGAGAAACACTGGACAGTCAGAGAACATTTCTTCAGTAAATTAACCCTACCATGTAACGTAACAATTCCCCCTTAGCAGCACAACTGTTATATTATATACTGTTATCCACTATTCTTACCATAATTTCAGTTGCAATACAATGACTTCACTTTGGCGGTATTTTACAATATGTCATGATAGGTTGGCATTTACGTTGGAAGTTGAATTGAAATTGATAATGCGAGAGAGGGAAGGAGAGAAAAAGGGCAGAGCATAACACAGTGTCGGGGAGGGTGGGGGCGTGAGGGGGAGGGTGGGGGCGTGAGGGGGAGGGGCCGTTTGAGTGTTTAGTCTGCAGGCCGCTGAGCTCTGTTCCTGTGTTTGGGTTTGGCTCTGAGGCGCCGTCCCACACCCGCCCGTCAGTGAGGTAACCGCGGGGGCAGTGGGAGCATGCCGGAACTCTCCAGAAGGTGTCCGTTTTCCATTTGGAAGCCCAGATTCCGGTCTGAGGACAGGAGCCCTCCACAAACACACACCATCACATGCCCAAACACACTGTGGGCTGCTGCTGCTGCAGAACTACAATGCTTCAACTTAGGACAGCCAATCAATCAAATCACAACAAAAACTGCATCTCATAAAACACACGTTAGATTACACCGGTTTGAGTCACATGCTGCTTGATGTCAGGGGTGGGGTTAGTGATAGGTAACAAAATATACTAGTCACAGAGCCAATAGTCACTGACAACTAAAGCTTTCTATGACAAGCTTTCCATTGCTGTACTGTATCAAACTGAAGAAACATGTATGTAGGCACATGACAACATCGTGAGGACATATTTTATATGTCACTAATGCAATGTTGGTATGATCAAGTCTAACATAAAAGTCAGTCAGTCAATTAGTGGTGACTGACAGCAGGAAGTTTTCCCTTTGTCCTTTATGACATCATCGTTACCACAGACAGGAGGCTCCAAAGGAGAAGGAACCTGATTGGTCTATAGGATGAAAGCCCCTTTGATACAAAATTAAAGCCAGATTCCAGACACACAATGTAGCCATTTCCTCTGGCAGATTCAAAATTAAGGCTTTACAAAAACACTGTATGTGTATGACATCACCAATACACACTTTTTTTGGGGGAGGGAAAGTGAGTAGCAGTAGCAAAAAGACACCCCATGCCTTTAAGGCTTCCTTCTTCTCAGCTGTCCGCTCTAACGTAGAGAGCCCACCTCTGAAACCTAAATTGAAAGCCATCCCTGGTTTTATTTGAAGTTCAATGCTGTGTAAGCCATGCCTTCTCTAAGAAAGGAGACGCTCATCAATGACGCTTGGCCATGAATGAACAGAGTTTCCGCTCTGCGGTTTCACGTGTGAAAGGACTTGAATAATGGGAGGGGATCGGATAAAATAGCCTCTCGTTGTAATTAAAAGGATCCTTTCTTTGTGCTTAGCATCTTAAATATAGGCTCATTGCAGGCTGAAATGTACACAGTGGCGGCCGCACCTGCTCAGCTTATTCTGGGCCTGAGACCTGGGCAGGTTAGCAGGGCCTTGGTGGAATTCGGAAAACCTTCTTTATACGCAGTAATAAAATGCTTTAGCGCTGCAGTAACTCAGCTTCTCCTGTTAAACAAGATGTCAGGAGCTCCAGTGATATCATTTCAGTTTAAAGTCTCTCCCCACAGAGCGAAACTTCATCTATAAAAACCCGTTTCAGGATGTAACAATGTAACGACTTAAGAATGTTTGATGACAAGAACAGGCCATTCAGGAACACACACACACACACACACACACACACACACACACACACACACACACTCACACACACATACACTGCACACACACACCTAAACCCACATGCACACACATGCCCCCACACAACACACACACACACACACACACACTAGAAAGGAAGCTGCAGGTCTGATCCCACTCTGCAGCTCAACATTCAAATAAATTGTATTTGTACAGTGCGATATTTCACAAAACGTTACTCACAATAACGCTTTGCAGTGGACCCCACCCTAAACCCCCACAAAAGTGGCGCTCATCCTCTCTGAACACACAGATGTAAGAGTCCATTATCCTGCACCCTGAGGGGCTACTGGCCACAGCCTGCTCTGGGATAGACCAGATCCAACAGCACCCTCACTGGAGCAATGCTTCAACAGGGAGAGCCATCAAGCTATTACAATACTACATGCACTATTTTAATTACCGCCGTTTCTCTTTTTATTGAGTTAGACAAGTGGGCTATTTGAAAATGATCCGGAAAAATCACTGTGCAAATCTGTCAAGTGGAATTCAAAGCTAAAAATCAGATGTGGAGCAGAGAACAGTAAGTGCTTTTCCCCGCTTTTTTTCACCGCCCCAGTGCGTCACGCACAGTGCAACACAGACGAGAGAAAAGAGAGTGGGAGAAAGAGTTTAAAAAGAAAACAAACCAGCCCCAGCCCTACAGACATTCATAAAAGAAGGGGGCCAAATTATCAACATATTGGGCCCAGCTGCCTTCGGGGACAGAAAAAAATAAATAAAAAGTTCAATCAAAAAGTAGAAAGAGGAAGTGCAGCAGATTGTGCTTTAATCAGGCTCGATTAGGTAACCTTAAATCAATTAGGGCTCTAACTTGTTGACACAAAGCATCTGGATGCCTGTGAAACAACTTCCTACACCAGTCAAGACAGACGTGTGTTTCTCCCCCCCTCTTCTGTTTTTCCAAACTGCTGGGGTCTAAAGTTCCTGGTTATCATTCCTGGGAATGAGTGAGAGGGAGAGAAGGAAAGCGAGTGGGAGAGGGAAGGCAACGGAGAGGGGGGAGAAAGAGGTACCATACTACTGCAGAGAGAAACATATAGAGCTCCTATGGTATACATGCAACACAGAGGTTTCCAGCCAATCATTCATACTTCATCCCACTTCCTGTGTTGGCATTCCACTTCCTGTGTCTACTTACTTACTTCCTGTGCCAGCACACACACTTCCTGTATTCATGTAGGACAGTTACAATTGGGCACTAAGTAAGGCCCTGATCTGGGATCAGTTTTGCCTTTTACATCATAATAGATTAGATCAGTGAAACCTGATCCCAGATCAGCACTATTCTGAGATGCTTAGCCCTGGTCATTTTCCATTGTGAAAGATGATAGAGGGGATTGTGTCAGTCACATTCAGCATCATTAGTACAGTCTGTGTGAAATTTCACACTCACCGACAGAAATGACCGTCTTACAGAGTTTCCAGTAAAAACCCCAGGATACAGGCACTCGGGGGATGTGAGTCAGGTCAAGAGTCTGCTGAGGTGGAGTTGTGTTAAAAAGGGGATGATGACTGGATATTTGCAATGACGGGCTGTGGCCACTGTGACCAGTCCATTCTGGAGGAGCAGTCATCATACGTTTACACAGCAGAGGGAGAGGAAGGGAGGATGAGATATAATGAAGTAATTGTTAGTGAGAAAGAGCAATAGAAAGCAAGAGAGAGCGAGAAAGAAAGAGAGTTGGAGAGAGACAGGGAGATAATTCAGTAATTGTTAGGATGGTAGATGTATACCGCTGACAAACACTACATCCCCAAGATTCCATTAACACAATATAGAGCATTCAATCCATCGTATTCTGGCTCACAGGAACCCAGCTGTTTATTTCACAAAGAGAAAGCTGTCAAAACATGTTTGGAGCAAAGACGGACGTGAAGCAGAGATGCAAGTGTAAAAGTTAAACACCGCCGTCCTCCGGATTAGGATGCTGAAAACGGTGGTTTCCCTGTGTAAAGGTGTTAGGTGTTTGGCACAGAGAGGGACAGTCCAGGGCAGACACCTTCAGCCGTCCTCCGGGGTCCGTCACCAGGAAAAATAAAGCTTTAAACCTTATAAGAACATATTATGACAAGAACAGGCCATTCGGCCCAACTAAGCTCGCCATTACAGAATTATAGAATCTGAGTGACGTCAACTGGCATCATAAATTACCCCCATTAATCTCCATGCAATAAATAGCTCATTTTATAACACAAAAACATAACTTTAAATAAAATCGAGACATCTGGGACTTTAAAAAAGCCAAAGGAGGCAGAATGTGCTGTTAGGAAGTCTCAGACGGTTTTCAGCAGAGCAGCCAGTGCTGCACAGTCATTCACCACTTTTATTGCTTCAAAATTGTAAAATCTGCGATTGAGAGAGGGTAATAAACAAACGGAAGCTGCTGAAAGGAATTCCCTTTGTTTGGGGTTCATCAGATGTTCTTTTATCTCTGGTTGATGTCTGAGCTTCCAAAGCACCAAGCGAGCCCCCAAACCCATTATGAATGGGAGGAGACTGCATTAACTTCAAAGAACTTGAACAGTTTAGACAACTCTGTCAGAATCCTTCACAGTGTGACACAACTTATGAATCTGCTTTTTCATTTATTACCAATAATTGATATTAACTGAAAAAATACAGTGTGAAAAGAGATCTGCACAGGTATTTCAGGGATCCGCAATGAGTCCAGAATAAACTCTATTTTAATTATCGCTAATCGTATTGCCTGGTTGCACGATCAACATTTAATTACACACGAATCTGGGTTCCAAAATTTGCTTTAGATTCAGATTCAGACTGTCAAAAGTGATACAATCATTTGTGCTAGCAGAGAGCCCATTGCTATTAGCTGCAGGCAATGTATCAATGTATTAATCTCTAAGTGAAAGAGCCAAAAACATATAAGAAGTGATGTAACAATAATGGAAATATGCTTATGGATTATGACAGGAGGGAGTGGAGAGGAATAGTGCAGGCAGAGCACATTTCTGAACTGGCTGTTGTGATGATGTTAATGAAGCGATGGACTGGAATGGATTTATGGATTTGGCCAGGAGGCTTAAGTATGGTGATTGCCATATCTCTCCATACCGCAGACACGTCTCTGGCTGGTGTGGCCTGTGCTGATGTCAGGAGGGCGTTCAACACATGCTTGAACACTTGGAGGAGGAGGAGGAGGAGGAGGAGGGAGCGAGAGAGAGAAAGAGCAGTTGAGCAGCACCACAAATGGGGACAGCCTGACCCTAAAGTCTCTACACATGGGGGTTTCTGTCCACAACCAGTGAACCTCGCGGGCTTTTGTTTCCGAAAAGCACGCCACTAAACGGAGCAATAAATCTTTCGCTTCATCTGCAGTTCCTTGAAGACGACCGCAAAGAAACACATCTAACAACTCCTCTCAAGTGGGGAAACAAACCATCTGCAGCCACTTAAAACACTCGCAGAGCGGAGACTCTCAAGAAGGGGCCCTGAACAAAACCCTTCCCATTTCAGCAATATTACAGTTAAGCCAGACAGTGCCGAGGTGGTTTAACACTGGAAAATACATAACTAATGATAAACATTTTAAAATAATTTATTTTTTCTTGATTTGTCAGTGATAGGAAGAGAGAACAGACATAGCACAGGGGAGTAGAAACACCACAGGTGAGCAAGTGTGCAGAGAGGTTAGCAGTTCCTGTACAGGTACACAGGTATGGCACAGGTGCTGTTATAGGTGAACACACACAGTACAGGTGAACAGACATAGCACAAGTGAGTACAGGTAATGCAGGTAAGCAGAGATAGTACAGGTGAGCTGCACTGGTACAGGTGAGCAAAATGGGTACACATGAGTTGGGGGTACAGGTGAGAGGTACATACCTAGGCAGTTGTGTCCGTCTTGCGCCAATGTGAAGCCGTCGAAGCAGGTGCACCTGTAGTTCCCTGGGATGTTGACGCACTCATGGACACAGCCCCCAGTGTAGTCATTATCACACTCATCCACATCTGCAACACATCGGCCAATCAGGCAACAGCCAGTGAGCCAACCAGCCAATAAGTGTAGTCATTTTCATACACATCTATATTTGCAACATAAAAACAGCCAATCAACCAACAGCAATATCTGCAGCATTAACCAGCCAATCAGTCTACCACCAAATAGCCAACAACCAATGAGGAAGAGCCACACAAAGGCAGGAGGTGTGGTGGGGTTGCCTACAATATATACCTGAAATACCAGTGAAGTAAGGCAGGAATGATTCATACAGCTGTTCAGTGTGTTTCTGGTAAATTCTCACCACAGTGCTGTAGTCATCTGTAATAACTAACAACTGGTCTGTCCAACTGGTCACCCATTCAGACTGAAACCTGATCAGGTTGCCACCTATCCTGGCTAAACACTGCAACCTGCTGAACTTGTCACCCACATTGATTGAACCTGTGACCTTTTTCCAACTGTGTCAAATGTGTCCAAAATCACTAGGGAATGACGGGGTTAAACTGGGTATTATCCATCGTCTCATAGCTCTCTAGCAGCCTCATCTGGTCAGCCAGGAAACTGCAAGTCTTGTGAACTGATCACATGTTGACTTTGTGTTCTTCTAATGAAATGGGCATTGTGTATAACATATTAAACATATCATTCCAGTGAATCAGATGGGTATACGTGCATAAGATCACAAGTGATCAAATAATGAATATCATGCCAAAAACCTGGCAAATGTTAAAATCTTCAATGCTGGTAAAAATGTTTTTAAAGACTCCAGCAGGCTCCTAATTTCTGTACTGTTGTTGTTACATTGCCAGTGGTCTATAATATCCAGGTGTTTTAGCTTTGTCCTAAAAAACGACCAAATATGGAGGCCTGAGAGACTGGAAACCCAGTACAGTAGCTGCATTGTTCAGCCTGTTTCTCCTCGTATCTCATATCCTCGGGCTCATGGCTCATGCTGGATTGAGGCAGAAGCAGCATCAATTTGCGACAAAAAACAAAGCAATTAGACAGAATCCTAATTACAAGAGGAGCCTGTGCTAACCAGAGCGATTTGGTGGCTTTCCCATCGCAATGATGTGACCCCACACACACACACACACACACACACACTCAGAAACACACAAAGGCACAAGCAATCGCACACTCGCACAAACAAGCGTGCGAGCAGGCTGACTCTCACACATTGCAGAACACACATATAAACAAGCACGCACGCACTGTTCCACAATGCTCACACAGACAAGCATGCAAGCACACCAATGCCCACGCAACATGCAGATAAGCTAATATGCAAGCACACACATTCAGGCACAGAAGCACCCATACACATGCTTTAAATGGCTCGTTAGCCTGAAGCTACAGAGCTACAGTGCACCAGAATTGAGGGAGCAGTGACATAGAAACTATAGAAGCAGTGATATAGAATCTATAAAAGCACCAACAAAAACTCAAATGATGATGAAAAACCAAATACCCTGTATGAAAAGTCCACCCCCATTCACCTACCCTGCTTCCCCCCATCCCTGTTAGGGCACAAGAATCACTAGGGGAATACACAAGCACATAGGATGTGTGTGTGTGTGTGTGTGTGTGTGTGTGTGTGTGTGTGTGTGTGTGTGTGTGTGTGTGTGTGTGTGTAAATTAATGCATGTGTTTATATTTCTATACCTGGGTGTGAATTTTCATGTGTCAATGTGCATGCGTGTGTGTGCATCTGTGTGTGTGATTGTGTGTTGGGGGGGAACTCAAGTGAATACACAAAGGAAGTGTTACATTTCCAATGGATTAGCTCACTGACATTCACACACAAACAATAAACAAATATGGAGATGCTTAGAAAGCACCGAGCCAGAGACTTGCAGCAAGCACAACCAGACACACACACACACACACCGCAACGCTAAGCCACCGCCATTCACATCTCCCTCCGGATGCCAGCATAATGACAGTGACAGCAGTGACAAGCTTCCCTTACACACGCCTGCTTTTATAGCATCTGACAATCCAACAGGACCCAGATATCGCTGCAGAATGCTAGCACCGTTAGCGGTTGTTTTCAATATGCTGACAGTGCTGTCAGTTGTATACACTGCTAGGGTTAGCGGTTTTGGAGCGTAGCCTTTGGGAGAGTTTGCTGGATCTTCCCCAGTCACGCGATCCCCGAGTCTTGACCCTAGGTCCACTAGGTGCTGCTGCTAGAGTAGTTTGGGTCTGTGTATGCAGGGGGCTTTGCTTTTCAGAACCCGCCCCCCCCTTCCCATCACTGCCATTCGCACACCTTGCTCCTGGTTAACTACTTTGTGGAGGGTGGGGTGGCACTGGTCAGCAGCTTCTGTTTGTGGGCTGAAAATGATCTGATTGAGCAGACACAGGTAAACAGTTTCACCAATTGCAAACACACTTTTACAAAGGTACATAAAAGTAGACAAACTCACACAGGTGCACATCTTCACACAGGTAAACTCATTGACAAAGGTACACACATTGGCACAGGTATAAACTCATCTTCACACAGCTTCCCGTACACACAATCCAACAGGCAAACACACAGGTACACACACTGACACAGGTGATCTCATTCACAGGGGTGTAAACTCACCTTCACACACCCTCCCGTCCCCCTTGTAGCCTGGCTTGCAGGTGCACTTGTATGACGCGGGAGTGTTCTGGCAGAAAGCGTCGATGTGACATTCATCAGTGCCCCGCGCGCATTCATCCACATCTGCACAGGGCCGCCGAAACGCCATTCAGATTACAGCACAGTCAAATAAAGCTCTTACTGGTTGGCAATCAAATTAAAGACGGCTTGTAAATGCAACTTCTGTGTGAAGAGGAATCGGCGAATCAAAAGCAGCAGATGTCAGGGCAGAGACCCATTGCCAGCTTTTACAGAGCCAACAAGGTAAGAGATTCAAGAGGTGGCAGAACTAACCAGAAACATAAAGAATGATCTGCTAAACTGAGGTGCTATCAAGATTCAGAAGATGACACCCCCATACATATCCACAGCCCTAACCCAAGGGGAATGAATGACAGCACACGGGTTCTTTGACCTAGTAAATCTCTACCCTGCAAACATGTCAGATAAAGGTACCAGATTTCCTAAAAACATCACAAGCTTACTGTATTGGTGTTTCTTTCTTGTTGCTAGACTACCTAACGGGGTATTTTTAGCGCGCCATGAGCACGTGGCGTTTAATTTCTTCTAATAAGAAAATTGACTTTGTTCCAATTGATTGTGACCAATGACATAAGCTGGTCCACGCTTACAATCAAAAGCCCACTATAAAGAAGAATAAATGAACAATCACATGACATTACTACCGGTATTTGCATAGATTTTGGGTGGTTTTTATGCACACCGTGCGAAAGTCATAACCTGATAACCTGGTCTAATCCCCTATTAGTCCATGAACGGTCACTCATCCACCGAGATGGCTCGCGCGCTTTCTCCGTTCAGGGTCAGCAGTGGTGAGACTCGAGGAGAAAGTTCCATGTCAGATATTTAGTCATTAACCTACGGCAGATTCATGCGGTTTACCATTCCGCAAGTGAGTTAAATATTACATAAAATTATTTTTCGTCTTATCCCTCTGATAAATACGTAATATGCCAGACATTTTAGAATTTACAAATGATTTACAAATACATATATAAATTTAGATACATTTAGGACAGGAAGCTTTTTGTGAGGGAAATCCTTAGAAAACCTTTCAAAATCACACATCCAAATCCAGAATTTAATCATAATTAATAAAATGTAAAAAAAAAAAAAAAATGTTTGGAGAGCGCAGATTCACCCGGTATCCGTGCACACCATTTTCAAGGTTCAGCCAAAATAACTCAGAAACAGTTATATTACTAACGTTAATCTCAGTAAAGGTAAACTTTATCCTAAAGATTATATCAAAAGTTAATTAAACATTTCTGAATCTCAATTAAGCATTTGTAATGCACAGGCCTTGTTATTAAGTTCATACAATGAAATGCTGTATGGATACAAAGCTAACTGCTCATAGAAAGAGCCAGTCAAGTCCTGAATATTGGCAAGAGAAAAACTTACATTTTCAAATTATGTTCAGGACCGTGAGCGGTCAGAGACTATTCAAAGAAGAACTCACCTGCAAGCCCAGTGTTCCCCCTCGCTCCACAAGCATTTGCGATGATGAAAAACAAACAGAAGTCCCAAGAAAAACAAATACCCTCCATGTTAAAAGCGGTAACTGAACGCAGTGTTTGTGGTTGTTTTTCTTCGATAAGGCAACCGTTTCGGTGCGGCCAGCTACAGTTAACGGCGAGAGTAAAGAGACGCACCAAGTGCGCTGATTGGCTTGCGCACGAGGGGGTAGGAGGTGTAGGGGAGAACGAGAGAGAGAGACAGAGGGGGAGAGAGAGAGTCTTGTTTATTGGCAGAGTGGGGGTCATAGTTCCCTCCCGGCCGGTCAAACTCTGAGCTTACTCGCTCCCAGTGCCGTCAATGTTCAACTCTGATAATTTCCCTGTTGAGACAGTTGTGGTGATTTGTTTAACTGCAGAATTTTAATTACACTAGTCGCCTGTGGGTACATCAAGCCTGTGGTGAATCTACGTATTGTTATGTAGGCCCTTTTTGTTTTCAGAGTACAGTTGCGAATTAGTTAGCCTATTGGCGCCAGAATCTGCCTAAAACTAACTGAACATCACAAAGTCACAAAGCCTACAATGTACATTGCTATTAGGGAGGGTCCAAAGGTATAATGGCCGCGTTGTACTCCCTATTCCCTACCCATAATATTAATTCCCATCATAACACCTTTAATAATGAAACATTCCTTCATGAAATCATGAAAAAGCCACGTGAATTACTTGTTATTAATAACTTAATCAAAATTATTTATAACGGTCATGGACCTAAAGCGCCCTCTTGTGGTGTGAATCAGTTCGAACAGGCAGATAAACATTCCCCACATGGCAATAGCCACCTACCTATTACTCAATTTGCTCAATGGAGGATGCTGGAATGAGGAGACAGATTAAGATCACAGAAAGACTACAGAGTAGAGAGCACATGAAACAAATAAATAAATAGAAAAGAAGGGAGGAGTGAAAAGTTAGAGAAATTGAGGTGGACCAAGATTCAGAGCAGAGGGAAATGGGGAAAGCGTACATTTCATTGAGAAAGGAATTTACACACAGATAGAAAAGTTTGAACTGCATTCTGAAATGGTTACAAATAAAGCAATGTATGAGGACCCCTCTTAACTTTATTAACAGTGTTAAAACACAATAAGTTCATTTGCAGCAAGTGAATATGTGCAGTAATAATGTCGGGTTTTCCCTTAATTCTGCTTTAGGGTCTAGAATGACCTCAGTATGTCAGTGTGTATGTGAAATATGTCGGTCGTCTGAGGGTTACAGAAGCGTCCCGTACTGTCTCTGGGAGCGCAGCTGCACGCACACTGTCACCCAGCCAGCGCTCTGCCCAATCACAGCGCTGGTGGGCGGAGCCCGTGGGTGTCATGGCGTCCTGCATGAATGGGTGTTCTCTAAGTTCTAAATAGTGCCAATTGCATTATCACCTGCACCGCGGTCGAAATCTAGATAAAATCATCACAGGGACATCATTTTAAAAACCGAGAAGCCAACATGGGGACTGTCCACGCCAGGGTAAATCCATTTTTGTGACTGACAGGGTGAAAACATTGAGCATGACCTTTACTCGCTTTACTCTATGTAGCTGAGTAGGCCGTAGCTAGAATGCTAACGTTATTGGATAATGTGGTCGCTTAACAAAATCCCTTTAGTTGGCTGGCTGACAATGCATTAGACGATGGAGTGAAATGCAATAAGATAGTGTTTGCGTCACCTATAGATGATGCATTGAAGCTGCAGTAAGAAAGTTAGCAAGCTGCTCAAGAACGTAGCACAGCTGGTTAGGTAGCTGGGTCAAACTATATAGCTAGCCTCACCGTTTTTAACAAACTATGTAATGCGGTGTTTTGTGTGTCTTCTTGGTGACTGTTCAGAGTCTCGATCCCCTTCCAATGCAAGGACCCGACCTTGGCATTCAAGCCGACGATGTCGACATGGTGGAGGTGGAACCAGAGTCCAAGCAAGAAGTTCTCGAAAACAGAGACGTGGGTATTAAGATTTGGTTCCCCAAATTTCTGTTTGTAGCAGTAATGTAACTGATTTGGACACAAATAGATTTGATACATTTGTACAAGTCGATCTGTGTATTAGCCAGGTAACTTAGCCGTTGTAGTGAGATATAGCAGACGTCATGTTTTGCTGTGGCTGGTCCTTGTATTTTGACACGTGATGGAATCCGTGTTCTAAAGACGGATTAGAGCCAGCTACTCCCAAGCGTCAATCACTATAGAAACTAGTTTAATTTTGACGTCGACGACAAGTTATGTACCTGTGTGAAACCAATGTTTTTTTCCGTTTAGGTTGTAGTCCAGCGTGTACATATAGATGGACTGGGGAGAACCAAAGAGGATATCTTGGGATTTGAAATAGCGGAGGTCTTT
Source organism: Albula goreensis (assembly GCA_022829145.1). Classification (NCBI taxonomy): domain Eukaryota; kingdom Metazoa; phylum Chordata; class Actinopteri; order Albuliformes; family Albulidae; genus Albula; species Albula goreensis. The sequence continues at coordinate 2,390,294 of CM040763.1, read as the reverse complement.
GGTGCCAAAGACCTGATCGATGTAAGTATGACCATCGCCTCAGTGAGAGTTTTATTTACCCTTACCCCTGAGACCAATCTCAGGTAGTTGGGCTGATTCAAAACAATAACACAGGTGAGTAACATACCTGGGTTCAGGTATGCATCTGAAAGACTGACTCTTTTGATGCTGGTTAAATTTGAAAACACTCCTTAAGATCGCTGAGAATTTTCACTGAAATTAGTAAAAATGCATTATTAAATATAATGGGGATTTGGCTATGTGTATTGGAGGAGATGTAGGCTTCTTCTAAAACAGTCAGTAATCTGTAGGGTGTGTGTGTGTGTCTCCGCTGCAGGTCATGAAGAAATCGCACGATGCCCGCCTCAAACTGCTCCGCCTGGGCATTTTCAGGCAGGTGGAAGTCGTCATTGACACCTCACAAGGTAGCCCTCAAGATCTGACTTTACACTGGCATAGTCTGACCGACAATGGCTGGTTTGATTACGAATGCCTAGTCTGACTAAGTACTCTCTCAATGAGAAATACTAGTTTGATAATGGCACACCTTGACTAGCATGTGTGGTTTTAGCTGTGACTGATGTCTGCATGTGCTAACAGGTAGCGATGCCCTTCCCAACGGCCTGGACGTCACGTTTGAAGTGACCGAACTGAGACGCATGACCGGCAGCTACAACACGATGGTTGGAAACAACGAGGGGAGCATGGTGAGACTTCAGACCCATTTCAGTGCCTCTGGACTCAGATTCAATAGATCATGGATAGCCAGCATCGGTCCTGGAGAGCTAAAAGGCAGCTGACTTAATTGTGCTAACAACTCTTAAAAATCATTCAAACCAGGAATGGATATCCCTATTGCAGACCTAACAGATACTAAGGAAATGGATGTTTATACCATAATACAGCACCAAAAACTCTTGTAGTTAAGAAGCAGACAGGAGGGAAGGAACATAGGAGTAGAGTATCTGGTTAGGTAAAAGAATTTGAGACACATTGAGGTGATTATGGCAGATCCAGAATTCAGTGCTCACAGATCTGTATTGGTAATGCAGTCAGTTGACTCAGGTGTGTGGTTTACCTGTTGCACAGGTGCTTGGCCTTAAGCTGCCCAATTTTCTGGGCCGTGCGGAGAAAGTCACCTTCCAGTTTTCCTATGGAACCAAAGAGACTTCCTACGGCCTGTCTTTCTTCAAACCACAGCCTGGAAACTTCGACCGCAAGTATGTCTGGGATTTCTTTGAACAGAGGCCATACTGCACATACTATCACAAAGGCTAACAGCAGAGGGTGTCTGATGTTACCTCAGAGAAGCTGGTGTGTGTTGCAGACTTTCGTTCTGTCCCAGCACTGACACACCTGATTCAACTAATCAACTAATTCTGGGTTTCAATCAAGGCCTTAATCAGCTAAAACAGGCGTTTAGTGCTGGAACAAAAGGCAGTACCTTTGATGCGTTAATGAGATAATTGTTAAGAAATGTGGTCCATGTTTTCGTTCTTGCTCTTGGAAATCAGCAGGATCTTCTTGTTGTCATTGTTACCCAATCTGACCCACCTTACCTGGTCTGCACCTGTCTTCCATTTTAAGGTAAAAACGTAAAATCAGCCTATTTGCGTTGACATTGGATGTTTTGTCTGTTGCAGCTTCTCTGTAAACCTGTACAAAGTGACCGGGCAGTTCCCCTGGAGCTCACTGAGGGAGACGGACCGTGGAATCTCCACAGAGTTTAACGTGAGGAGTTGCTACTTTATGTATCGTTTACCATACCTGATCACAAAGCTTGAGAGTGATGTGTGTAGAAATTACAGGATGTGTGCACTATTGATGTGTGTATGCCATGGGGGTGGAGCTACACTCATCTGTCAGTCATTGATTTGTTTGAACCAATCAAAATTGTTTTCCTGTTGATCGTTGACTGTGATGACTGTCCTTTTTGGTGTCGATGTGTTGTGTTGATGACTGTCATTTCTGATTGTCAGCGTTGAGTATCGGTGCTGGTTCTGGTTGGTGCCATTGATTGCCAGTGTTAATGATTCTCAGTGCTGATTGCCAGTGTTGATGCCCCTGCTCTCTCCTGCAGTTCCCAGTCTGGAGGAGCAACCACACCCTGAAGTGGGAGGGTGTGTGGCGGGAGCTGGGCTGTCTGGCACGCACCGCCTCATTTGCCGTCCGAGAGGAGAGTGGCCACTCCCTCAAATCCTCCCTCTCGGTACAGAGCCAAGCGCACGCACGCACGCACGCACGCACGCACGCACGCACGCACGCGCACACACACACGCACTTCCTCTTGGTGCAGAGCTAAGCGCGCACGCAGTTTGAACTTTCTGTGCTTTGGACATGATTCTGGTTGTGTCAGGTCTACCCATCACTCTTTTCTTTTCTACCCCAGCATTCCATGGTCATCGACACCAGGAATTCCGCTATTTTACCCAAGAAAGGTGCCTTACTGAAGATCAACCAGGTGTGTTTGTGTGTCTGTATGTGAATATGTATTCTTGTGGATTCATGTTTTGTGTGTGTGTGTGTGTGTGTGTGTGTGTGTGTGTGTGTGTGTGTGTGTGTGTGTGTGTGAGTGAGTGAGAGAGTGAGTTTGAGAGTGGTGGTCCTACTATCCCCAGGCAGTGGATGATCATACATTCTGTGCTACTGGGGCTGAAAGACACTGATGCTGTGTGGGTGTTTGGTTCTGCAGGAGCTGGCTGGCTACACCGGGGGCGATACCAGCTTCCTGAAGGAGGACTTTGAGATCCAGTTCAACAGGCGTCTCTTCTGGGATTCAGTGAGTGAACTTTTACATTTTGACATTGCTTTCAATGATACGAACACTTCAGAGCGTTCGTATCTCTGAAGTTTTCCTGTAATTTTGGTTGCGCTGATGCAGAGACCGTAGCAGTGTTGCTGAGGTTTCAGTCAGTGACGTATTGACACGCCCCCTTGCTCCACACTGTGTCCATCAGGTCCTCTCGGCCTCATTGTGGGGGGGCATGATCCTGCCAATCGGAGACAAGCCCAGCTGCATTGCTGACAGGTAAGCCCCGCCCCTTCTGCCAGATTCTATACACCCAACCAGATACTCATCTCCTGCATTGTTGTGCTGTGAGCATAAATGTGATCACTTATCAGTGCAAGAACTAGATTCTGATTGGTTGTGATGTCAGACATGACATAGATTTGTATTGGAAGTGATGTGTGATGTAGGTTCTGATTGGGTGTTTGTCTCTCAGGTTCTATCTGGGGGGTCCCACCAGCGTGAGAGGTTTCAGCATGTACAGTATCGGACCGCAGAGTGAAGGTGAGCTCTCACAGTCCTGTGTGAGGTCCAAACACCATACTATAACCTCACAGTACTGTGAGCCTGACCAGGCTGCTCACCTGTTTCTGGCTGTTCCAGGTGATTATCTGGGTGGAGAGGCCTACTGGGCGGGAGGGCTTCACCTGTACACTCCCCTCCCCTTCCGCCCTGGCCGTGGAGGATTCGGGGACCTTTTCAGAACGCACTTCTTCCTCAATGCTGGCAACCTGTGCAACCTCAACTACGGTGAGTACATTACTGTGGAGCATTCCATTACCTATAAACCTCCCCTACCTGTGAAACCTTTAACTTTTAACTTATTTTAAAATGATCTCCCCCACATAAGTTCAGTGCACTCAATCTTATGTAGCCACACTTATTATGACTGGCCATTTAACAGACTGGCAATTCCTGACTCTGAATACAGCTTTGAACGGTGCCTTTGTGTGCTTTTTAATGCATGTCTAACAGCTCTCTTTCTGCTCTCTCCAGGTGAGGGTCCGCGGGCTCACCTGCAGAAGTTGGCGGAGTGTATCCGCTGGTCGTACGGGGCAGGAATCGTGCTGCGGCTGGGAAACATCGCCCGTCTGGAGCTCAACTACTGCGTCCCTATGGGCGTGCAGAGTGGAGACAGGTACACCTGACACACCTGTACACCTGCATAACTACACAACTCAACAACTACTGTGTCCTCATGGGCGTTGAGAGCAGAGACAGGTACACCTCACACACCTGTACAAGTACTATGCCCTACTGTATCAACACAAGTCCCATGAGCTGTTTTCACCAACTATGCTGACTCAGTTAGCTTCTCCGCTACCTACACGTGCTGATTCGCTGGCATTTCACATGTGGATGTGAGAACAGTATCAGCTGGCAAAAAAAAAAATTTAAAAAAGAAGATGAAATCTAGAGACAAACCCGGCCCTTCTCTCCACCCCTGACAGAAGAAAGCTCAAGTCTGATTTTGATCAGATGTTTTTTTTTCCTCTTCCAGAATATGCGACGGGGTCCAGTTTGGAGCCGGAATCCGCTTCCTGTGATGTCATCTGCTTCCCCCAGGCCTGCAGCTGAGCATCATGGGAAGGGGCACGCACCTGGCCCCCAGGTGTTTTAGACCTGACCCCGCCCGCTTCTGCTGTCTGAATAGATCGCTTATTTCAATTCAGAAAGTGATTATGCAGTAAAACTCAGAGCTCCTTATTTATCCTGACCTGGGTCAAATAATTATTTTAAATACTTTATCCGTGTAGAAACCTGTTTAATTCCTGCAGATTACTGACAGCTTTAAAAGAAACACCTATATTCTCACCGATACTCAGAACATAAATGTTCTCAAATGATTGTACTTTTATTTAGTCTTGTTGGAAAAACAAACTCAGGGATCTGCAGTTACGCTTTCAGATTTTACCTGCAAAAAAAAGAAAAAGTAGTTTGTCCCTAGAGTATTTAAAATATGTAGTTGACCCAGGTCTTGGTGTCTGGTACCTGCAACAACAGCTGATCCAGGATCAGTGTACTGATGCTAATTGGGGAGATGCTCAGTATAATGTACCCACAACAGCTGATCTAGGATCAGTTTATGGATGTTAACCGATCCAAAGTCCAGGGCTGCAGCCCCTGGGGGCTGGAGGGGGAAACCCTGAGCATCCCCTCAGAATTAGTGCTCTTATATACGTCATATTTAAACGTCGTCTGAACCGTGACGCACAAAAATAAACGTGTCATGTCCCCCCCCCAGACTAACTGTGTTTATTTCATCAGTACATATCTGCCATGAGTTCCGTCAATCGCAAATTAACTCACCTCTTTACAATTTATCTATTATTCAAATAATGTTTTTCTTTATTAACACCCATTATGTCACAATGTTTTGATTGAGTGCACATGATTAATATACAATAGATGCTCAAGTTTTTACAAAAGTTTAAAAATCAAAAAAAAAAATTGGAATGTGCCATAAAAGTTATGTAGCTAAAAATAACGAGCCCGCTGGCTGAAGAGCCGGTCTCAAAACGCAGGAGGGGCAGAGTTCCTGCCCTGACGTGGTCACTCGTGATCCTATAAGCTGCCTGGCTACGTGCTCTCCTCCATCTCAAACGAGGCCTTCCAGCCTGGTCTTCAAGTACAAAATCACAATATCAGATACGGGAATGCTGGATGTGTTCAACACAGTCAGACGATGTCCAGGTCTCCGAATCGAGAATGGAAAACTACTCAGCCCAAAGTCCAAACAAGAAAAGCATTTTTACAAAATACATCTGGCTTTCAGGAAAAGACTGAAAAGAACAAACACGCGAGTGCTTTGTGCTGTTTTCACCTGGCACGCATTCTGCAGTGCAGGAGGTTAAAATTAAAAGGCATGGTATTTTAAAGAAGAATGAAAAGGCATCAACGTGTGAGCAGAAATAATACTACTGTCTGTAAGACTTCAGAATATTCAAAACAAAAACAATATTCAAAACACTGCACTCTGTACTCCTGGAAATCCTAGTGTAAAAGTACGAGGAAGGACACACCCAGAAAAACTGAGTCTGTTCTTATTCACTCCTGAAAGCCTCATGCCTGCGGAGGTTATTTTGAAACGCACAGTGGTATAACAGAGACGGACTCGGGACCTTTTCAGGTAAATAAGGACTTTGTGATGAAAAGGTTTGTTCAGGTCAGCAGGTTCCGGTTTCTGTTGTTTGATTATTGTTACAATTTCAGCAGTCATGTCCCTGTTCTAAGACCAGCAATATAACAGACAAAATAAGGCATACTCTTCTTGAACTGAATACAAAGGGGAAAATAAATTGGGACTGACATTTCAGTACCACAAAAAATAAAATAATCTAAAATCACTGTGGGAAGAATGTCTGTAGAATTTTCCCATCAAATCTGCCAAACAGCCAGTTTCCACCACAGAAATCTCACATCTCCTCTCAAACACTCTGACATCGCTGTGTCTGTAATAAGCACACGTTCCTTCAGACACAGCTCAAGCTGATAACTGCATATTGTGAATGTTACACTGTAAAAATGCTTTGAATATGGAGCAAGAAAAAGCCGGTGTTAACCATTTCAGCGCCTCCCACCTGCCTTGGTACTTGCTAAAGTAGTTTTAGTTGCAAAGCAGGTTTGCACATCACCGAACTGCCATCGACAGCCTCCCCTCACATTAACACAGAGGACAGGATTTAAAAAAAAAAAAGGACAAAACTACAGTCATTCAGGTGAACACTCCTGTATGTCCACTGCACAGAAACGGTCACACGTCGGTTTTTTAGGGGTGAATTTTGGGGTGCAGTTTCTCTCCCTGATGGGGTTTCAGGATTAGGATAATGATGGAGGAAAGATTTTGGGGGAGCAGATTTATTGGAGTCAGAACACAAGTTCCCAGATCAATGGACACACAGTCTGCTCACACTCACTGTGGAGATGGAACCAGGACTGGAACCGGAACTCGGAACTCGGAACACTCGAGCTCTGGAGCCAGGGTTCCGGAACCCCAGCCCTGTCCCCTTTCAGCTCCTAATCCAGAGAGCTGATTACCCAGCATCCTCTGCTCCGCACCATACCCCTCTCCTCCCAGTCCAGCCACTTTTCTCTCCCTCTCTTCCTCCTGTGTCTCTCTTCCTCCCTCTCACCTCCTCCCCTCGCTCTCCCAGTGAAGAAGGCAGCCATGTTTAGTGTAGCGAGCTCCAGTATAGGTTCCCGGCGAAGTCTGAATGTCCATGAGAGATGGCCACGCCCTCCCTGGAGTGAGCCACACCCATGCCTCTCACTTAGGGGCGGGGTCAGAGGCAGAGGAGGAAGAGGAGGAGTCTGCCGATTTAGACGCCTCTTCTGAAAGACAAACAGAGTTTGGGGGAATGGGGAATTGAAGGGGTGTCACTTTTAAAATGTTACCGTCTAACATCAGTGTTTTGGTCTGTGTCTGTGCAAGACTGGACTGTTGGGTGACCTTAATGTGTGTGTGTGTCTCACCTCTGTCCTTCTTCTCCTGGTTCTCCTCAGCAGCCGTCTTGTCGGCTCTGAAGAAGATCCGGGCACTGCTCAGTGAGAAATACAGCAGCTCAAACTCCTGCAACACAAACCAAACAGAGTTTCCTGGTTAGCGGAAAATAAATCTGTTTGAGGTTGTTACCCATGATTCCCTGCAGGTGAGCAGCAGCCCTGTTTGAGGCGGCTGCCCGTGGTTACCTGCAGGTAGACGTCCAGGCGTTTCTGGGTGAGGTTCATGGTCTGAAGCAGCTTCTCGTCCTGGCCTGAGGCCTGCACGTTCTGCTCCTTCACCACCGCACTCATCTCCTTCAGGTACTTATCTCTCACAGACTGGAACCAGTGCAGCGAGTCAAACTCCTGGTACTGATCCAACAGCTTCAGGATGTACGCCACACCTGCACACACACACACACACACACACACACACACACACACACACACACACACACACACACACACACACACACACACACACAGGCATGTTAACACACTCAACTGCTAAACAAAAACACACACACAGGCATGTTAACACACTCACGTGCTATACAAACACACACACACACACACACAGGCATGTTAGCACACTCACCTGCTATACAAACACACACACACACACACACAGGCATGTTAGCATACTCACCTGCTATACAAACACACACACACAGGCATGTTAGAGCGCATGCACACACACACACAGGCATGTGAATACACTCATCTGCTATACAAACACACACACACACACTCACACACACAGGCATGTTAGAGCGCATGCACACACACACACACAGGCATGTTAGAGCGCATGCACACACACTCTCTGCCCTGCTGCTCTCACCCATGGCAAAGCCATCGTCAGTAAAAGCAGCTCCTCCTTTGTTTTTCTTGTTGAGCTTCTCTTTGCAGCTGATGGAATGCTCCACAAAGTTCACCGTCTGGAGGAGAGAGACAGGAACCAACCAACAAACTCACCGATGAGTAAACCAACCAACAAACTCACCGATGAGTAAACCAACCAAAAAAACAATCACCGATGAGTAAACCAACCAACAAACACCGATGAGTAAACCAACCAAAAAACTCGCTGATGGGTAAACCAACCAACAAACTCACCGATGAGAAAACCAACCAACAAACTCACCGATGAATAAAGTAATGAATAAATGAAAGAATATATTCAGACAGGAGGGAGGTGAACAAACTCAGGTAGAGTTTAAACAATGGCAGAGATTAACAGACCTCAGACAGACGGACGGGCGGACTCACCAGCGGGGGCACGATCATGTAGAAGTTCCTCAGGTGCATGTTCTTGACGCTGCGGAACTCTGGGGAGAACACGCCCACCAGCATCTTAAAGTACTCCGTCCCCTCGGCCGAGTTGCTGGTCAGATCCCCCAGCACGGAGTCCAGCACGCTGAGACACAGAGTCACAGGTGAGGTCAAGGGGCCGGGTTACGAGTGAGCTTAGGTTACAGAGGTAATGTCGGACGAATGGGTGCAGGTGAGGTAGCCGGTGACATCACAGGTGAGGCGGGTACCTGGCTGCTTTCTGTGTCTCCTCAGAAAGTCCTTCCTCCTTCACCAGCTCCTCAAAGTTCACAATGTCCTCCAGGTCAGGAACGAACCTGGAGGAAACACAATAGAGGGACTCCTTATCAGTAAACCCTGAAGGTTATTATTATTATTATTATTATTATCATTATTACACAGTAAGGTTCACAGAGGTAGGAAGTGTAACACGGTCTGTGCTGTAGTTCCAACTCCCCCCACCTGATGGCGCTGCTGCAGCAGTGCAGGCCCCCCGAGCGGATCATGCGCACGTAGCCCATGGCGTTACCTGAGTGAGGAAGAGGAGGAGGAGGAGGAAGATCATGAACGTGTTCAGTCACTGCTTTACCTGGATCGGAACAGCACCTCTAAAATATCAGTATCTCTCTCACCAATCTGGCTGATGAGCTGTCGGAACTGGTCCAGGTAGCTCTGCCCATCGGGGGTGATTCCCAGCTTCCTGATCCCACGGTTAAACTTCTCCGCCCTCTCGAAGGGATACTGCGCACACACACAGACAGCCACCAGAGGGCAGCCAAGAGCAGCCTGTTAGAGGAGTCTGGATTCTTGGCTTCACCTCTCCCCATATTTCTCAGGTCAATATGTAGGTCAAAAATAGTGTGGGACAGTAACATATGAGGTTATTTTTATAGCAAAACACCAAACAAATGCAGCTGAAGGCTGAACGAAATGCAATAACATAGCAACCATCATTAACCTTAGCAACCACTAAGACACGATCTAGGACATCCCGAGTGCGGGATGAATGGGGCGCGGCTGTGCGATGTCTCACCTTCTGGTCGGACTGGTCTTTGGTCTCTCTGAAGAAGCGGATGTCCTTGATCAGGCGCGACTTGATGTGCTCGTCATACATGAACTGGCTGAAGATGTAGAACTTCTTGCGCAGGAACTGGTAGGTAAAATTCACCTGCGGAAGAACCAAGAGAGAAACAAACGTTCAACTAACGTTAAAAAGAGTACAAATCAGACATACTCATTCCATGTGAAATATGCAGCTTTGCTCCCCTCAGCTAGAGCAGTCAGGCACAGGTGACATTCAGGAGCAGACTAATTAAACCATAGATGCCTTAGTGCACAGAGGGGTTGCCAGTTTGAAACCCATATTTTACACTGAAGCCTGATTGTGATGATGCAATGGGTGACTGTAGCTGACTGCTGGTCGAATACAGTACATGCAGATGGGTCAGAGCGTTCACAGAAAGGCGTTTAGTAGAAAGGTACTCACAGTCGTGTTCATGATGCCGGTCCCATGTGTGCGGATGGAGTTGGCGATGTGGCGAATGTTGATGGTGTTCAGGTGCTTGTTGTTGCTGGTTCTCTCAATGAAGATCTGGAACAGGAAACAGCTTTAGAGTCCAAGCTGCCCAAACCAGCACAAACCAGCCCAAACCAGACCAGCCCAGCTCAGCCAACAGAGAGACAGAGCTTTAGAATCCAAAAACCCAACTCAATCCTAGCCAAAATGGCCCAACCCACCCTATCCCAGCCCAGAGAAAGACACAGCTTAGCGTTCAACCAACCGAATCCATCCCAAACCAGCTCTAACCAACCCAGCTCAGCCCACCCCAGAGAGAGAAGGGGGATGTGCAATTGAGGCTCACCTGGTTGTTCAGGTTGTACAGGTAACGCGAGACAAAAACGTGGATGTTCCTCATGATTTCCAACACGTCCAGACCCTGAGAGAATGAACCAGGCAAACAGTGTTACCATGGAAATGCCCATTCTAACACATATTCTAAGGTTTGCCTGGATTCTTCTCAAAGTATACTAACATTTTGTGTTCGGAAAATGTCACTCACTGTCACATGCACACACTCACTCACACACCTGTTCCAGGGTCTGACTGGGCAGGTGAGCCTCGGTCATGGTGAGGCCGTAACGCTGGGTCGCTAGGTTCCTCATCTCGCTGTAGGTGGCCCAGTCGTGCAGCGCCACCGTGGTCAGGTTATAGAATGTCTTATCCAGGTAGTGCGTCACGTAGGCTGTGGGAGAACATGCTAGCACTGTTAAACATGACAACTAACTTATGCTGGCGCTGCTAAACACAAGAGCTTACACACACTCTGGTGCTGCTAAACAGGAGAACTAATTCATGCTAATGCTGTTAAACAGGAGAATTAACACATGCTATCTGTGTTACACACTGGAAGCTAAAATACGCTGAAGCTGTCATACACAATGTTATCCTCCATTGTGCCGGTCTGCCTTAGTTCTGTGAAGATTGCAAGTAGCATGCCATTTACTTATCTCTGAATAGTCACAGAGCATCACCTAATAAACCTGGTTGTGGCCAACTGCACAGCAATCAATGCAAAGTGTTCATATGGTAATGAGAGTAAGAGTGGCACAGTCTACTTTGTGTGTCTGAAGCGAGAGTGTGTGTGTGCTCTTTGCAGCTGTAGAGGGTGTGCGTGTGTGTGACAGGTACAGGTGTGGCCGGCTCACCTTTGATGTCGATGAAGCGGTTGAAGAAGCGGATGGGTTTGAGGGAGAACAGGTGTGCCAGGTCTTTCATCCCCACCTTGAATGGGTTCCGGTCGTCCAGTTTGAGGTGTGTGTGCACGGACAGACGCAGGTCCTTCTCGATCTCCTTACACAGTTTATCCAGCAAATGCTGCAGAGGGGAGAGGAGGGAGGGAAAGACAGAGTGTTTATTTCAGTTTCCTTTCTTTCTTTTCTTTCTGTCTTGCTTCCTTTCTGTCTGTCTCTCTCTCACTCTCTCACCTCATTGAACACTTGCATAGTCTCGTTGTCGTAGCTCTCCAGCAGCTGGTCACATGACTCCAGGTGCCTCGCATGCAGCATGGTGGGGACGCAGTCCTCAGAGCGCTGAACATGTACTAAGAACCAATCAGAGATGGGGAAGACAAGACACTAGCCAATCAGTGAAGACAAAAAACAGCCAGTGGAATCATGGGATTTGTAGTGTGGTGGATGTGTAAGTTTTGGGGTTCAGACAGACTCACGTGTATCCGGGCTGCATCAACGGCATTGTCATAAACATCGTCCAGGTAGATGGGAAACACAGCGCGGTGCCAATACAGGAAACTGCAGTCACACTGAACCTTCACCCTGAACACAGCAGAGATATTGAACCTTCACCCTGAACCATTAACCACTCAGCAATTTGTGTGTGTGTGTTTAAACCATTAAGTATGAGCAATTTGTGTGTGTTTGTACAGTATGTAAAATGTACAGTGTGGGAGTGTGCCGTGTGTTGTATGTAGTATAATGTACAGGCCATTTTGTGTGTATAACTTGTAGTGTGTGTCTCACCTCTCTCTCAGCTCACTGATCAGGTCCAGCTTCTTCAGAACCAGCTGTAGAGGCAGCAGCTCCTCGTCTTTAAACGTTTTCTACAGGGAGTAGATGCCAATTACACACTATCTAAACACAGAACACACACACACACACACACAGACCACATACCATCTGCGTTCCCACGCTGAGAGCAAGGGACACCACTAGCCGGCGCTCTCGCGTGCTCGGCCCGTTCAGCGCGTTCTCCGCCAGCACCAGCGCCGACAGCACGTCCAGCCGCTGCTCGCTGTACTTCCTGTCTGAAATCACGCGTTTCTGCGGGACACAGTTACCACAGTTACCTGCCTGTCTCACAGCAAGTGGCAGCAGAGGGCAGTGGAGAGACTGCAGGGGGCAGAAGGAGGCAGCACAAGATCATAGGGGGCAGAAGAGAGGCAGTTACAGGGCCTCTTGGCCCTTAGAGGATAATAGGGGACAGCAGTGAGATGCAGGGAGCAGTAGAGACCATTAGAAGACAGCAGGGGGAAGCAGAGGGGCAGTGGAGTGCAGTGTGTTACTGACCTTTGCCGTGGCGATAGAGGCCAGGGCCTGGGACTGCAGTTGCTGGTTGATGTGGGAAACGGAGTCTGCCACCACCATGGAGCGCCTGTGAAACATGTGCTCCACCGCCTGGAACACCAACACTGTTATTCAACATTGGTAGTCGGCAACAACACTGTTACTCAATGCCAACACTGTCACCCAACACTGTTACTCAACGCCAACACTGTCACCCAACGCTGTTACTCAATGCCAACACTGTCACCCAACACTGTTACTCAATGCCAACATTGCTTCTCATCAACAACACCATCACTCAGCTCTGTTACTCAACACAAACCACAACACCATCACCATTACTCAACACTGCTACTCAACACCAGCACTGTTACTCAACACAGCATGCAACACCAACACACAGTTGCTGAACTATGCTTATGTAAAAGTGTGTGTGTGCGTGCGTGTGTGTGTGTAAGAACTGCTGACAGTAACCACACCATTGGCTCCTTACCTTCAGCAGCTCCACCAGCCTACACAGAGCCTTCACAGAGGTCTTGGTCATGGGTTTCTGGGTGGACATGTACAGGTTCATGGTGGTGCGGATGATGGTGCTGAGACTGTATGCGTAGAGGATACCCTGCAGGGAACATCACACTGCGGTTAAACTCAACGCTCCAAACATCACTCTGCTGTTAAACTCAGCGGAGAGATAATCACTCTACCGTTCAACACGGTACACAGAAAATCACTCTGTTAAACATACAGTTAAGCATTCATCATAATCTCACACACTCACTAGGGTCTTTCCTCTCTCTTTACCTTTAGTTTAGAGAAAAGGATACTATCTCACACCTTAATGCACATCACAGATACAACACCTGTACAAATTCACCTGTACCACACTAAGCTTAGCTACCTGCACAAAGATACTGCATCTGCTGCTTAGGTCTTCAGTGAACTTGTCGCTTCTCTGTTCTTTGGACAGGATTGACTCCATCTTCATCATCCAGGAAGTGACGAACACATAGTAGGACTGCACCTCCCTGCACAAAAGCATGATGGGAAATGGGAGTTCACAGGAGTCGATGTCATAACACACAAAGCATTGCATATCCATATTTAAAATGTCTAACACTGTGTCTAGTGAGATTAGTATTGATAATTAAAGGAACACAGAGGAACACAGATACAGAGGGTGGGAACAAGCATCAGCAGGAGTGAAGGACAAGAGTGACAGATAGATAAGGAGAGGGTGCTGGGGAAAGGAGAAGAGAGGAGCGTGGTTGTTGAGGGAGTGAAGAAGAGAGAGTGAAGAAGAGAGGAGATGGAGGGATGGAGTAATGGAGAAATGGACATATAGAGTGATAGAGTAATAGAGAGATGGACAGATGAAGTAAAGAGGGCAACAGAGAGAGACAGAGTCAGGTATACTTGGTCAGTGTCTGTGCTTTCTGCTGCAGGTAGGTCTCTCTCTGGGCCCGAATGCTCTGCAGGCTCTTCTTGTCCATCAGTTTAGCAGCAGCTGGGACCTTACTGACCAGGAACGCGTCAGAGTACCAGATAATGTTAGCCGTGAGGGTCACTGCCGGGACCTGCCCATGGGAGAGAGCGAGAGAGACAGAGTATTACAAACACCATTTCAGTCAGACTGCAAGATAAAAGCATGCACACAATCACTCGCAAACACATATTAAAGACACTACAGAACACAGACATGCACACATATACAAATGTTACATACTCAGTGCAGGACACACACACACACACACACACAGTTTCCATCACAGACCTTCTTGCAGACATCCAGCAGGGCCTTGTAGAGCTTCTTGTCGACAGTTCTGAAGATGTGGAAGTGAAGTACGAAGAGTCCACAGACAGCAGCGTATTTATCCCTCTGGTCAATCTCAGACGGCTCACCTGTAAACCCATAGCCAATCCTGTTAGACCCCTGCCCACAGTACCACACCCACACAGCACTGAGCCACACCCACATAGTGCTGAGCCACACCCACAAAGCACAGAGTCACGCCCATGGAGTACAGAGCCACACCCACTAAGTACAGTGTCACACCCATAAATCACTGAGTCACGCCCATGGAGTACAGAGCCACACCCACTGCACAATTGGTGAATGAAAATGAATTAATGGACAAAAAGAAGGTTTAAAAAAATTACGACGTACCAAGTTTGGACTCCACGTTGGCGAAAATGGTGCGGATGTTGTGTGCGAACTCTTCGGCAAAGGCGCTGTTTTTGGACACGGAAACGCCCTCCCCGGGGTTGTCAAACCGCTGCTCCACACACGCCTGGAAAGATGGGAACAGGTGAGCAGAATAGGTGTGTTAAACTCCAAACCTCACCGTCACAGAAAACCTAGCTCTCTCACCAGAAACACTGTCCATCAACTTTGTTTCTCCACATCAGGAAAAAACCTCTTTGATGCACACATGGGCTTATCATGTTTCATCATACACTGCAGAGCTATTCTACCCCCGGTCCTGACTGTAGATATTTAATCCAGCCACATACTGTACACTACACCATGTGATTTCAGCTCAGATTTAAGCTCGCCTCCTGGGCCCAGGAGATAAACTAATTAATGATATCAGATGGCACAGTATGTAGTTGGAGAAAATGTCTACAGATACTGCAGCTAACAGGACTGAAGGTGGATAACCCTGATATACAGCCACATCACTGCAGCAAATGCAGAACCCCACAGCAGACTGGAACTCTGCAGGAAGTGAGGTCAGATATAGCCGAGTGCAAAGAATAACCAAACAGGAAGTGAGGACAGAGGTCACCTGGAAGATCATGCCGTCCAGCAGCTGCCCCTCCAGCTTCAGCAGCAGTTTCTCAAACGGCTTCAGCTTCTCCTCTGGGATGGCGAACTTTGAGGGGTTGTGGTGCACAGACTTCAGTAACCTGGGCAACGAACAGATCTCTTAGCAACCAACCTGCACTGTGTGTGTGTGTGTGTGTGTGTGTGTGTGTGTTTGTGTGTAAGCAGCACCGGTCCTCCTGCTCTCACCTCTTGTACATTTTCCAGTGCTCCTTCAGAGTGTTGTGGTTCTCCATGATCTCATCCAGAGTCAGCAACACCACCAGCAGCTCACCCAGCTGCTCATACACCGTCTGCACAGAACAGAGATGCATTATGGGTACATACAATCTGCGCAGAACAGAGATGCATTATGGGTACATACAATCTGCGCAGGACAGAGATGCATTATGGGTACATACAATCTGCACAGGACAGAGATGCATTATGGGTATATACAGTCTGCACGTGAGAGTGTTGCATTATGGGTATGTAAAGACTGTCATTTTTTGGTAAATCAAAATATGCTCTCAAGAACATGCTGAATGATTAATCACATTCACCTTCAGAATTATTTATCAATTTTCAGAATCAAACACTGGCTTAAGTTGAATTGTCATTTAAGGAGAGAACAGAACGTTTCACCTGAAAATGAACTCCAGATGACTCAATGATTTTTGTGCTGCTCCTAAAAGGAAACGGAACAGAAACAAACAGATTTTAGAGAAGACAGAGACTGCAATCTTTTGTGGTCAGCACGGCGGGCTGTGATTGACACTTTAACCCGTGTAACGGTTCTCATACTTGCTGCTGTTGTAGAGCGAGGCGAGCTGATGGATCACGTTGACCACGACCTCGAAACAGCGTGACACGAAGCAGGAGAGTTCCTGTAACACACATACGCAGGGAAACAGTAAGGCCTCTATCTATTACTCACCCGCACACATGCACGCACACACACACACACACACTCTCGCGCACACGCACGAATGCATGCACACAAGAGGGCACGCATGCTAGCACATACAGTCTTATCTCCCTGTGTTGCTGGATATACACCAAGCCTTCAGAGGGCTCTACTTTAATGATCCAATCTCATGGTGCAAAGGTTAAAACAGAGAACACTACCCAAAGTAACATTTTATTTCACAACTACATGGCATCAGTTTCATACAGATAGAATATGACAGTTATGAGACTGCAGAGGTTAAATTAGGGTTTTCAAATAAACAGCCCACAATTCTACAATATAACGTGGCCTTTTTTTTAATTATCACACCGTGGGTTTGGACTGTTTGGAGCCAAAGTCTGTCCTCTCTGTAACTTCCTCTGGTTAATCTATCAGTCAGCAGTGTGTGACCATAGGACTTTCAGGCAAGCTATGACCTTCAGCAGAACTCCATCTATGATGCTGCTGGAGAGATGGGATTTAAATAAACCAAACACACACAGTGTAAGTGCACCCATGAGTTAATACACTCCAGGGCTAAAATAATACACAAAAATCTCACAGTGCTCAACGCCATGTTTCATTAATGCTGTGACATTAACAGAGTGTGGCGCGATTTGCCTTTTTTTCCCCCCGTCTCAGGTGCGCCCCGCCCCAAAACTCTCACCTGCAGGAAGGAGATGAAGCGGCCCATCTGCACCTGGGAGTCCCCCTCCACCACAGACGTGTCCGACACTGAAAACACACACACTTCCTGTCACATGCCCAACACTGACCAATCACAGCGCTCAAGCTGTGGTTGCCACGGAAATGAGGCCCACTGTCAATCACTGTTCTCTGGAGAACTCACTGGGCATTTCTTCCAGCATGCAGTGATTGCACACAACATATTAGATAAATATAATGATATTTCAAATGTAGTTAGTGTATGACTGATATCATAAACAAGCAGATAAGCCAAACATAGGTGATGTTCTTACAATATTCACAATTTCGCAAAAATAAAAATCAAAATGATTATTAAGAGAGTGGAAAGGTATATCTCCTTTAGCATTTCAAAACTCCACAATTATTCCATGAATTTCTTTGCTGTTATTCAGCGTTTTGATTGATTAAGCAGATCAAACTTCAGATTTAGGATTCACACAGTGAATTTTGCAGCTGTCAGCAGATATTCCAAAAACAATTTTGCTCACACTCATCATCACTTTTTCTAAAATCATGATAAATTCCTCTACAGTGTTGGTGCAGCTGATCTGAGCTGGGTCTCACATGTAAGAATAAGGGAATGAGCTGTTCTTACCTCCTTCACCATAGTACAACAGGCCATTGTAGAACTTAGTCTCTGCCTGAACACACAGAGAGAGAGAGAAAGAGAGGGAGAGAGAGCAATTGAATTGAGGTTGCTGGGTTTTTGCCATAAACAGCCCTGTCCTCCATTTAAAAATAGCCACAGTCAGACTAAACACTGAAAGGAAGGGTTATCTTAACTTTTTAAAGTTGTTTTCTAAAGGCAACAAGACGGAGTGAGTCACAGATGGACGTGCCTCCGGCTATCGCTAAAGCAACACGACTGACAGCACAGCCCCCGGCTGTCAGAGCCTGCAGCCTGACGCTTATTTTAGTGATATAATCATCAAAAGAGAGAGGGAGAGAAAGCACCACTAAAAGCAGAGCAGAATTACAAAATCCCACAATGCACTGGGGTTCTGTCTGGATCATATCTTTCCAGGGTGCCTGAGCCAAAGGGGTTGCAATAGAACGGTCAGGTCCGTACCTCATATTTCAGCTTCTTAATCTCACTGCAGAGAGCAGCAAACACAGTGATGACTTTGTTCAGAACCTGCGGAAAAGACAGGAGAGATTTCAGAAAACCCATCAAAAGCTAATCTAAAATGTAAATATGACCCTAAGAAATGCAGACAACTGTTCATTTTTGTTTTTGCATCTAATCTCTTTACACGGCTGTAAAGCTTACAGAAGAAATTCAGGGATTTGAACCTGCAACCTCTGAGTAACAAGCCAAGTTCCCAAACCATTATATTACACCATTCATTACATTATATTTCCGCGCCAGACCACGGGTGAGAAACGGGGTAGATCTCCCACCTTATTTTCAGTTTTGATCAGCTCCAACAGTGAAGACTGCTCATATGGGAGAAGCTGCAGCGGGAGACACAGAAACAGAGAATGAGGAGCGTCTGATACATGAGAGACACTCACAGTACAGACATACACTAACACACAACCAGCACATAACACAGGAGAGATAAACACTGATGCACTTTGCTAAACTGGAGTGCAGCTGATTGGAGATAAACTCAACTATGTTTAAACATAATAATTCAATAATGCATTGTTCACATTGAATAGCATTTCTCATTGTGGAATAACACATTTTCTACAATGTTAAATGCTCATGTAACCACAGTGACAAAGAGCTTCCCATTAAACTAACACATTAAAAACCAATTAACCCATTAAATAAGGCACAGAATTTAGACCCCACCATAAGCAAACTCCAGTTGGACACTGGATTTCTCAATAGAAAACCATTTTAGTTTTGAAAAGAGTGCACAACATTTTCCCAATCAAAAAGTGATGTAAACGTATGATGTGCGTGATGTCATAAATATGACACAACGTAAAGTGTGTATGATGTCATCAACATGGGCCATATAGTATGAGTGATAACAGTGTTACAGAAGGCCCCATAGGAGAGTATGGAGCCGCACAGGGATGCAGAGTAGTTTTCAGGGTATAGTGTGTTGCGGGTGATGTCTGGCCTTTGGGGTGCATCATAACTGTGTACCTTCAGGGCGATGGGGTCCAGAGTAAAGTCCCACACGTCCCCGATGGAGTCGTCCAGCGCATCCTCAATGCCGCGCAGCTGGGAAGTGTAGTCCTCCAGAAACTTCCCATAATTCTTCAGCTGCACCTCAGTGTGGATCTCTGGGAACAGAGAAACAGTGGAGGTCACTACAGGGCAGAGAGCCAGTACGGCACAGTGTACAGAATGCTCCACTCACAAACCCAAAACCCTGTGTGACTCCAAAACCACTCAATCTGTCCTTATTTAACAGTTGATGGCAAAAACAATGACTTTTGGATTCTGTGTTGAGAGTTGGCCTAAATTAACTTTGATACGCGAGTGTCTTCATAAACAACAACCAATCTCTCAAGAGATTCCCACCTCGTTCCAAACAGCTTTCTGTTCATGTAAATTGCGTTCTCATTAGCCTCATTAAACATTTAATAATCTGATAAACTCTGACCCGTGACATACAAGTGCCTGAGGTGGCTGGATGGTTAATCTTGCACTGCTCCACTGTGTGGATGAGGCCAGTGGTTTAGTATCAAACCTGGAAAGTTTAAGCCCTGTAGGACCGTGCATGACAGGCCTTAGAGACACACAGAAAGGGACTCAGTCTGTGTGAATGTCCATCCCTCAAAGTTAAACACTGTGTCTTCCTCACACTCGGTGGACTGAGGTGTGAAAAGAGCAGGCAGAGGTCCTACCATATTTCAGAGTGGGAAGTGTGTGCATCTCTGCTCTCTCAAATTGCAGAGAATATTTCAGCACTGACAGTGGCTTGTTTACTGCCCTTCCATAAACTGGTAGGAAAAAGGGCAATAGGCATAAAAACATATTCCATGGATAAACACACCTAAATAAAGGAAAGACCACAAGAGACCCATTTCAGTCCAATACACTCAATGTAAAATATTGCACAGACCAGAACTGACAGAAGGGCTAACCAGTGAACAGTCCTTCCCTCCAGCTCTTTCAGGATGACCTGATTTTTCCAGTTTTTGTTTACCATATCAAAACTACTCAGTTCCTAGTTTAAATGGCCTACCAAAACATTTCAGCACACCGTTTCTCATGTTTACTTCTGACGGTCCATCTAAAAACTGTCCCAAGTCCTACGCAGGTTCCGGATTAAAAAGCGGACGCAGTCAGCTTGGGATTCCGGCAGGTCTTTATGCGGTCTTTCACTTCAAGCGACGTGTCTTTGCAGCAAAGCGTCTGACTGAACGAAAAGTGAAACATGCGGTTTTCATAACTCCTTTGAAACATGAACTACCCTACAATGCGAGTAGCGGTCTGCCCGCAGACCCGGTAGAGTATAGTGTAACCGCACAACCCGTGACAATCAAGTGCATCACCCTGGCGTCCCCTCACAGATCCCACAAGGACTGAAACAGCCAGTCCACGTAGGGAAACAACTTCAACGTTATGCATTTGTGTGTGCATCGTGTGTGGATCAGTTATCTGCCTACTCAGTATTCACACGGTGCGCATGTAAATCAAGCCTACTCACAAAAATAAAAGAGCTGGCTAGCAACCAATTTGCTAGTAAGCTAATTAATTCTGCATGACTTTCCAAATAAGCAGTTCGGGCGCAGCACCAACTCAACAATATTACAGTTACACTACAATAGTCTATCCTGAAGTAATGGGGCAAACGAGATGGAAAGAAAGATTCAATGCTAGACGCCGTCATCCACTCGCTGGCACAAAATAAAACATTTAGATTGCGCTGAACTGGGCCACTGGCTAGCTTGCTGAATAGCTAGCTAGTTACCATTGATTGCTCAGGGATGTCAATAGAGCAGTCGCAGCGGAGCTACAGCTTCATACCGTTCAGTCATTTATCTGTGACCGTCCTCAGCCCACTGAGGAGATGCATAGGTGCCTGTTCTCAAATGATGCTCTTGAAAGAGAAGCTAACTTGTTTGCTACAGCTAGCTAGTATTTCTCGCAGTCAACACTGTGAAACAGCTAGCTGGCTCTGGTGTGTTTTTTTCGCTCCGGCTAGTTCCATTTTCAACTTCCGCATAAGTCTATCCAAGCAAAAAATAATAAACCATTTTTCTTACTTGGTGTATTGTAATAAATTAAAATTGCTTACTTTGTGACCCATCGTCAAAGCGGTCAAATTCCCAGTCTGGAGAGATAGCTTCCACCGCCATCATAACAAGCCTGACACCGCTGTCTGTCAGGCCGCTTCGCTGTGCTACTGGCAGCTAGTGAAAGTGAACGTAAGAGCCGTGCTTGTCCCATGATTTACCTCATGACCCGATGCGTCCTCCGCTTCTACTTGTGATTGTGGGTAATGTAGTTTTCATGACACGAAGCGATTGTAGTTCAGCGCTTATGCTGCTCCCGTGACAAACTTGATATCATTATATGAATGTAAACTTTACCCGGTGATGTTTTTTTTTTTTTTTTTTTTTTTACTAAAAGGGCTCTACACAAATAACACTGGATGAGAAAAGACAGGGTGCATTTCATACTCTTGATCAATCCTCATGAGAGGAGAGAAGTTCCACGAGCCAGAGAATCTGAGGAACATTACAGCTTTTGAGATGAGCACAGCAGGACTTCACTTCCTGTTACGAAAATTTGTACATGCACAACATTTCATTACTGTGGCCCGCAGCCTTGAGTAACCTTTCTCAATCATATCTGGGCCCGTAGTCATGTAACCTCTCAGAGTAGGAGCTCTGATCTAAGATCATGTTACCCAAGCCCATGTCCTAACCTTATCCATCATAACCTAAATGGATGAACTGATCCTAGATCAGTACTCTATGATTACACACCCTGTCATGACATCATCTTTCTTTTTTCTGTCATATGCTTTATGAATACCAAACCTGGTCCTAGATCTGCAGCTCTCTGATGCTTTATTAATACAGGCCCTATTTGATGTCAACTCATGATAATGTTAATGAATTAATAGGATGCCCTTTGTGTTGTAATGTAGTGGAGGGGGAAATGTCTGCCTCAACCATCAGCTGGGTGATGGATGGCAGCCATTTTGTGCCGAAACGCTCACCACACACCAAACATCTGCTGAACTGGCCTGCGCTGGATTTACTCAGCTTTGACCTCACGGTCCTGCCACGTGGAACTTCTTAATTAGGCAGAATTCTCAGCTGTATATTCTGGCTCACTCTTTCTCTGTCTCTCTTTCCACTCCAACCCCCAACCCCCATCACACAGAGGGAAATAATTCTCTCATTGTTCATACAGCACCCCCACGCTGCTCTCCTGAGCTATGCAAGTTATGTTTCAGTAATCCACATTATTAATCTCTTACAGAAATGTACAAACCTCAATCCCCTGCTGAGACTCAAGAGATTATATTTTATCTGATTCTTTTCATTTTAAACAAGTTTTAGCCTCAGAGCCAACCTAGCCACTTCTTAGCCAGCCTTGGCTCTACTGCATGTCATTATACAGTTTTACTCAGAAATCTGACAGACATTTTCTATCAATAATTTAGACTGTGTTTGGCTGTATATCCAAAAAGGTTTTTGCTTTCAGTTCTTCCTTTGCTTTGATAAACTTGAGTTTGCTGTAACATATAGACATTCACAGTTTGAGGTAATATATATTTAATTTACAGGTATATGTCACATTTCAGTCATACTGTTTTTTTAAACCACTTTTAGAAATTTTGAAACTGTTTGGTAATTATCTTGGTTTCAGTGTTATATGCAAATGTAACTATATCTATTAATGCTATTATTGCTGACATGAATTCAACTAGTTGAAGGCTAATAGGTGGGTGTAGTGTCTGAGGAGGTGGGCACATTGTAACTCCAAAGCACATATGTACTAATGATAATAAGACTAAGAGGTGAGTATACTGTACGTTCCCATACTTTTAGGTGGGTTTCCTCCATATACATGTCTATACCCTCTGCTACACCTGTGGGCAGTTGTCCGGACAGTAAGTGTATTTATCTGAGATTATCACCTGGGTCTAAGGTGAACACAGGTGAGATTAACTCTCCGCTGGAGTAATGAAAATTGCTGTGACGTGTGGGCCTTGCGCAGGTCACTGTCTTGCAGAAGGACAGTCAAGGTATGAAGCAAGGCCTTGTAAAGCAAATATAGGGCAGGGGAAGTGATGTCATAGAAGGCCTTGGAATTCCACCATCACAGAGAGTTGTTCCAAGCAGAGGCAGTTATGAAGAGGACACTGATGTGTGACACTTGACACAGAGGTGACATCCAGCTGGGTGCTGGAATGAGAAATGGCTAATGTGGGAATGTTGATCAGACATGGGCCCAAGACTTTAAAAGAAAGATATTCATAAATATTCTTCTTTATATGTTAAAACTGAATTTATTGCTAAACAGAAATAAAAATGACTAAAATGAACATTCATTATAAAAGGTTGTACAATGTAACAAATTTGACAAAAAAAAATTACATGTAGGCTACTTATATCGGACAAAAGCTGTTGGACGTCTGGAGTCCAAACACAGTGATTTTACTCAGCAACCACTAGATGGTGCCAGTGCGTCAGAACTTGCTTTTGCGGCGTAAGGGGAATCGGGAACATGCATCACAAAGATTCCAGTCGGGACCAAACGAATACTAATGATCCTTTTGTTGTACAGTGTGTTTTATTGATGATGGGATATTATCAGGTATTATCATTATAAACATTTAACATTTGAAACATTTAAACTATATAAGTACTGATCATATCTGAGCGCACTTCAGCGGGCCCCTGAGAATTCACAGCTGAATATAAAATCATATGAAAGAAGAATGTTGTTGTACATATTACTGAACACAGCTGATTTCATTTCGGATTTGGTAGTTTTGGGTGGATTTCACGCTGTAGAAATGGTCAAAGTATTTTAGAGTATTTTAGATAAGGGCTCAGTTTGTTGATACCTGTGCGTCAGGAGATGTTGGGTATTTATCTTTCTTCGGTTCTACCAACCTTTGCAGTTTCCCCAAACTTCTTTGCGAATATTTTAAAGATTTCTTTAGTGCTAATATTTTACCGCTATTTTTTTCTCCAAGATTTCTCAGAGCTAACCAGTCATTCTTGATGGCCCGTCCTAGTGCGGCAACGTCCTTCATCTATACTAGATCTACGTGCATGCGAGCACGTAAGTCCTTAGAGAAACACAGCCAGCAACTAATTCGCATACCTCTTAAGTTCGGAAAAAAAGACACCACACATTTATTTGCTTCTTGAGTTACATTACTCGCCAGCAGGGGTCTCTGTAACTCCAATTAGGCTATGTTGCACTAAGTCTGTACACCTATTAAGAGAATTCTTTTTTATTTATTATTATTATTATTATTATTATTATTATTATTATTATTATTATTATTATTATTATTATTATTATTATTACCTTGTATGAATCAAGCTAGCGTCAAAACCCTTACCAGCACCACTAGCAGTAGGTACTTGCAATGTCAACCTAATGTACAGCTGGCTCTCAGGCATAAAACTGCTGCCTGTTTTAGAACGGAATGCTTACAAATGTACTGCATTATATAAGCCACTCAGCCTCAAATCCGCATCCATTTCAGTCGATAAACAATGTCTTACAGCGAGGCCAGAATGTGGGAATCGTTTGCCCTCAGGACGGGAATCACTCCACATTTTGAGGTTTTATCCCTGCCAGTGGGGAAAACAGTGAAAATAAAAACGTTTCCCCACTTTTAACGGGGCGAGACACGTTATCTTCACAATGTTGAATATTTACCCAATTTTCCAACTTCCTGTGGGAAACAGAACAGGAAATGTGTTAATGACACTTGATTACAGTTGGTCTTTACAAATTCAAAACATTCAACTTGCAAATCAGATTTCTTTAGCATCTACAGTATGTTAACAGCATTTCACTAGTTCTCTGATATAAGCATATATTTTATTATTATGTGTAGATTTCTTTAGCATCTACACTATGTTAAAAAACAGCAGTTCCCTGGTTATCTTACAAAACGAATACAGGCATATATTTTATTATTGTGTGTGTGTGTGTGTGTGTGTGTGTGTGTGTGTGTGTGTGTGTGTGTGTGTGTGTGTGTGTGTGTGTGTGTGTGTGTGTGTGCGTGTCCTGTTTTTCCTGAGTATATTGTTCACTATTCACTCAAAAGAAAGCACGCTGTGTTCTTCCTTCAAGGAGTAGTAGTAAAATATAGGTCTCGGTACAGTCTTTACTGTGTAATATTCAGGTAAGTACAACGCTCTGCGCTCTCGGAAAGTGCCGGGAACACCCTGTGTCATGTCAAAGAAATTGGCTTCATTGCCAGTGACAAGAGGACCATTATGAAAATGAACGCCGCTTTTAAAAACTAAGTGACGTGATTTCATTTCAGGATTTGTGGTAAGTCCGCTGGAGTCTGTGCTATCCGGACGAGGCGAGACAAGGAACCGGTTGTTGCAATGCTGCTCTTGCTGACTATCGCAGCCCTGGTATCCGAAAGGAGAGAAGATTAGTTTATTCACCGGTAAACTGACAGAATCATTTCCACAGCGAGATAACCTCAGGGTAATTTCATACGTCGACAAATGCATCCTCATTTTCTTTTCATTTTTTTTTTAAAAACCAACAGAGTTGAATTGAGGTTAACGCTGCTTCATGTCATGCGAGAGAGCAGCTTCTGTCGTTACGAGTTTTAAAAAAGTGCGTTTATACTCACCGATCCTAAACACAGGTTTCGTTTTTGGTTTGGGTTGGGAGATTTTAGGAGATTAGGGCCATTAGGTTAGTGGAACTGCAGAAAAGCGACGAATAGACGCTGACAGACAGCTTGCACAGACAGGTGCTCCATTATCTTAATACATAAATACCACTCTATATATATACCGCAGATGCGGGCTGAAGGTTAAATACCAAAGTGGCTAAATACTGTAAGTACTCAGCATTTAGTGGAAAGCAATGAGCTGTGTGCTCTTGCCAAGTTGCTGAGCTTTATTGCTCTGCGGAACCATTTGGTTCTGTAGATGTGGACAAAAGGCCATTATTAGCTTATACAAAAAATCCTCAAGCCATAGGAATGTTTTTAAAAGCATCTGGCTGCTGCCCATGTTGCAGCTGTGCTGTAAGACCTGCACTTCTGGGCTTTCCTGAGTTTCCCAGATATCTGCAGTTCTGAAGCAACTTACCTGAGGTTAATGAGCAGTGTCCCATCTGGGATTTGAGCCTGCAACCTCAGCACCCAAGCCCAGCTGCTTAGCTGTTACTCAGAGGCTGATTCTGTGTGGATGTGAAGGATCTGCATGCATGTGCAGGTGTGTGAGCGTGTGTACGGGTGTGTGATTATGTGAGTGTGCATGTACATGTCTGTGTGTGTGTTTGAGGCACAGCGCTAATGCCACAGGCCAGGTGTTTTCCTGGTGACTGATGATCCAGGGCGGTGAGGTCCAGGCCATGGGTAGGGGCGGTGAGGTCCAGGCCGTGGGTAAGGGCGGTGGGGTCCAGGCCGTGGGTAAGGCGGTGAGGTCAGGCCGTGGGTAAGGCGGTGGGGTCCAGGCTGTGGGTAAGGGCGGTGAGGTCCAGGCCGTGGGTAAGGGCGATGGGGTCCAGGCCGTGGGTAAGGGCGGTGGGGTCCAGGCCGTGGGTAAGGGTGGTGGGGTCCAGGCCGTGGGTAAGGGCGATGGGGTCCAGGCCGTGGGTAGGGTGGTGAGGTCCAGGCCGTGGGTAGGCGATGGGGTCCAGGCCGTGGGTAAGGGCGATGGGGTCCAGGCCGTGGGTAAGGGCGATGGGGTCCAGGCCGTGGGTAAGGGCGGTGAGGTCCAGGCCGTGGGTAAGGGCGATGGGGTCCAGGCCGTGGGTAAGGGCGATGGGGTCCAGGCCGTGGGTAAGGGCGGTGGGGTCCAGGCCGTGGGGGTGGGGTCCAGGCGTGGGTAAGGTGGGGTCCAGGCCGTGGGTAAGGGTGGTGAGGTCCAGGCCGTGGGTAAGGGGGGCGATGGGGTCCAGGCTGGGTGGTGGGGCGATGGGGTCCAGGCCGTGGGTAAGGGTGGTGAGGTCCAGGCCGTGGGTAAGGGCGATGGGGTCCAGGCCGTGGGTAAGGGCGATGGGGTCCAGGCCGTGGGTAAGGGCGATGGGGTCCAGGCCGTGGGTAAGGGCGGTTGGGTCCAGGCCGTGGGTAAGGGCGGTGGGGTCCAGGCCGTGGGTAAGGGCGGTGGGGTCCAGGCCGTGGGTAAGGGCGGTGGGGTCCAGGCCGTGGGTAAGGGTGGTGAGGTCCAGGCCGTGGGTAAGGGCGATGGGGTCCAGACCGTGGGTAAGGGCGGTGGGGTCCAGGCTGTGGGTAAGGGCGGTGGGGTCTAGGCCGTGGGTAAGGGCGGTTGGGTCCAGGCCGTGGGTAAGGGCGGTGGGGTCCAGGCCGTGGGTAAGGGCGGTGGGGTGCAGGCCGTGGGTAAGGGCGATGGGGTGCAGGCCGTGGGTAAGGGCGATGGGGTCCAGGCCGTGGGTAAGGGCTGTGGGGTCCAGGCTGTGGGTAAGGGCGGTGGGGTCCAGGCCGTGGGTAAGGGCGGTGGGGTCCAGGCTGTGGGTAAGGGCGATGGGGTCCAGGCCGTGGGTAAGGGCGATGGGGTCCAGGCCGTGGGTAAGGGCGGTGGGGTGCAGGCCGTGGGTAAGGGCGGTGAGGTCCAGGCCGTGGGTAAGGGCGGTGGGGTCCAGGCCGTGGGTAAGGGCGATGGGGTCCAGGCCGTGGGTAGGGGGCGATGGGGTCCAGGCCGTGGGTAAGGGCGGTGGGGGTGCAGGCCGTGGGTAAGGGCGGTGGGGTCAGGCCGTGGGTAAGGGCGGTGAGGTCCAGGCCGTGGGTAAGGGCGGTGGGGTCCAGGCCGTGGGTAAGGGCGGTGGGGTCCAGGCCGTGGGTAAGGGCGGTGAGGTCCAGGCCGTGGGTAAGGGCGGTGAGGTCCAGGCCGTGGGTAAGGGTGGTGGGGTGCAGGCCGTGGGTAAGGGCGGTTGGGTCCAGGCCATGGGTAAGGGCGGTTGGGTCCAGGCCGTGGGTAAGGGCGGTGGGGTCCAGGCTGTGGGTAAGGGCGATGGGGTCCAGGCCGTGGGTAAGGGCGGTGGGGTGCAGGCCGTGGGTAAGGGCGATGGGGTCCAGGCCGTGGGTAAGGGCGGTGGGGTGCAGGCCGTGGGTAAGGGCGATGGGGTCCAGGCCGTGGGTAAGGGCGGTGAGGTCCAGGCCGTGGGTAAGGGCGGTGAGGTCCAGGCCGTGGGTAAGGGCGGTGAGGTCCAGGCCGTGGGTAGGGGCGGTGAGGTCCAGGCCGTGGGTAAGGGCGGTGGGGTGCAGGCCGTGGGTAAGGGCGTTGGGGTCCAGGCCGTGGGTAAGGGCGGTGGGGTGCAGGCCGTGGGTAAGGGCGATGGGGTCCAGGCCGTGGGTAAGGGCGGTGGGGTGCAGGCCGTGGGTAAGGCGATGGGGTCCAGGCCGTGGGTAAGGGGCGGTGGGGTGCAGGCCGTGGGTAAGGGCGATGGGGTCCAGGCCGTGGGTAAGGGCGGTGAGGTCCAGACCGTGGGTAAGGGTGGTGGGGTGCAGGCCGTGGGTAAGGGCGATGGGGTCCAGGCCGTGGGTAAGGGCGGTGGGGTGCAGGCCGTGGGTAAGGGCGGTTGGGTCCAGGCCGTGGGTAAGGGCGGTGGGGTCCAGGCTGTGGGTAAGGGCGGTTGGGTCCAGACCGTGGGTAAGGGTGGTGGGGTGCAGGCCGTGGGTAAGGGCGATGGGGTCCAGGCCATGGGTAAGGGCGGTGAGGTCCAGGCCGTGGGTAAGGGCGATGGGGTCCAGGCCGTGGGTAAGGGCGGTGGGGTCCAGGCCGTGGGTAAGGGCAGTGTGGTCCAGGCTGTGGGTAGGGGCGGTGGGGTCCAGGCTGTGGGTAAGGGCGATGGGGTCCAGGCCGTGGGTAAGGGCGGTGGGGTGCAGGCCGTGGGTAAGGGCGATGGGGTCCAGGCCATGGGTAAGGGCGGTGAGGTCCAGGCCGTGGGGGGTAAGGGCGGTGAGGTCCAGGCCGTGGGTAAGGGGGCGGTGAGGTCCAGGCCGTGGGTAAGGGCGGTGGGGTCCAGGCCGTCCAGGGGTAAGGGCGGTGGGGTCAGGCCATGGGGTGGGGCGGTTGGGTCCAGGCTGTGGGTCCAGGCTGGGGGCGGTGGGGTCCAGGCTGTGGGTAAGGGCGGTGGGGTCCAGGTCGTGGGTAAGGGCGGTGGGGTCCAGGCCGTGGGTAAGGGCGGTGGGGTCCAGGCCGTGGGTAAGGGCGGTGGGGTCCAGGTCGTGGGTAAGGGCGGTGGGGTGCAGGCCGTGGGTAAGGGTGGTGGGGTCCAGGCCGTGGGTAAGGGCGGTGGGGTCCAGGCCGTGGGTAAGGGCGGTGGGGTCCAGGCCGTGGGTAAGGGCGGTGGGGTCCAGGCCGTGGGTAAGGGCGGTGGGGTCCAGGCCATGGGTAAGGGCGATGGGGTCCAGCTGCTGGGCTGGTGGCGAGGTCCTGAGCTGTGGGGATAATGTCAGAGTGCTGGAGGCCCAGGGATGTTATTCATCTTAGTGTGCGCCTAAACATCCGCCCTCAGCCCCATTCATCTGCATTAGGCTGTGTGTTTACGCCGTGAAGGTCAGAGCAGTGAAATGCACTCCTGCTCCAGATCTCACCAGTAAAACCTCATTAATCCTGAGATATGTTACTCTGCACCCAGGTCCTGCTCTGGGCTCAACACTCAGTGTCACAAATACGTAGATGGATTTTTTTCGTGGATTTCATATTTTTCATGCATCAAAAACATTTACAGCTCGAAAGATTGGTGGTATATTTTGTTTGCCTGGGTAAAATTTGTAATGCAGGATGTAATAGAATGTCCCTATAACAAGCCTAGACTGAAAAGTTTGGCAATTTTTTTTAACATGCAATCTTCTAACATCTAAGTTAGAGATTGTGTTGTAATTTTTATTATCAGATTTTCGCTTTTTTAGGCTGTCATATTTTTGTTATATCGTCCTGTCACCCATGTTAAGAACCTGGACATTTGGGCCAAAAAGCTCCACCAGGAGGCCAGGACACGGCAGCATGTACTCAGCACAGTGTCAGCACTCCTCTCTGGAGGGATGGATCAGTACGTACACTGTAAGCAGCAGCTGTGCATATTTCAGGAAGGATATCTTAATAACCTCTGAATGGTGGGGAGACAGGGCACCCCGCTGGTCTGTGCCCCCTCCTTGCCCCCCGAAGCTGGCGTGCCGCGCCACTCTGACCCAGAAACGGCCCCCCTGCTAGGCGGGACAGCGCACGCTCGAGGGGGCGGGGGCGGGGGGTGCTGTTTACTCATGACACAGTGCAGTTTGGTTCATCGCCACGGGGACACAAAGGGACACAGGAGTCCGATTGAGGCTGCATCGCCGGTGGGCCGTCTGGTCTGGATGTCTGATCCGGTTTATGAAGAGGGGTACGACCAAGGAGACGTTCTCCGCTCCCTAACCCTGACCTGGGGGGAAATGAAGGGTGGGGGGGACATACCAAACACAAAAACACCCATCGCCTCCATGGCACCACCCGCTGCCCCACACATACCGCTGTCTGTCTCTTTGTGTGGCTTCAGCTAGCTTTTCTGTCTTTTTGTTGAATGATGTTCCTCATACACTTGATCCTGGAGGCTAGATTCTTTTCTGGCTCTTCGTTCCTGTTTACAGTCTGTCAGCACTCAATGTGCTACTGTTTGCAGTGATTTTTTTTTTTTTTTTCTGGTTCAGTGGAGTATCTCTGCGCTGAGGTACTTTGGGTTGTGTTCAAGACCTGCTGAGTTTGATTGGAAAGTAATTATGCATACGATGTGGTTATCCAGCCATGGTGCACATATTTCATTTATTTGGTAAGTGGGGACTTTAAACAGAGAATCACTCAATCTTAGAAACAGTATGGTCATTTAAGATGGAGGAAAAAACACTGAATTAAAAACACAGGGAGTCCAATAAATAAACCCAGGGAAACGTTTGCGTTGGCCGCAGGCTCTGGCCTGTGGATATCCACTGTGATCCTGTGTGGGATTATGTTGTGTGTTTTTCCCCAGGAAAAGAGAAACTCCGCTCGGCAGGGTGAGGCTAGCACCGGGGCCTGTGGTTTTTACCGCATGCGCATGTGTGTGTGTGTGTGTGTGTGTGTGTGTGTGTGTGTGTGTGTGTGTGTGTATATGTGTGTGTGTGTGTGTGTGTGTGTGTGTGTGTGTGCACCAGAGTAAATCAGGTGTGCCCAGGCCTGGTCAGTGCGTGACGTGTGCATTTCACGTTTTCACATCGGTCACACAGCGGCCACGCCCGTGTCTCCCCTGGAAAAACCCAGCCACTCTGAAAAACATCCTCCTTTGAGGAGCACGCACAGTAGGACAGACCTGGGAAAACGGGAAACGTATTAACCCTTCTGATACCAGGGAAATACCTGCAGGCTGCAGACCAATACATCTGGCCAATTTTCACCAAAGTTTAATACAAAATGCGTAATTAATTGCTTGCTTGTTTTGGTAAGAGATGTTCTACTGAGTATTCTCTGTAAGGTTCAGGAGTGCTTTCAGATTTTGCCAGCATTTAAAGAGTTAAATGTTTTTTTTTTTATGCTGTAGTCATTAGGCCCTCTTCTACTGAATAAGCGCTATTAGTATTTAGTGTTAAAAGAAATGACATCACATTTAGCAGATGCTCCTATCCAGAGTGAGTTGCAGTTTTTCGTATACATTCCACTCAGTCCATGAATACTGCTGGATATTTACTGAAGCAGGTGAAGAATCTGGCATAGAGGTACAACAGCAGTGTCTTAGCTGGGAATCAAAAACTGCAACCTCAGTTCCCTGACCAGCTACCTAACCTTTACATCGCTCTGCCTTTAGCTCAATGGTTATAACCAAAAGTATTAAAACCAGGATTTGAACTTGCAACTCAATGCCTTGCCTACATACATGTCCATGCAACTGCACACACGCTGATGTGGAGGTGATGAGACTGGCTCAATTCACTGCTTGGGGAGCTGGGCTTGTTACTCTGGAGGTTGCCAGTTTAACTCCCAGGTGGGACCATGCTGCAATACCCATGATTGTATTGCCTAACCTGCACTGCCTCAGTAAATATGAAGCTGTATCGGTATAAGTCTGTCTGCTGATTGAATCTGCCTCACGGGTCAACAGAGTTCAGCCAGTAACAGGTGGGTCTGAGCAGTGAAGAGGTAAAGCACAGCGCTGTGTTTTTCAAGAGTTCGTGTTTTCCGACTGAAATTCTATATTTAGTCCTGTGAGGAAATGGGGAGTGTGTGCATGTGTGTGTGTGTGTGTGTGTGTGTGTGTGTGTGTGTGTGTGTGTGTGTGTATGTGTGTGTGTGTGTGTGTGTGTGTGTGTGTGTGTGTGCACCAGAGTAAATCAGGTGTGCCCAGGCCTGGTCAGTGCGTGACGTGTGCATTTCACGTTTCCACATCAGTCACACAGCGGCCACGCCCGTGTCTCCCCTGGAAAAACCCAGCCACTCTGAAAAACATCCTCCTTTGAGGAGCACGCACAGTAGGACAGACCTGGGGAAAATGGGGAACGTATTAACCCTTCTGATACCAGGGAAATACCTGCAGGCTTCAGACCAATACACCTGGCCATTTTTCACCAAAGTTTAATA
Organism: Albula goreensis; assembly: GCA_022829145.1. Classification (NCBI taxonomy): domain Eukaryota; kingdom Metazoa; phylum Chordata; class Actinopteri; order Albuliformes; family Albulidae; genus Albula; species Albula goreensis. The sequence goes on along the minus strand of CM040763.1, from coordinate 2,357,477 downwards.
CAAAATGCGTAATTAATTGCTCACTTGTTTTGATAAGAGATGTTCTGCTGAGGATTCTCTGTAAGGTTCAGGAGTGCTTTCAGATTTTGCCAGCATTTAAAGAGTTAAATGTTTTTTTTTTTATGCTGTAGTCATTGGGCCCACTTCTACTGAATAAGCGCAATTAGTATTCAGTGTTAAAAGAAATGACGTCACATTTAGCAGATGCTCCTATACAGAGTGAGTTGCAGTTTTTCGTATACATTCCACTCAGTCCATTAATACTGCTGGATATTTACTGAAGCAGGTGAAGAATCTGGCATAGAGGTACAACAGCAGTGTCTTAGCTGGGAATCAAAAACTGCAACCTCTGAGTTCCCTGACCAGCTACGTAACCTTTACTTTGCATTGCCTTTAGCACAATGATTATAAGCAAAAGTATTAAAACCAGGATTTGAACTTGCAATACCTTATGCAACTGCACTCACGCTGATTGGAGGTGATGAGACTGGCTCAATTTACTGCTTGGGGAGCTGGGCTTGTTACTCTGGAGGTTGCCAGTTTAAGTCCCAGGTGGGACCATGCTGCAATACCCATGATTGTATTGCCTAACCTGCACTGCCTCAGTAAATGTGAAGCTGTATAGGTATAAGTCTGTCTGCTGATTGAATCTGCCTCACGGGTCAACAGAGTTCAGCCAGTAACAGGTGGGTCTGAGCAGTGAAGAGGTAAAGCACAGCGCTGTGTTTTTCAAGAGTTCGTGTTTTCCGACTGAAATTCTATATTTAGTCCTGTGAGGAAATGGGGAGTGTGTGCAGGTGTGTGTGTGTGTGTGTGTGTGTGTGTGTCTCGGGGGAGATGGTGAAAAGCAGGGTATGCTGGGTAAATAAACAGCTGTGTTTCCTGAGGAAGAGGAACGGGTTTGCCTTGGAAGACACCGGTGCTTGAGATGAATCTAAATAGATGTTTAAATCAGCCGAATAGCTGGAGATCTGTAGGCTTGTCAATCTCTCTATAACACACACAAACACACATGCATACACAGACATGCCCCCACACACACACACACACACACACATATGCCCATTCACACACGCACACTGCCACATTTATCCTCTGTCTGTCAGTGAGACCTCCTGCTGTAGAAATTAATTACTGTCATCTGCAGATCTCATCTCTCGCTGGGAACTTGTTCAGACCATCCAGCCAAATAAGGGCAGTGCGCCCCTCCCCTTCCTCTCACTCCCCCTCTGGTATCTCAACCAACTCCTCCCCCCCCAAGCCCCATCCCAAACCATAGCGAGGAACATTGCAGGCAGTTCTATTGGAAAGCTAAGCTAAGCCCCTCTGTCTCTGCACCGTTAGTCAGTAGAGGGGCACCCTGACACAGCCTTCCTCACCCTCTGATCTCCAGAGCTCTAGACCCTCCAGGACACGAGTTAACCAGGTAAATCAGGTGGTGTAGAGTTACCTGTAGATACCGTGGGCCCACAGGACCAGCAGTCAGATAGCTTTGGTCAACTCTAGACTATGCTGTGAAGCGCCTGGGTGCATTACCGCTAATCACCATGTGGTGGGGCACCTGAGTCAGATGATAGACTGATATGTTTTCGATTCAGTGCTGTGAGATTCTCTGACCTCTGCGTTAGACCCATCCTGTAAAGGGAATGACCTTGATTAGCTACCCAGAACAGCAGCCTTGTCCAGCCTCTAATGAAATCAGTGGGGTAATTATGGATCAGACACTTGAAGGTTATAACCCCCCAAAAAAAAGGAACAAATCAAGCCCTGAGGTGCAGCCCTGTTCAAAGTCTCTCTCCCTCCAGTTCAATTTTACAAGTGCATCTGCTCAGAAATGATTGCAGCAAAGGCTTACAAAAAGAAAAATTGTTTCATAACTCCCCTATGAATTAACGATTAAATCAGGTGCAGAAATCATTCTGTAACTGTGAGAAAAAATGGATAACTCCTGGAGCTATCCAAAATCAATCATCCGGCCTGTGGAATGCAGAGAGGAAAGGCAGTGGAGCAGAAAGGCAATTACTCTCTGTGTGTTTGAGTATGTGTGTGCATTTCTATGTGTGTGTGTGAGTGTATGTGTGTGTGAATGCATGCATTTGTGCATCTATGCATACGTTTACTTGTGTGTTTTGTGTATGTGAATGGGTGTGTGAAAGGGTGTGTGTGTGTGTGTATGTGAGAGGAAGAGAGAAAGTGTGTGCGTGAGGACAGAGAGAGAGAGACAGAGAGAAATCCAAAGCTGAAGAAGAAGACATTTCTTTAACAGCCACAAGATGATTCATCAAACATAATCTTCTCAGGAACTGACTTTTTTTTTTAAAAAAAAGGGGTCAAAAAATCCCTGTGTAATGTGAACATATATCCCTGGGATCCAAAGGAAAAATGTGCAAGACTGTACCACAGGAAGCAGCTGCTTCAAGTGAGCATGTGTAAGATTGCACCATAGACACCAGCTGACAAAAGGGATTATGGGTAGTGTTAGGGTTAGAGTATTTAGTAGTCATCCTAACTCATTGATAGTAGGTATTGTTAATTATGATAATGATTGACATGATAAGCTTGATAAACATACACATTTTAGAGACCAAATTTACTGTACCTGCTCTCATGTAATACTGAGGTATGTTCTTCAAAGGGATTCAGCTATTTGTATTTGAGGCTTTGTCTTTCAGAGCTGAAACATAAACTCCCTGTCAGCCCAGAGGAGGTTTCCTTTAAACCTCTGCTTTGCTGTAAAAAAAAAAAACAAGCTAACAAGCTGCTATTTGTGTTTATTCATATTCATCTGCATCTGTATTTGTGCGTTTATGGGCCGTTTGATATCAGGCAGTCTGGGGTTAAAGCCCCGGGTTTCTGGCCGCAGATCCTCTTAATTAGAGGGCTGCACATAAGGGCTTTTTTGCAGGCAGCTCGGGGAGATCAAACGTTGTGTAGTTTACTCTTTCTGGATCTCCCACCATTTTGCAAGCGATTAAAAACTTGTGTGGAGTTGTGGCCCGGGTGGAGGGGGCGGAGCCAAGGGGGCTGTACTTTGCTTCCTGTCTCCTGATGGCCTTCCCCACCCCCAAGAGTGTGGGTGGGCATGGTGGGTAAGAAAGCAACCAACTCACATATTTCTCACACACACACACACACACACACACACACACACACTCACACACACACAGACACTCAGACCCTGCTCGCTCTTATTAGCTCTTAATCAGCTGATGGGAAAAGCAGCAGGAAGCTGCCGTCGCTCTGGAGACAGCAGCGACAGCAGCGAGCGCTCGGCTGCGGGGGCCTGCCGCTCGTTTGGACCCCACTGTGGGTGAAACGCTTATTACCGTCGGAGATGCCACAGGGCATAGCTTCACTGTGAGCTCGCAACCCGGGCCCAGACGGTTTGGGTCAAGTTCAACCACTCCACTGATCCGGGGAAAGGGGAAAAGGGAAAAGGGGCATGTGTCCAGTCTGGACACCCTGCTGGTCCAGGGGAGCAGGGGAGGAAGAGGGAGATGTGTATGATGGGTGGGTGTGCATAATTTGAAGTGAGCACTGAGGAAGGGCCATGGTTTGGGTTTTAACTGATTAATGAACAAGTGCTGAGGTAACTGGGCCTTCAGCTACGGTCCAGCCAGCACTAGGTCCTACAGGCTAGATGTCCCAGCATACCTTTCTTTTTGTGTACTGTAATACAGCACCAGAAACTCCTGTTACCGACTGGCAACCTCCAGTGGTTGGCAGAGACGAGAGAAGGATCTTCGGGAGCAGAGTATCTGGTGACTCTAAGGAATCTGTGGCAGAATCTGCTCTTCAACATGACCCCACACAGGAGGCTGAGGGCTCTGTGACATCACACAGGTCTCCATGGAGACTGAAGTTGAATGACAGGAGGAAACGCAAGAGCTGCATATCTGGAGGGTCTACAGAATCTGTGCAGATAACCGAGACAGAGGAAAATCAGAATTCAGCGGCTCGTCTCCTCATTAGATATGTCACACATGCACCCAGCCCATGGCCTGGACACGCAGCAGAACAGAATGTAATAGCAGGCCAGAGTAAGATGCTCCATAAACCCCATAAATCATGCGAACCCGGCCTTCTGTCGGAGCCAAAGGGAGATAGTGTGAAATACAGGACAGAACCACATAAATAAATACTAGCGTGATGACACTTTAATCAGAACAAACAGCATTAATAACACTTACCATCATCCTCTTCGGCAGAGGATTGATTATTTAGTGCAACTGTGAATGGGAGAATGACCCCCCCCCACACACACACACACCCCAGGGCCACTCCTGGTATAACAGAATTCTTATTTGCTTTCGGAAACAAAACTACCCCTATAAATCCTGCAGAGGTGTTTTTGCAATACTTGACAACAGTTTCTCACTTCCAGCTCTCTGTTGATACCTGGAGTTTGACCGCTCCCAGTGGTTGCCAGTTTGCTTCCTGGACCGGGCACAGCCATTGTACTTTTGTCCAAGGTACTGGATTGCCTCAGTGAAATATCCAGCTGTATAAATGGACAGAATGGAAATGTGAGCTGTTTAAGCAAATACACTCTTACAAAAAAGGTTTTGAGGTTTTGAAAGGGTTCTTCGCCAACATCTCTGAACGGCTCTATTAGTTTATTCTGAGGCTTCTACAGAGAGCCTCTAAGAAGAAGATTTAAGCTCTCTGTTAAGATCGTAAGTCGCCCTGGATAAGACTGTCTAACAAATGCCTTTATGTAATGTAAATGTAAAATGAAGAATCCTTAAAGGTTGCTAGATACAACATGTGTGTTCATACCTCCCTCCCAGATAAGGTGTTATGTGGTCTCTGAAGTTGATTTATTTATTTGTTTTAACCCCTCCCCTTTTTTTACGCACCCAGGCCAGGTATGTCAGCTCAATGAAGCAGCCATCTCCGTCAGACTGAGAAGCAGGAAACTCTACACACGTGACTCCCAAAATTCACAAGCGAATTACCCCCTGCTACTTTTCCCATTGCAGATGCCTCTTCTAGGATTTATTTTCAGCTAATCCAAGCTTGGCTCTTTTCCATTTGCTCTGTCACCTCCCTAAACTCCTAATTCCCAACAAATGGTTTGGCCTCCAGTCACCCCCTTTCTAAAGCAGCCATTGGCCACGCAGTGGGAAAGTTAAAACGTTTGTTCATCTGACCGTTTAAAAGTCTTGGCATGTGAATATGGTTATGGTACATTTACTCTTCATGACAGGCATAGCTGTTTCTGACATGATGTGGCTTCAGAGGGTCAGTCATTCTCCAATACACATTAAAAGTGTCTGATTAAGTCTAATTAAGTCTAATTAACAGCTTGTTGTAATGCAGGGGGTGTAATTATGGTTGGGATGGAAACCATCGCACTGCGCACAGGGGTCCCTCAGCGGTGAGCTTGTGAGGCGCTGGGTTACGCTGACCGCCCAGCTGTGCGTCTCTGTGGCCGGGAGAGCAGGGGTAAAAATACAGATCCCGCAGCCATGGCGACCACGGAACTTTCGTTTAATCTGGGGCTCGCGTGTCAACAGATTGACTTGGCGGGATGTCATTGTGTGATCTCTGTGGCGTGTCGCCAAACGGCGGCGGCGCACTCCCGACGCCGGCCTGTGAATCCACCCTGCCACCTGTTACCAGGGCAACGCCCATCCCATACCCGAGATGAAAAGCTTTCATGTGGGGATGTGCTTCAGCCGACATCTGCTTCAGCTGAGGGGGATCGGCTTCAGTGAGAACAGGCTTCCTGAAAGACATGAATGTTTACGCTGCAGAGCCACATGTGAATGTCTGTGTGGGAAGAGCAACACGAGGCCCTGTTCATTCCTGTACATTCAAATGCCTGCAGAGCTCACGGTAAGCCTAACAATAATGTTATCTACTCTGTCACTAGAGTGAGAAGGCTCTGCATTGTTTTACATTCAAATCCCAGGGTTCAACAAGTACTGTTCTGGAGTTCTCTTCTTCTGCATCGTCTTCATCTTCTTCTTTCCTCTCTCTTTCCTTCTATTTATATTCCCACCCAATTCCAACAAACATTCTCACGGGTGTGGACAAGTACCATAAATGTAAGTTCAGTTTTCCTCAAAGAGAATGCGTGTGTCACACATGATAAGCTGAGGTGTGTTTTCCTTAAAGTGCAAAAATATATCACCGTTAATTTTCCCTTACGATGTGTGCATATATCACACAGGTGCTTACCTCGGACAGTGCCGTTAAATCACACAGGTAAAGGGTGCGTTCCTGTCGCTCCTTCTTTTACTCGGCAGAGAGGCGGGTGTGACTGATCTGGCACGCGTCTCGCGCACGCACTCCCAAACCCGCGTGCGCCACAGATATGAGCCCTGCCTCACTGATTACAGACCAGCAGACCAGGGGGAAAGAGTGTGCAATCAAGCAAGGACACACCGATCCTGCCCCGAGACGGCCAGCACACATACACATTCTGTTTGAATATGAAGACAGTGCGTTTCTTTTAAGTATTTTCAAGGAGAAGATTAATCTGCAGAAATTTTCCTGCACAGAATATTGTTGTGTTAACTTCATCTGTGCTTGAGTACATGTGATCATGGAATTGATTTAACACTGGATATTTTACTGTATGGTACCTAAAGGGTAAGAGAGTAAATAATGTGTAAAAAAGTATCTGTGCTCCATTAAATTGTTTTAATTTACGCTCGGATTAGACGATACACGATGAATGCTGAGTCTCTGCCGTATCTGCCGCTTTGATGATAAAGTAATCACCGAACCTGTCCGCCTCCGCGCTTCCCTCAGCAAGGTCAGACTATGCATTACGCCGCCGACAAAATCGATTTACACTTTGTCATTATCTCTCTGAAAAATGAAACACTTAAAAAAGGCCAGTAAACAGCAAGCTTACTCCTAAACTTAAATGAACCTGTCTCTTTTGGCGATAACATCTGCTCTTAAATTCCCCATTCCGTTTCCAAAACGCCTCGCTGTCACTTCAAATCGGGCTCGTCCTTCACATCTCCAAGGCGGACGTCGCAGTCAGAATGAGTTACGTTCCCGTCGCAACGGTTTCCGCCACCCCAGAGTTCACCCTGTTGTCTCACTGACAGAGTTTTGGCTTTGAACCTCAAAGTTAGCGCACAATACTTAGCCTCTTGAAGGTCTGAAAGACCAGTTCCTGACTGCTGTACATGGGTAGATGCTGGGTACATCCTCAGAGAAAATATAAACTTGTGTGCATGCCCATGACAGCCAAAAAGGGCCAAGGTCACTCACATCATGCTCCTTCCACAAAACTTAGTCTGTAGAAAATTAAGTGGTATGAAGTGCCTTGTTGTAATGGAGTTTGGTTACATGTTAATAAAATAGGAGTGTTAGGAAAATGTTGAGTTTTTCTTTAAGATGTGATTGTTGGATTTGATAGTATGGAAACATTGAATGGTAAATTTACAGTTTGTAGATAAACAGAAAGCTGGAAAAATGCATTGCTCCTTTTTATTTGCCTTAAGGACAGATTCCTGTGGCTTGGAGGTAAGGGTTGGTTCCACTACTCGACACAGAGTTAGTCTGTCAGTCTCTTTCAGCATTTGCGGTTTGATTTGCTTCTACAAAATATAACCTTGTTCAAAGGACTAGCTCATACCACTGTCAGATTGAACTTGATGAATTTATTCCTCAAAACATGCTGGCTGTGTGAATTGTGATGTCACAGCATTGTGCACACTTGTGGCTTTGTGCATTGTGATGCCACACTGCACCTGTTCACAACTCTGACTCACTGCATTCTGATGTCATAGTACAGAGCACATCATGCTGCTAGGGGCAGTGCATCAATGTAAAACCTATTATTGTGAAACCAGGAAGGGGCATTGCTTTCATGATAACAGTCCCACCATATTGTATTGCCATAGCAACTTCAAGAAGAGGCACAGAGAACGAGCTAACAGGTGTTGTTACCCTCCTGATCCCATTTCCATCTTCACAGGTATGAGCTGCTTTTGAGGGCAATTTGCCTAATGATCCGGTACCATGGCAATGCTGAGTATCAGAAAACATGGCAGCACTTTTAGAGGCAAAGAAAAACAACAAAAAATAAGGATTTAAACCATACGACAACTACAACATTCTTACAATATTCATGTGCTCAAATTGATCCAGCTAGGTAAACGTGATGGTTTTTTAAAGTGCTTTAAATAAATAAATAAAGTGAAAGCGTTGATTGTTTTCTGTGCTCTGTTTATTTCATTGACATTTCATTTTTTTTTACTCCTTCAAAACTGGGAGCTGTAAAAATGTTTCCAAATTAAAATCTGTTCCAAGTGCCCAATGAAGAACAAAGAAAGGCATAAAACAAAAAAAACACACACACACACACATGCTCACCAGGGGATTGTGGGAATGAGGAGACTCTAACTCTGAAGGGTTTACACATCTTACATCTCTCAACCACTAAAATCCCTTATAATCCAAACACTCAACAAAGTACAAAAAAAACAGCCAACCTCAAATGACTGAGGTTTTTAAAAAACGATATGAGTGTGAAGCTGTGATCTGGATTGTATGAACTGTAGTATATATGTCTGCTGGGCAAAGCAGTGATAAAACAATAAAATAAAACAACAGAATGCTCCTTGTGGACACTAGCCTCCAGGGCCAGCGGACAGGAGAGTTCCAACAGCACAGAGAGAATGTTCTGGAAACACACGGAGCGCAGACATTCCCAAGTGACATCGTACCAGATGAAAGCAACAGTGATGTTATTCTTCCCATCAGCAAGTCTCTCTTTTATACATTTGCTATTTCAGTTTGCCTGCCTGCAAAAAAACCCTTTTTTTTGACAAAGTAACTTAAATAATCTTTTGCTGCTCGCAGCAATGTTTCTTCAAGATAATAATAACAATAATAAAAAAAAAACAAAACTGACAAAACCAAAAGTCTTAATTTACAAAAACAAAAAACAACAACAACAACAAAAAAACAACACCAAATCAAGATGTCATTCACTCATGAAAGCAGGGGTTTGATTTGATCAGTGAGGCCATGTGTTCAGTCTGGGCGGTCCTTCGGCCCTGATCAGTAAGTCGCTGTCCCTTTAACACAGTGTGGAGGGGGCGGGACTTAGGCTGCCAAGTGGGCGGGGTCTTGATAAGGGCCCATCCCCTCTCTCTCCATCCTCTGCTGTATTGGGGGCATGTCCATAATGGGCCAAAGGGCGGAGCCACAGATAAGACGGACACCTGTGCTGGCCCAAAACAACGTTGATATAGAAATGTTTCCCCTTTTCCCACGTCCTGAAACGTACCCCCTTATTAAGTCCTTAAATGCACCCCCAGTTCTAACGCGCATCAGAGAACTCCAGCATATCAGTCCTGACTTGTACCCTTTAATTCCATCCAGAAACATACCACAGCACCCCCTTATTATAGTCCTGTAACACATTAGTGCACCCCATATTTCAGTCCTCAAACATACACAGCACCCCATATTTTCGGCAAATGCTTCAGAGCACCCCAGTATTTGAGGGACACGTGTACCTTTTTTTTGGTGCATCGATTTCTGGCATCTCGCCAAAATCCCACCCATGCAGGCATCCAGCGGAGGATTGGGTTGGACAGGAAGCAGCTCTTTCATTCTGCAGAAGGCTCCACAGAGACGGCGCTGGTCAGAGAGAGAGGGCTTTCTAAACCACAGCACCCCTCAGGGCCAATTCACACTGACCCACAGCCTGTTAAATTCTCCAACTCCAAGTAAGAGGAGCCTGCCCATCTTAATAATTCCCTTTATTTTAAACAAATGAAATAAAATAAAACCTCTAAAACCTCCTCTGGCACCTTCCAATATGCTACTTTAACATTTCCTTTGAAAAAAATTCCATTCCTTGCTTGAGGGCAGCCAATCCGCTCCTCAGCCAATCAGCTCCTCGACCAATCAGCTCCTCACCAATCAGCTCCTCAGCCAATCAGCACCTGCATACCTTCCCACTTCGTTTCAATTTCTGACCGGCTCCCTTACCAGAATAACCAACATGTTAAGAGAGTATTTTTTCAGTAAACAGGATGTCCCAGTTGCACAACATGAACCCCGACAACTGGGAGTGAAACAGTTTCTCACTGTGTATTCAGTTAACTGTATTTCAGTAAGTGGGGGGGTGAACCACATGTTCAGGTAACTGGGGTGGAGTACCTGCTCACTGTAGGTTCAGGTAACTGGGGGTGGAGCATTGTCAGGTAACTGGGGGTAGGCTAGCATCTCACTGTGCATTGAGATAGCTGGGAGTGGAGTAGTTGAACATGAGGAAGTCCATCCTGTAGAGCTGGTATAGCCTAGCGCGCTGCTCGCCGCTGATGTTCTGGAAGAACTGCGCCGCCATCTGGTCGGTGGTGCGCGTGGACTTGGCGTAGGTGGGGAAGCGCAGCCGGTCGGCCACGCCCGCCAGGCGCAGCACGTAGTTGGAGTCCTCCTCCAGCGTCTCGTACTTGCCAACCACGTCGTAGCGGATGTGGCAGGGGTGGCAGAGCGAGTACACCGTCTCCCAGTGCTCGTTGAGCGGGCCCTCGCGCAGGGTGGCGGGGTCCACCAGGTACTCTGCAAACTCCCGGAACCGCACGTCTGCCCCGCCCTGCAAGGCCTCCTGTGTGGCGTTCCTCCGGTACCGCCGCACGATCTTGGTGCCAAATCGCTTGTGGAAGGAGCGGTTGTACTTGAGCGTGAACTTGTTGCGGTATGCCGACACCAGCCTCTCGAAGGGCTCGCGGACGAACAGGAACTTGAGGAAGGTCTTGAGGCGGTGGTTGATCTCGGGGATGCTGTACTGGTTGAGGGTTTTGAGGTTGGAGGGAACGTGGGCCTGGTTGGAGGGGATGTCCATGGGATGGGCGTACTTTCCGTGGCTCGTCAGGACCATCATCACGCGCTTCCAGTTGGTGCAGGCCACCTTGGGCACGTAGCAGTAGATCAGCCCGTGCTCCTCGTCCACCACCAAGTGCTTCAGGTCGCTGGGAGTCAGGACCCGACGCTTCCTGCTGGATGCCCCCACTGTCCGGCACGTCTCCGCCACCTGGTCCCTCCGAGCCTGGTGCAGGAACGCTGCGGAGGACATCTCTGCCTGAAAGGGGGGGGAGAAAGCGAGAGGGACTTGATTTTTAAAATCCTGCTACTTCTGCAGTTCTAATCACCCAAACACTTCTGCAGTCACGCTGTCAACAGGGCTGTTATCTGTACAACACCCCAAAGCTTGCACAAGAGGGTACCCCACAGCTGTGATGGACTGCACCCCTTTTCTCACTAAATTACTCCTGTAAAAGCCAGTGCTTGATTCTGTCATTCCTAATGTAAGCTGCCCCAGATAAAACATCTGTTCCTCAAATAAATACTGCAGATTACAGCACGAAGACCAGCTCCATTATTAAACTATACTGCCAGATCAGTCAATCAAGCTAACTGGGGCATTCATTTTGTTTGTAATTACCGCAATTTGAGTTTAATTTAATTGCAAGCTGCAGAATGGAGCTGTTCTGCCAGCAGAAGGGTTCACTCAGCCTCGTACAGATGGGACTCCAGAACGAAACTCTTATCAGCTCTGAGCAGCGAGATTTAAACTCTTTCTAAAACTCCATATGTTGTTATTTTTTTTTCATTTCCTGTTGAATTTTCTCATCTTTCTCTTCAGAGATAAAAAAAAAAACTTCAGTACAGGTTCTCTATGGGTTAGGGAACCGGTCAGGGAACTAGGGTTGTAACACAGAGGTTGCAGGTTCAAGTCAAAGATGAGGCAGTGCCTAAAACCCTTGCCCAAGCGACTGCACATGAATTGCTTCCGTAAACATCCAGCTGTACAGATAGATGGTGTGTGAAAATATGAGCTGTGAACATTGCTCTGGGAATGTTTGTCCTGGGATCAGCTAGGCAGACAGTATAATGCAAAACAACCCTTACATGCACTACACATTACTTACAATGTCCTTATACACACATTACACATACAAAAACTACTCTCACACTTCTTACACAAAATCTTTTCCTCACCAACACTACTCCAGATGCTACTTTCACACACTGTAGACTTTACTCACAAATACCTCCTTGCTCTCAAATCATTCTGTCCCCAAAATGCACCCCTGAGCCCCCCCTGTTCCCACAGGAAACAGCTGGGGTACCCCACATTACCCTGGGGCTCTGCAGTGGCGCCCTGAAACACCTCTGCTTGCTTTAGGGGCTTAGGGCAGAACAGAGAGCACGCTGGGTGGTTTCCCAGCCATGTGCTAACGAATAAATCCCAGCATGCATCACTGCAGTCTGAGAGTACATTATTCAACAAAGCATGCACTCTCTCCAGCGAAACCTAAATCCCCACAAATCCCCTCAAAATGGAAGCGGAAAACCAGACAAAATAATGAACAGACAGCTGACTGAATCAATACCGACCAGCTCTGATGAAAGGAAAAAAACTGAATTAATGAGTAAGTAAGTAAACTGAAAGATGGAAATTTTCCCCCCAAATTGGCAGGGCACAGCTGTGAAACAGCCTTTCACTTGTATTTACAGTCAGGTTGCATTCACACAGTAAATCGCCAGGTTTGAACCCTTCTTACATCAGCCCGTCTGAGACAGCCTCAAAAATATCACCACTGCAGCAAGCGGCAAAACCTCATAAATAACAGGGTTTATTATTGGTATATACCTGTACACAAGATGCCTGTTCATTGGTTCTGGTGGAACCTAACCTGTGCCAAGACAAACAGTAGCTGGGCATCCCGCAAAGTGACACTTGATTGGCCGGAGTGTCGGCAGGAGGGGAGGAGCTTTTGGTTGCTTGGTTCTCCTCCTCTTCATTTAAGAACCTGAATGGGCACTATCTGTAATCATCATCATGATTTTTATCACTTTCATCATCCTCATCTTTGAAAGTTGATTGTGTACTGCGTGGGCGGAGCCAGGAGATACTCATACCAGCATGGGCGGGGTCAGTCAGTGCTGAAGGCAATGTGGGCGGAGTCAGTCTGTGCCAACAGCAGTGTGGATGGAGACAGTCTGTTCTAACTGCAGTGTGGACGGAGACAGTCTGTGCTAACTGCAGAGTAGACATCAGCATATGTTGGAGGCAGCATGGGCGCAGTCAGTCTTCACTAAAGTCTATGTGGGTGGAGACAGTCTGTACTGGTGGAGGTGAAGTTGAGGTAGTTCTGTTGCCAGAATCTCTATACTTTGTGAGTCTCAAAGCAAACCCTCCAGGCTGTTCTCCAGGGCTGCTGACCTGGTCACAGAAAGACCAGCAGAGCTTCTCTTTCTGAGCTTCTACTGCATGCTCTGACGGGGAACACAGCTGCCCTTTCACCCAAATCACATCAAACTAAGAGCTCATTCTGCACAGCCTCCACACATATATTATCTCCTACACAGGATTCTCACTCTGTGCCAATAACAGCAAATTTATAACATCGTGTCTCTTTTACGACTCCTGACACAAAATGCAAGTAACTATAATTTAGATGCAGAGAAACTTCTCATCTCAGGTCCTGCCTGTTTCCTTCCCCTGTGCGCTCTTAAATTTGCAGCAGAGAGGAACGACAGCACTGTAATTCTGGGATCTGGTCAAGAGTTAGGACTGAAATCATGACAGATGCTGAGGCAGGAATAAACCCAGCTCGGAGTGGCTCTCTGTTTGTTTGTTTGTTTGTTTATTGCAGTTCTATCAGCACTAGAGTACCTCAGAATCATGTGAGCGCAATCACAGAGTCTACAGGCTCACCAGATACTCAGCTCTGTATTCTAAACATTCCAACGTGAGCAAATTCTAGTCTTCAGAAAATTCATTAAGGGACATGAAGTACAACAACATGGTCATGGATGTTCTACACTGTAAAACAGCAGCAGAAACTTCTGTGACCAACTAGGACCTCCTGTAGTTAAAAAGCAGAGAGGAAGGAAGAAGTTCAAGAGTAGAGTATCTGGGGAGTCTATAGAATCTGTGGTAGAACACAATTCCGCTGTGGCAATGAAGATCTAAACAAAATCAGGTGAGGTAACGATCCAGAGACAAGAAGAGGAGCTGTGTTTAAATGTGTGTAGATGAGTGTGTGTGTGTGTGTGTGCATGAGAAATTGTGTGTATGTGGGTGTGCATGAGAGTGTGTGAGTATGAGTGTATGAGTGTGTGACAGTGTGTGTATATATGTGTGCAGAGAGAACCCGGGGGCAGTCGGCCAGACTGAGCTGTTTGATTTGGGGGAAGCTGTATGTGATTCAGCAGATGGGAGATTTGAGTCAGATAAACCCCCCCCCAGAGGAAACGTTAAGGCCCAGATTAACCACACAGCAGGGTGGTCTGTAACCCAGACCGGCTGGGCAATCCCACAACGTCTTTCACCCTGCTGAGGGCCGAAAGCGCCTGATTATACACTGACCCTGTTACTGAACTCACCCATAATGCAATGCTTCAAACAACACACTGACCCCACAATGCAATGCTCCTCATCACACACTGACCCATCTACAGCGCCTTACCCAGAATGCAATGCTGCTAGTCACTTGCTGACCCATCCTCAGCACCCTGACCACAATGCAATGTTCCCAATTACTCATTGATCTCCCTCCAGCACACTATCCATGATGCAATGCTCCTGACTGATGCTCCACAATGGTGCCCCTATAGCTCGTTTACTGCAATTACAGTGAGACCTACGTGAGACAGGTGAGTCGGAAAGGTGTGCGAGTCTGACAGGTGCAGGACAGGTGTGAAACAGCTGAATGAGTGACATAGCTATGAGAATGTAAGACAGGTTTGAGATGACGGTGAGCCAGCCTGTAGCTCTTTAAAGAGTTGAATCAGGGATACTCCACATCGGTACAAAGTAAAACTGCTACATTAAAATTGTATGGTTCAGAAAATGCCAGAGAATGCTGACCAGCTGGATCTCATACATTTTTATTGTCGAGTTTAACTTTAAACTCAAATTCTCCTCAGGCAAAAAATTGATTTTTGGTTTCAGTGGCCTGATTAAACAAGCTTTCAAGACAATCGAAATCTAATTCAAAACATAACAAAACTGCTTAATTGGCAGTTAGAGACGTGGACAGGAACTCTCTGCATCGAAAGAGGGAGGACCGGGCAGTGTGTTTCCACACAGGGGATCTACACCAACAAAGGCTGCGGATACAGGTCAATACCACTTCTCAGCCAATCACAGCTCGCCTCTCCCGCCTCTCGGGTATTCAGACATACTTGAGCCCTCAAACAGAGGGCAGAGATCTCTGTATAAGAATATAGGAACAGGTACTGCTGTAACTCACTCTGCAGAGTCTACAGCTCCTCCACCAATGAAATCATCCACCGATAACTCACTCTGCAGAGTCTACAGCTCCTCCACCAATGAAATCATCCACCGATAACTCACTCTGCAGAGTCTACAGCTCCTCCACCAATGAAATCATCCTTTCATCAACCATTCTCCGCACTGAAACCTTCCCCAGTAGCATACACATTTAACCCCAAAACAGTCACCTCAAACATACGCATGGTTACCTACACTGATACTGGTGTAGGGTGTCAGCTTGTTAGCATGGCTATCTGTATGTTTACAGTTATTGACAAAGGATACTGCTATTGCTACTTGTCTGTAACTACAGAAATGTAAAATTCTATTGTATGATATATTGTAAGTTTATTACATGAAATGTGTATATTTATGTCATGTGTACTTTATGTAATACATAAAGGAATACATATGCAATCCAGTCTTTGAAATGAAATGTCACATATATGCATTTTCTTATGAGAAATATATAGATTCATAATTAAAATGCAATTTTTTTTAATCTAAAATCTGCTTCTCCTTGCATTATATCTCCCTGAGTCTGCTAAATTATTTAATTACATAGCCTTAACTATACAACAAGATAAAACACTGGTTTCAAAATGTATTCAAAATGAAAATTTTCACCCATTCAGTTTGTGAAAATGAAAAAGCCTGGAGAAAGAAACAGCTAGTATCTCGCTCCCTCACAAACACACACACAACACTTATTCTGATATTTATACATTACATTATTTTCACTAAAATAAATATATTGCAATTATCATTAAAAGTTTTAAATGTTGAAACATTATAAACACTTCATCAGTGATTTATATAAAGGTTTCTTGCTTAGTTTATCCCCAGAATTTTTCCATTTACACAATCCATTTGAGTAAACAGATTAAAATGAATGACTCAGCACTGTGTCTGTGTGTGTGTATTTGAGTGAATGAATATATGTGTAATCTCTCTCTCAAATAAACTTTTGACGATGTTTTAGAATCTATGGTATTTCCAGGTGTGGTCATTTGTGTTTGTTTGTTTGTTTGTTTGTTTGTTTGTTTGTTTTTTCCATGTTAGCATGCCTTCTCAGAAGCTGGTGGTAACCTTGGCTATTGAATGTTCCAATTGACAGAAGTGGAAAGTGTTTTGTGGAATTGGTCTGTTCATATGGGTATTTTTACTGTGTTCTCTGCCCTACTAGAGTACACACAAACATCCCAAAATAAACACCAAAATCAGCACAGCAGTTAACGTTGAATCGTTCAACGTGAACTAATGACAGCATGAAAATGTCCTGTTTTGTGTTCCTCCCCGTCTTCACAGAGTTGTGAGCCAGTTTTCTGACTAGCTTGATTTGGTCAATCAGCTGTATCAACAGTGAAGTGAGTCAACATCGTTTTCCTCGTTTTCTTCAGCAATTAAAGCAGATCTGCACAGACTACGCCTCACGGCCCAAACCACAGAGCGGTTTGAGTTTCTCTCCTCAAATTAATCTGAGCTGTAGCAATCTGCATCAAGTTAATTCATGCAAACTAGTCCATTTCCTGTTTGAACTGTGGGAGAAAAAAAAAAACTTTATTTAAAAGGAACACAGGTGTGCAATTGTTCTGCCAGTGAGGACTGAGTTCACCTCAGATTCATATTCATAGACACTGTGTCCTTATTAATCCTACATTTATTCATATTCAATGCCCTGACCCTGATTTTAATAAAAAGCAAAGGAAATATTAATGAGCGTCACGTCTCAGTTACACATCTTTGCCTGAGATATGTGATTTCAACATTTCCACTGGCATGTAGTGAAGGATCAAAACTGATGGGAAAATGTTCACAGTAAAAATGTATGGGAACTAATGGTGAATGGGAGTTAAAAAGGATAAAATGATAAAAGGATGGGTGTGGAAGCCTTAGAAAATGCACACAGAGGCCATGTTGAAGATGGGGGATTTTGAAGTGTACACAGGGGATTTAATGTGTAGGCATCTGGAAACCCTGGAGGCTTGGTGGCAATGGTGGGGCAGAGGTGTAGAATAATAGAAGGGTGATTGAGAGGGGAAAAATGAGAACGCAGATAAAAACAGGGAATGTTTACACACCCAACGGCGCTAATCTCCTCTGTACGCCCCTGCCCGAGTCTACAAAAACAGCACAGTCATCCCCCATCCCCTTGTTTCTGTTTCCCCCCTCTCCCCGGCAAAAAGGAAACAAAAACAGAGCGATAGCAGCGCTCCAGGGAAATCTCCACTGCAGGCTACAGCTTGGGCCTGGCCCGGTACCCACACTGCACCTCTGCTCATAACCGCCAATCCGCCGTCCCTGTGGGAAACTGCGCGAGAATGACCTGCTGCTCCCTCTCCAAACACATTCATCCCGCAGCTAAAAGCCTGCGTTTATTTAACGTATTTTAAATTCAAAAGGCAGCCGAGTCTGCTGAATTATTGAACGGGAATGATCTCTTGGTGTGTCGTTTGTCATTTTGGGTTTTTTTTTTGCTCTCACGCCTATGCGCGTAGTCAATGCTTATGAAGTTTTGGCTCAGTATTAATTACTTTATTTTGCAGATTTTGCACAGAGTTTCAGAGAAAGAAAGCGTCCTCCGTTTCATTTCACCCCATGCACCCCAAACTACAGCTCCCCTAAACTATAGTACTTCCTTTAGTGAACCCTCAAACAGAACCCCTAAACTGCAGCGCCCCTCCCCTTTCCTGACCACTCAAGTGGCACCCATAAACTAAAGTGCCCAACGCTAAAACAGCACCCCCCTTTACTAAACACAGAAACAGTGCCCTTAACCTACAGTGCCCCCACACTTTCCTGAACACTCAAACAGCACTCAGAAATTACAGCATACCCACACAACACAACACAATATCCTCTGATACAGTGCTCTCCACTCCATGCAAACATTCAACAGCACTTTTCCAGACAATTAAAGATAAAAATACAGATATAAAAAAAAATTCAAAAATAAACACATGAAAACAGACACCAGAGAATCATCCACAGAAACCAACACCTCCCACCAGAACACCCCCACCAAATGAAAATAGATGGAGGCCTTCCTCTCAGACCTGCACACTCCACTCAAGCCTGGGGCTATATTCGAGAGGCTGACCAGCAACTCTGAGCTTTACTGGGGTTGTATTGCTCCAGGGCTCAGGGCCACAAGCCAACAGTCGCTAATTTCCAAGGAGCTGCAGTTTGAAATATGAGTATCAGTGAGCCAAATGAACCGAGCCGCGATGTTCCTCACCCGGCAACATGAGCTGGTAATTGCGAACAGATGCTGTTAATTAACGCTAATTAAACACTACCAGAATCGATGGGAATCCATGGCAGTATTTTCACACAGGCTGAGGAAATACTACACATTTCTAAGTGTACATATATAGTTATATATTTCATAATTATTTTTTAAAATCCTAAGTTATATTTTATTATCTTATTTTTATCCTCTATTCCTATCTTTTCTCATATTTCTATATTCTAGACTGCAGTGCTGTGAGAACCTGCACTAAAGGGTTTAACTCACCTGTACACCTGTGTTAAGTAATGTGACATTAACAGTGATTTGATTTGACTTTGTGGATAGGGATGGGGCAAGTGTGGTGGGGTTAGTTTTTTCAGTTTCTGCATCTTTGGTTCAATGTTTGCATTTAGATTTGTTAAAGTAGGTGATAAATAATGTATGGTACTGCCCTTTTAAACTCTACTCATAACTGAGTTAAATTCAGTTCTCTCTCTCTCTTTCTGTCTCTCCCTGTCTCTCTCCTGGCACAAGGGGAGGTGAGAGCCGTGCCGTGAATCCCGCCAGATCGTGATGGTTGCTATGGAAACCGACAGCACGCGCTCCCTCCTTCTGTGCGACCATGCCTCCCTCAGTTGGAGTCAAATCTAAATAAGATTTCATATTTTAATATTTGGCATGTCTGAGTCTTGCAACTATCCAGCTCATTCAGTTTTCCTCATTTACGTAAATGCATCCACTTATGTGTATGTACGTGAATACATACATAGTAGTTCGTATTGTCATGTTGAACCCCTCGCTCTTGCCATAGCAGTCCGCTAACAGTGACGACCACTCAACTCTGCATTAGCACAGCGCTAACAGTGACGACCGCTCAGCTCTGCATTAGCAGAGCGCTAATAGCAATGGCTCCCTCACTCTGGCATTAGCGGTGTGCTAACACTGATGACCTTCACTCTTCTCTTAGCAACGTGCTAACAGTCATGACCCCCTCACTCTGGCATTAGCGGTATGCTAATACTGATGACCTTCACTCTGCTCTTAGCAATGCGCTGACAGTCATGACCCCCTCACTCTGGCATTAGCATTGGGCTAACAGTGATAACCCTCCTCATTCATTCTTTTCTCATTAACACGTCGGCGAAGCGTCTGTGTTCAAAGGCCCACTGTGTTCAAAGCTCTCTCATTAAAGGGAAGAGAAGAAAGAAAATTTGATAGCATGCTGCTCGCGGATAAAATGTTTATTGGACAGATTCCTCCTGCGGGCCACACAGGCCCACACCAATCTGCGCGTATAATAAATGCCATCACTCAAACGCCCAGAACCGTCGTTTGTGTGGTAAAAATGTCAGCAACATCCCAGCGACTTCAAACGCCCGTCTGGTTTCCTCCCTCCACCGAAACCTTCAGCTCTCCTCCCAAAATGTACCTCTTCAGGGCATTCTTTGAATGAATATTTGGTTTTATGTCCTTTTATGTGCTGTGATGTTACTACATGTCCTGTTAGTATGTTCCTCTCTCGCCCTGTCAGCAGCTGTATTACTAGATGTATGTATTGTTAGCTCTGGTTGTTCTCTGCAGCTGTTTCGGATAAATTAAAAGTGCTTTATAAGTATATTATTATTATTATGATTATTATTTAGTAGTACCAGGAGCAGTTGTAGTAGTATAACTACTATTATTGATATCAAGTGTTTTTATCCAAAAAGGCTTCAAGCAAGACTTCAACAAGTGTCACGCTCCCCAGAGAGGTGAATCACGGGGTTCACTGCAAAGAAAAGAAACTCCAAGGTCAAAGAATTGACCCCCAACTCAACAGTTTTTAACGAATGCAGATATATGCAAATGTATGCAAATGTAATGCAGATTGCTCTGTGAACCGTACAGGCCTGAATGCGAAGCGCTGCCTGGCCAGGGTTACCCTGGGTCAAAGAGCCAGAGTAAAGCACCTGGAGCTCTGTGCAGCGGTTATCTCCATGGAGATAGGGTCCCCATTGGTCACTTTGCC
The DNA here is from genome assembly GCA_022829145.1 of Albula goreensis. Taxonomy (NCBI): domain Eukaryota; kingdom Metazoa; phylum Chordata; class Actinopteri; order Albuliformes; family Albulidae; genus Albula; species Albula goreensis. The sequence continues at coordinate 2,336,966 of CM040763.1, read as the reverse complement.
GCTGGTCCTGACCACTGATTGGCTGAAAGTGCTGATTGTGCTAACATGCTGGATGCATTTGAGGTATTGTTCACCGCCAGCAAGATGAGTATAGCATTGGAGTGTGTGTGTGTGTGTATGTGTGCAGGCATGTGGTCTGGGTGTGGGTACGTACGTGCGTGTGCATGTTTGTGCCTATGTGTCTGGATGTGTGTGTGCATGCATGTGTGAGTGTGCGTGTATTCTGGATGTGTGTGTGTGTGTGTGTGTGTGTATATGTGTGTGCATATTCTGTGTGTTTTTGTGAATGTGTGCTTTCGTGTGTATGTGTGTGTGTGTGTGTTTGTGTATGAACATGCCTGTGTGTGTATCTGTGTGCATTCTGTGTGTGTGTATATATATTTGTGTGTGTGTGTATGTGTATATATTTGGGTGTGTGTGTGTGTGTATATATATATTTGTGTGTGTGTGCATGTGCATGTGTGGGTGTTCTTTATAAAGCACAGAGATAATAACAGTGTGGCGCAGGCTCTCCTCAGTAGAGACATTAGCTCTGTAGCTCTGTAGCTCTGTTCAGCAGCCAGCCCATACACAGCCCCTGATTATCATAATGCCGGAGCGCAGACGGAGAGTACAGTCAATGACAGGCTTTCTCCAACTTTCCCTCAGCCACCAGGACACCCCTGTTATCTGCACAGCCCTGTCATTTACACACACTCACATACACACACACCACGTACACACACACACACACACACACACACACACACACACACACACACACACACACACACACACACACACACACACTCACACACACAGCACATACACACACACACACACACACACACACACACACACACACACACACAGCACATACACACACACACACACACTCACACAAACACAGTACATACACACACACACACTCACACACACACACACACAGCACGTGCACACACACACACACACACTCACACACACACAGTACATACACACACACACACACATACAGTACACACACACACACACACACACATACACACACACACACACACACACCACACACACACACACAACACAACACACAGCACATACACACACACACACACACACAACACAGCATGCACACACACACACATCCAGAATACACACACACTCACACATGCATGCACACACACACACACACACACACACACACACACACACATACACACACACAAACACACACATACACACACACAAACACAGCATGTACACACACACACACACACACACACAAGTGCAACTCAAGTGCACAGTGGTGGAGGGCAAACTGACAGACAGACCGATTGACAGACAGGGAGGAAGAGAAGCAGAGAGACAAAGAGAAAAAGAGAGACAGACAGAACAGGGGAAAGAGAGACAGAGACACTGAAAGCTTTGAAAGAGAGGATTACAGTCAGATAGACAGAGCGGTGGGTAAGTTCAGCTCCAGTTCCACGGCTGCACGGCAACAGGGTGTGGCCACTTCAAAGACTCTCCAGCTGTCCAGTCCAGATGTCTGTCCATCTCCACACAGCCCTTACACACAAGAGATTCAGGCACAAAACTAACACCGGAGCCACCGCCCAGTCAAATCCCACACGGATGCAACACTGCAGAGTTTAGCAAGTGCCGTGCGTTAGGGTCACAAGGCCTGGACAGACACACTGCGTGCGCTGATGACTAGGACAGACAGCAAATCAGAGATGCACGTCAGAGAGCGGCTCATTCCGCAAAGGCACGCAAAAAAAGGACATCTCATGCCACGATCACTGGGGCCACGACGTTGGAGAGAGAGGAACTGGACGAGACTGAAAGCTGCTTCTGCACCCAGTGCTGAGATTAAGCTCAGTCGCTTGAAGATGCCAACAGTTGGCCAGTGCCACAGGGAAACAGATTTGGACCTAAGTATGTGCATGCTATGCTAATGACAGAGTGACACAGGTTGGTAACTACGCATGTCAATGCTATGCTAATGCCACAGAAACATGTACATTTGACCACATCAGGGAAAGTGACTGTGTATGGCGTGGAGAGATATGGGGGAGAAGGGTCACATATAGGGGTGTTTGATTTGTTTCCCCACCCCCCTCATTTCCCATAGCTTTGGGGTCAGAAGGTGGAGCTACTTGGTCACACCCACATGAAAGGGCGGACACAGGAAGAGCCAAAGGCATTTTCAGAATGGTAAGGAGGTCAAAGGTGTGTGTATGTGTGTTTGTACAAATCTGTGTGTGTATATACAGGTGTGTGTGAGTGCTTGTATGAATGAATGTGTATGTATGTGCGTTCGTGAGTGTGCATTTGTCTTTGCGTATGTATGTAAGTACTTGTGTGAATATGAATGAATGTGCATTATTGTGTATGGTGTGTGTGTGCATGTGTGTGAGAGAGTATGTTGTGTGTGTGTGTGCATGTGTGAGAGAGAGTATGTTTGTGTGTGTGTGTGTGTGCATGTGTGAGAGAGAGTATGTTTGTGTGTGTGTGTCTGCATGTGTGAGAGAGAGTATGTTTGTGTGTGTGAGTGCATGTGTGAGAGAGAGTATGTTTTGTGTGTGTGTGCATGTGTGAGAGAGAGTATGTTTGTGTGTGTGTGTGTGCATGTGTGTGTGTGTGTTCATCTCTGTGTGTGAGACCGGAAAACATGGCTACAGCATCCTGCTAAATTGACTCTATAAATCTTCCCCATGTCTCAGCTACAGCCGGAGAAATATTCCTCCACTCTATTCTTCCCGACCATTCATGAAATACAGTCAGACATCCGCCCGCAAAACCAGCCCCAGTCCTAAAAATACTGCTAAGTGGAGAGATTAGATCTCCCTTTGATCTTACAACAGACTGCAATTTGCCTGCTTTAATGGAATCTGCCCTGAACCCTGCAGCCAGATCAAGTACATGATATATATTCATTTCCATACAAATGCCTTCAGTTGTTCCGTTCATTCAAACACAGTCTGCAAAGCAAACTGTGCATTCTGCAAATGGCATTGAAATTCCAACCTTATAAGTTATAATGTGATTTATGTGAAATCACACAGTCAGGCATTTAATAAAATTATCTGTTCAACTTGTATAACATTATATTACATTAATAGTATATTGCGCTATCAGATCAGTTAGATACCCGTAATGAAAAACAGTGAATGAGCCGGCATGTAAAAAGACAGATAATTTTGTGAATTTAATGTTTCTGATTTGACCAATTTTGTAGCACAATGATTCAATAATTATTTGTTATATCGAATAATTATGGCATTATTTATTTTTTTTAAATTTCAGCGTGATATGTGTGTTAGGGTTGTGTAATTTATGCTTGGAATGTAACTGTTGCACACACATACCTGTTACACATGCCTATTCTCCTTTTCTGAAATTGATGCCACATAATTTGGAGGTCCACAAGCAGCAATTAATCACGGTAATTCACTCTGATTTGACCACTGCACCATGAGGCTCGACCAATAGAAAAGAGCCCTTAATGTCTGTTACTTAAAGGGAGACAGATGAACAGGAATTCATGTTCAGACTGAACCAGATCCTAACTGAATTGCTATTTTTAAGACCGCGCTGTCAAAATGAAAATATGCATTATCTACATCTTAGGGCTCCGATGAAAAAATAAAGTCTGTGACAACATTGTGCCAACTGGCACGATTTTACTGACAGCTTAAATTGGCCGTCTCAGTTCAGCCAAATCAGGAGAGAACCCACACTAAGGAGTCTCTGCCGGCCTTATTTTTAACTTGTGTCTTTTGGCCAGTGGGACAATAAACAGCTCTATAAACTTTGGGCTATAATGGCTCAGATATAAAGGGCATTATAATCTGTAAACATATACAGAAGGAACCCAGGCGATTACTGAGAAAACTCCTCACAACTAAAATCTCAAGAGGGATTCTTTAACTGAAGAGACAGAGGCGGTTTCAGATCAATCCCTGCTGTCTCTGGGTTTTCTTTTGAGGGCTTTAATAAAGTTGTAAGTTTATAAGAGTTTGTTCAGAGATCCAGGAGGGGTTGAGCAAGAACATCACGGTGCCTTAAGGACTGCTTCATATTATGCGATACACCCGAGAGTTTAAGGCAGCCTATCTTTCAGCAGTGAAATGGGAATGTAGCTGAAACTCTCACTCTCCCTCTACTTCCATGAAAGCTCATTAACGGTGCCGCTGCCCCAGACGGCAGTTTGATTATTTCGGTTAAATTCTGCCTCTTTCGGAACAGTCAGCACAGCGCCGTTACTGTTCCAAAATCTTTATTTAAAGCGCTCCTCCGGCGCGAGACAGAGCGCGTGGCGCCTCGGCTCTTACAACTGACACGCGCAGCACTTTCAGCGGCTCCGGAAATTAACGTGCCTCTTTCAGCGTTCTCAGCCCTCTTAGACAATATTAGGAATCTGCATTCATTGCTGAAATTGCATCAAATAATAATAATTAAAATAACGTATTAAATCTACTGGAGAACCATAATTTTACTCGGCAGTGCAAATTACAAAATCCGGGCACTGTCAAAGCATACCAAATGGTCATACACCACTGTACAACTATTTCAGTTACAGATTCAAGTTATATAAAAATCCACATTACAAGTGTAAGAAAAGAAGAAAATAAAGCACTGTCAGAGTGCAATATAAAAAAACAGTAGTAAAAGGGGACAGTAACACGGTGGTAAAGACCGCAATAAGCATTAAATGTATAAGAAAGATAAACACACAGTAAATGTAAAGAATAGAAGAAGAATGCTAGTCACAAAATGAAAATGCAAATATACAGAAGAGCAAATTCAACAGGGCAATGAAAGTATGTAGCAGCAGTATATTACAATATAAAGTGTACTATTGCAATAGAGTCCAGTGGCAGAATAGAGCTGTATCGTGATACAGTCAGGTTTTTTTGTAGTATTTACTACACAGCATAGTAATTGTATTAGGAGTTGGGGACTTTAAAATTTCAGGGTAACATGATTTCTGAAACCTACATTGAGATAGTTTGTGAGTGAGGGTCATGGGGAGAGTGATGTGAAAGGAGAAGGCGTTTGACAAAGATGACTCTGTAACCTGCTGAGACAGAGACCAGTGGTCCAGCACAGGACGCTAAACTGTACCTTCCCCTGCTCCAGTCTGTGAGGTATTCCAGCTGTCACACACAATGAAACAGAAAGCACAGCTGTTCTAATGCTACTCTCAGACAAGAGCTGACAGACAATGGGCCAGTGTTAAATATAGCATATGAGCTGAGCTTGTAAATTAGAGGTTGCAGGTTCGATCCCCAGGTGGGGAACTACCGTTGCGCTGTTCGGGAGGGTACTAAACCGAGATTGCTCCAGTAAAATATCCAGCTGTTTAAAAGAAAAAAAAGTTTGCTGTGTAAGACCTTCTTTAAGGGCATCTGGTAACTATAATGTAATGTAAATGAATGCATTATGATAATGCTATACTCAGCATATTCTTTCTGTACAGGAAATGAGAACACAGCTTAATCTAATGCTTCAACACCACACAGTCTAACATTTGGGAACAGACACCAGAGCTGTGTTAAACCCTACTTTCAGTACACTCTCTGCACTCTGGCTAAACGATACTGCCTAACAACCTACACAACCAATCACCAGGAGGATCTGAGAAACACAGCCAATAACAGGAGCTGAACAATGCCACGAATCAGAGGATCTCAAGGACAGCACCAATCAGAAGATCAGAACAGAACCAGTTCCATGTGATGATATACACTGAACTTTTTACTGAACTACAATGACGATTGTGTCAGGCAATCTACAGTGGTATGAGTCATACAGAATTAAATATGAGATTGGAGTCGGCTGGCTTTCGGCTATATAATTATAATATTCTCCCTCTAAGAACATTAATTGATTGAGTCAGCAAACTGATTTTATGACTTCCAGTGAAAGACTTTTTCTAGTTAGTTAGACCGGGCTGTTTTTAGAAATAGCTTTGAAACACACACTCACAAACACAATCTCTCATGCACACTTACACACTTATACACACACACACACACACACAAACACAATCTCTCATACAGACTTACACACTTATACACACACGCACGCACACACACAAACACAATCTCTCATACACACTTACACACTTATACACACGCGCACACACACACACACACACACACACACTACTCTTCACTTTTGTCTGTCACTTAAGGCAGTGTGATGCAGTCCCCAGCAGACACATAGCAAAATCAGACTCCATTCTGGCTCTGTTATAAGGAAATTCTTCACTGTCCACAGTTTTACCGGATGGTCCAATCAGCCCAAACCGACACGGAAACAGCAGATCATATCAGCGTCTGACGGACACCCGTTTGGCTGTCAGGCATACAAAGGAACACAGCTGCTAGTCTGTGGAGAGTTCATCAATCACCTTCCTGAGGCTTGCGCCCACAGGCCCGAGTCAGTTTTAAAAACAGCTCATATTTGCCATCCAAAAACAAAAAAAAAAAAAAAATCAACATCTGTTCCTCTCCAGCGACCACCCAATTAATCAAAAACACATTAGCAAGCGACAATGTGTTTGTTTTAAGGGCGCAGGAATCTAAGTTAGCGGCTGTGCTGTTTATTTTGTACAGCCCTTTTTCCGTTGGTCATCTATTAGCAGGTTGCTTATAATTTTGCAGTGGACTGTGTGTGTCGTTTCAATAGCATTTTACAGCATGGTCAGTCACCCTGTGGACTGAAAATGGGTATTCCTATGGGTAGCCCATGCACTATGACATTCATTATGGACCCATAGGCCCTGTGACTGGGTGATCGGGTCCCAGCTGTCCCATCACTGTCTATGGCCAAACGTCAAACGCAATGCAAGAATGGCTGAGTTTTAGCGGGGAATGACATGGGTTAAACAGTTATGTTTGGCTGAGTTTGGGGTGGAGAGAAAATTAGAGAAAATGCAAAAAAAAACAAAAAAGAAAAGAAAACTTGAATCTTATCTGGTTATGCAGACCAAACCGAGCTACCAAACGATTTGGTTCAAAGACATATTACTTTCACACCTTATTAAAACTGAGAAACAGATCCCAACCCTGTCCCCACCCCTGTGCCCCAGACACTGTTTTTGTTCTCTGCAACCTCAGCACCCTCTGTCTTTGAGCTAAAAATGGCCACCTGCACCGACTGCCCACTGAAAACTCCCAAAATAAGACCTATAACAGCCCAGCTATTTTCACACAGGAACATGAGGCCCGCTGGGACTTTCACTTTCAGTCCACTTGCACTGTGCTGAACTCTGAAATCGTAGAACAGAGAGCTTACAGATATGAGTCTGTAACCTGTGAGCTCAGTAAGGCAGAAATACTTGCTCAGGATATTGACTGGAATGAAGAGCAGAAACACTGAGCGTTTTATATGTAAATGGCTCCTCCATTGTTAGACATGTACAACCTCCAAAATCTGGCATCTGGACAGCGGCAGTACAAAGTAAAAAACCGGGGCATTGCTTGCCTGAAAAGATCTGTATGGCATACATACACTACTGTGTGAAAGCTGGGCACAGTTTCTGGACATACACATGCTAGCACAGACCTCTGCTGTGCAGTGCAGAATGTGCCGGCGTGCCAGGGAGAGAGAGAGAAACGAGGGAGACCAGAACACCAGCTGGTGTGAAGCCAGAGAAATCACTGTGCCGCTTTCATACGGCAGACGAGCAAGATATGAGCAGAAAACGACAGAGAGGACAGGAAGGGACAGGGAGAGAGAGAGGAGGGGAGATTTTATGAGAGAACAGAAAAAGATAGGGATTTTATGAGAGAAAGTGGGAGAGAAAGTTACAGAAAGTGAAAGAGCAAGGAACAGTGAGAGAGACAAACACGATAAAAAAAAATAAGACACTGAACTGAATTATGAGTGTGTGAGAGAGAGAGAGAGAGAGGCAGACAGAGAGAGAGAAGCGAGGGAGAGTGGGAGTGGGTAAGAGAGAGACAGCTGCTCCATCTCTTCTCTCCCCAGTGTGCTTCCTGTGTGCGGAGAGTTACTCTACTGCCTGATTCAGCAGCGCAGAAACACTCACTATTTATTACAGTCACTTACAACCCCGCTATCATTTCTCTTTCTAAAGACTGCCTTTTTTTTTTCCCCTTTCTCCCGTTGCTGAACTCCCAGTTGTGTCCACAGCGTCTGTATTGTCCCAGCTACCTCCTTTGTGCCAGGCTTCCTCTCTCTCTGAGTGCATGCAGTCTGCAAAAAAGTCTTTATAAACAAATAATAAACACTGCTCTGCACTGTGTGAGCACAGTGAACAGCATGTCCTGAGAAAGCAGGTATCTATAAATGATGGATACCTGTCTACCAGCCTCCAGTACAAACTCTGTTTCAGAGGATTTATCAGGGGGCCAAACAGAACTGAGGATAACATATGAACACACTGCCAATCAGAGCCCAGATCACAGGTGTGTCACTGTTACATCACTTCCTGTATCATGTTGGTGGGGGCGGAGTCAGGTCCTTACTTGTGTGGGGTTGTAGAGCTCCTGAAAGGCATTCCGCGAGGTTTTGGGGCAGCACACATCAGCGACAAACGGGCTCCGGCGCATAACTGTGAGAGAGAGAGAGAACAAAGTGTTATAAACAGTGTATAGTGTTACAAACAGTGTATTAGTGCATAACTGCAAAAGAACAACGTGTTATTACCAGCATGTTACTGAAAGTGAGAGATTCCTATAAACAGTATTTTAATTTATTACAGCAATACGAGAAAACAGATGTGTTGGAAACAGTGCACTACGGCATTATTGCAATACAGAGTGTTATAAACAGTGTGTTACCATAGTACTGAGTTTCTGCAAGAGTGCAAACAGGGTATTATAAGCAATATACTACTACATTAGTTCAGGGGGAAGAACTTTATAAGCACTTTATTACAGTGTTTTAGCATGACTACCCCAGGTTATTATATAAAGTGCTTTACATAAGGCAAAAGTGTTATAAAAAGTGTGACAGGTGACAGGTGAACACCGTGTGGCTACAGGGTCTGCAGTCATTTTGTGGATGGAGAGTGGAGTCTCCTGCGAGCTCTGAGGGAAACAGTATTCTTATCGAGCGTCATTAGTCAAACGTCCGCGTTATCTCCCTGCTCCAGCATCTGAGCCACACGACTGCATTACATCATTAACCGCCTGCTGGCACCAGCAATCTCAACTGCTCAATCACCGCCACCTGCACTGTCACGCTCCTGCCAATCAGATCCCTCCTAACTTAACAATCCTCACAGAAACAGCCAATGAGAGAGGAGGATTCTGTAAGCTATTTATCAGACTTATGCTGCCAGCATACACTTTTTCTGATGCGGCTGTTGCTATCCAATTTACTTTCTATTTGTCCTCTCTATTCATCGTTTGCTGGTAAATTAAAAAAAAAAGAATTTCAGATGTTCTCGGAAAGAGGGGCTTGTGTGCCAGCATTTGCTTCTTTGACAGAGAGCAGACGAGAGAGCAAATGAACGGGTTCCTTCGCCAAGCGGCGACCGGCGATCCACCACATCCCTCATTTCATCCTGTGAGACGCAATGCATTTTGGGTATTTCCATGCACATGTCCCATCGGACAAGGTGTACAAACATTGCGAAAATGCAGATTGATTATCTTTCCTGCATAAAATGCATAGTCAAACACAAGCACACACTCGTAGACACACACACACAAACATACACACACAGATGCACAAACACACACAGTTGATGGATGATCTCATTATAAAAGCAATCTTCAGTAATGCAGGCCATTCTTCCTTATTGCTGCGCATCAAAAAAACAGCCAATTACAGCGTCCAACAGCCCTGAGACTGCGGAACCCATCTATCCACTGCCTTCTACAAACTCAAATTCAAATGAGCTCTACTGGCATGACCACACATTGGCATCGCACTGCCAAAGCAATTTTGTATAAACTGTCATCAGCAAGAACACCAATGTCAATAATGTAATTGATATTTACTCATACTATGTATGTCACTTAAATTGCATATAAAAAAGGCTTTGCTAAACACTACATGTATTTGACAGACGTCTCCACAGCACTGTGTTAAGTCTCAAATTTGGTAACTTTTGTCCTTCAGCGGGAGTACAGCCAAGAATCTCCCAAATCCTAACTGTAAGTTACAGTAAGGAGAGATGTTTGGCTTGACTGTAGGAGTGGAAACCTCACCAGACAGTATGACCAAAACCATGCCTATAAATACTGAGGATGTCAGAGCAATGCACAGTAACTGAACAACAACAGAGGAACTGAGGCAGAGAAAATGAGCATGTTCTTCTCTCCATTTGTCTTTCTCTCACTCACAAAACAACAAACACCCACAATCACACAGACATGCACACTCACACACACACAATCACACAGACACACACACACAGACATGCACACTCACACACACACAGTCACACAGACACACACACACAGACATGCACACTCACACACACACAATCACACAGACACACACACACACACACACAATCAAACACAGACACACACACACAGACATGCGAACACACACACACATGCACAACAGGTATAAATGAACACACACACAATCTCTCTCTGTATCCTGCAGACACATTTTTCTCATTACCTCCAGCTTTAGTTTTCTTATTCAGCTGAATTTAAGAGAGAAAGCCGTGGAAGAAGCTGTATAATTATTATTCCATGATTATATAATTATGATGCATGTTTTGTGTTATGCGTCCTGCAGAGCGGACCAGTCTTACTCAGTCCTTGTGAATGAAGCTCTGCCACACAAATAAAAGACAGCAACGGATAATGTTTTTTAGATGAAGCAATACATATGCACACCAAGCATTCACATAGACACGCACAACACGCATATAAGCACACACACACACACACACACACACGCACAGCACACACACACACACACACACACACACACACACACACACACACACACACACACACACACACACACACACACACACACACACACCAGCCAGCACACAGAACGCAGTTTGTTCCTCTGCAGTCCACCTTGTTTGTAGAGTTTACATTATAGATAGAGCCCTTGCAGAACAACAGGCAGGGGAATACCTCTCTGTTTTCATGGACTAACCTGAGTTCAGGTCACCTCCTGTGGATCACACAGCACACAGGGTACAGCATGTCCTGATAAGACAGGTATTTATAAATGATAGATACCTGACTACTTGCTTCACATACAGATTCTCCTGCACATGATTGAAATTCATCTAAACATTGTCACATAAATCTACTCACAGCGCAAGGCTAGAGAAATGCTGTGAAAAGGTTTTCTGTCCTCATATTACAAAATGGTGTCCTCAATGTTCATATAACATACATAATCGTGATATATGTTTTTATAACGCATCCTGCTTCCTTCCTTCCTGAAACTGAGTAAATGAGCTGGAAATGACTTTTGAGGACCTATCTTCACCAAGCAGGCTGGCAGAGTACATGTAAGGAGGGTGCTCCTTAGCAGGCGCTAGCGCTGACGTGATCTGTTTCCCCTGCTGAGCGGTGGAAATGTGCAGGGCTAGAGGAGAGACTTTCTCACAATGCAGCTCCAGTCCTTCAACTTAAATCTACTCAGTGTCTCACAATCTTCTCATAACGTTTCCTCAATGTTGTGCAGCTGGAAAAATGCTGGGCTTGGGCTCAGAGGTTACAGTGTAGTGTAATGGTTAGGGAGCTGGGCTTTAGCTCAGAGGTTACAGTGTAGTATAATGGTTAATGCAGCTCAGAGGTTACAGTGTAGTGTAATGGTAGGGAGCTGGGCTAGCTCAGGTTACAGTGTAGTGTAAAATGTAGCTCAGAGGTTACAGTGGTTAGGGAGCTCAGCTCAAGGTTACAGTTAGTGTAATGGTTAGGGAGCTGGGCTTTAGCTCAGAGGTTCAAGTGTAATGGTTAGGGAGCTGGGCTTGTAGCTCAAATAGTATAATGGTTAGGGAGCTTTTAGCTCAGAGGTTACAGTGTATTATAATGGTTAGGGAGCTGGGCAGCTCAGAGGTTACATGGTGCTATAGCTAGGTTAATGGTATAATGGTTAGGGAGCTGGGCTTGTAGCAGAGGTTCAGTGTAATGGTTAGCTGGCCAGCTCAGAGGTTACAGTGTATTATAATGGTTAGGGAGCTGGGCTTGTAGCTCAGAGGTTACAGTGTAGTATAATGGTTAGGGAGCTGGGCTTGTAGCTCAGAGGTTACAGTGTAGTAGAATGGTTAGGGAGCTGGGCTCATAGCTCAGAGGTTACAGGTTAATTCCCATGTTAGACACTGCTGTTATACCCTTAAGGAAGGTACTTCACCTGAATTGCTTCAGTAAATATCCAGCTGTATTGATTGTGCATGTGCATTGTAAGCTCCTTTAGTTGCTCTGGATAAGAGTGTCTGCTACAGACCTTAACACAATCTACAGCGACACCTGCAACCACTGCAGTTTTATCACAGTTAGGGAACAGCATTAGAACAAGCTTCCAGAGACATTTCTGCTTTTTGCTCCATTTGAACCAGTGACCGAACTATATAATCATATTACCGATCAGGCTAAATGGCCACAGATGAGACTTTGAGCAGGAGCTGGAGGAAGTGTTTGGCTCAGCACTTATAATCGCTGAAACTGAAATCAGGAGAAAAACCAGTCAAGGAACAGAAGCCAGACACATCTCACGCTCCAGGAGTGGGGTTTACCTGCCTGTGGTGAAGCAGCTGGGTCAGCTGCATACACACACACACACAGTCGCACATTATTGCTCACACATATTGCACACACACACACAGTCACACATCATTGCATTCACATACACACACACACACTGTCACACATTATTGCATTCACACACACACACACACACACACACACACACACACACACACACACACACACACACACACACACACACATACAAAGTGAGTTAATGGAGTAATTTCTCTTGCACAGCAGCTCAGAGGATGTTGGGTAATTGTTTTGGCACTGGAGTGCTGTGCATCCTGGGTAACCTCTCCAGATGCGGGAGCACCTGGCGCAGGGGTGCAGAGGATGCTGGGTAATTTCCCAGCTGAGGGAGCTCTGTCTCAGCAGTGTGTGCCTGATGAGCAGCCGAGCAGCCGAGCAGCCAAGCAGCAGGCCCTGAGGCACCAGTCTCGGTTTCACATCCGTGCCATTCCCAGGTTTATCGCCCGTGAAATCAGGTGTAGCACAGAGACCCAGGGGCCTGATAAAACAGGCCTCAGCACAATGGGGGAGAGACATGGGGAGAGACAGAGCTGAGCCACAGGGAGAGGGGGGAGAGACAGAGCTGAGACACAGGGAGGGGAGAGAGAGACAGAGCTGAGACACAGGGAGAGGGGGAGAGACAGAGCTGAGACACAGGGAGAGGGGGAGAGACAGAGCTGAGAGACAGAGCTGGGACACAGGGAGAGGGGGAGAGACAGAGCTGAGACACAGGGAGAGGGGGAGAGACAGAGCTGAGCCACAGGGAGAGGGGGAGAGACAGAGCTGAGACACAGGGAGAGGGGGGAGAGACAGAGCTGAGACACAGGGAGAGGGGGAAGAGACAGAGCTGAGACACAGGGGAGGGGGAGAGACAGAGCTGAGACACAGGGAGAGGGGGAGAGACAGAGCTGAGACACAGGGAGAGGGGGGGACAGACAGAGACACACTTCCATTTGTGATTCTCTGGCCTCAAAGCTGCTCACAGATGATGATAACACACAACTGTAATTATCTATTAGCTGGGGATTATGGGATGTGGGAGGATTAAAGGGAAAGTCCAGTCAGAAATCTAAATGTGATGTTTTCTGATGTGTGCCATGAGCCTGGGCCCAGAGTCAAACTGAACAGCTGTTCGCTCCCACATCACGTACGTATGAGAACCACAAAAAGTGGTACTTCTGATGGGAACATAATGCGCTATTTGTGCGATGACGCAACTGGTTTAGAAACATAATGGCTACCTCCTGATGGGTCATTGAGTAAGACATGTATTCGGGAAGCAGATCTGGGACACTGAGTCCCACTGACCTGGTGGGAGATGGTTGCAGTTCAGCTAAGTTTTTAATGGAAAAACTGGAGATACATATACACCACACAAACACAGATATAGCTTTAAATGTTCCAACCTATACTAAGTTGAAGGGAGTCTTCATGCCGGTGACAAAGGCAGTAGAAATGAAATCAACACCACACTGATTTCCTGTGTCTCTCTGTGCCTCCACCCCCACACTCTGATTCTGTATGCTTTACCCTTGGAGTTCCTGGGAACCTTCAGCCAGTCCACCTGGCCCTTTATCAAATGATCTGTGTTTGATTACCAGGCCTGACTACAGGGTCATGGACTGTGGATGTGCAGAGCAGACAGACTCAGCAGGAAGATTCAGCTCCCAGTCATCCAACCAGCGGGGCCCTGGCTGGACTGGCTGGTCATGTCTGATACACCGGCCTCATAGCCTCACAGTATTTGCAATGACATCATGGACAGTGTGTGTGGAAGAGTCTGTGCTGAGCTGTGAACTGGGTATGGGAGTGTGTGTGGGAGTCTGTGTGTGATTGTGTGTGTTGTGAATGTGAGTGTGACTGTGTGTGTGTTCGTGAGTGTGTGTGTGTGTGTGTGTGTGTGCTTGGGTAAGTGTGTGTGTGTGTGTAGAGGTGTGTTTGCACTTGTGTGTGTGTTTGTATGGGAGTGTGTGTGTGTAGGGGTATGTTTGCACTCACGTGTGGGAGTGTGTGTGTGTGTGTGTGTGTGTGTGTGTGTGTAAATGGATGTGTTTGCGCTCACGTGTGTGTGTGCGCGTGTGTGTGTATGGGAGTCCTTGTGTGTGTGAAGGGGTGTGTTTACACTCACGTGTGTGTGTGTGTGTGTATGGGAGTCCGTGGGTGTGTGAAAGGGTGTGTTTACGCTCACGTGCGTGTGTGTGTGAGTTTGTATGCGTTTGAGTCCATGCATAATTACCATCATAAAAGGCGTAATCAGGGACGCTGTCTGTCCTTGTCTAAGGGGAAAGTGCGTCATTCCCAACGGCCCCTGACTGTGCCCACACGGCCCTGGGGATCCCCGTAAAGGTTGATGTTTTCAGACAGGGCTGTTGAAGCAGCGCGCGTCTGAATGAAAGATCTGTTCTGTGTAAACTGAGATCCTGTTTTTTATCTGCTTCACAGGCTCTGCGGTTATAATGCACAGGAAGAGAGGACAGGATCTCTTTAAGCAGCATGGAGAGAGAGGATCTCTTTACAGTGTTTGGATGTAAATCCTGCCCTTTCACACTTCCTTTACCGTCTTAGCCCTGACCTAAACTCAATCCAGCCAATGCATTTTAAACTACAGGATGTGTAAACAGATACAGCGAGGCCAGGGCTGAATTATACATTTAAATTCTAACTCTTTGGACAACAATCCTGCAAATGACTGACCGTTTCAAAAGACAAAATTCTTCCTACAGCACGTTTGGTCAGTAACATTAATTTGTTGAAATATTTTTTTGGGATCTGCAGGAGTTTGAAATCTCGCTCTGCTGTACAGATTTCCCCACATTAACACAAATGCAGTATTAATTACTCATGGGAATAAATGTCCTGTTTGGGCCACCATGATTTCAGATCACTGACTGACCGCTCAGCTCACGCCTCTATTGCTCAGTTATACATCACATCCTGTGGTTTGAAAATGGAGTCACACAATGGCCCGAGTCCAAACGAAAGAGTGAATATTTTGGCCATCTAAGTCCATTTCCTGACCTCTTCCAAAAGCAGGCTCCCACCTCTGTGATGTATATCCTTGCATATCTTGCTAAATGTAATTTAAGTTATTTAGCTGATGCTTGTATCCAAAGCGACACACAGTTCATGGTGCTAACCGGGGGTCAATCCTTCCACAGTCAGTATAAGGTCTAGGGCCCAACAGCTGCATTCATGTTAGCGTAGCTAAGATTGAACCACGTGAACCACTAAGCTTCAGGGCCCCATTCAAGCACCTTAGCCACTCAGATACAGGAGAAGCGACTCAGTTATGCTGTTTGGACACTTACTGAGGAAACAGATACAATGAGATCGCCTACTCAGAGCAGGTCTGAATTAAAGGGAGTTAAAGATTCAAAGCTAGTTCTGTGAACTCTTACATCACCAGTCACCGCTGTCTGCTCCTGTTTTAGGAGAGTTTCTTAGAGTAAAATCAGTGAGTAGGTTTGGCTGTAGGGATGGGGTTTATGGCAGTAGCTTATGTGCTATCAGAGTGGGAATACTGTGTTTCTGCATGACTGACCCTGGGTCAGGGCACCTCCCCAGCTGCAGCGATGGC
Organism: Albula goreensis; assembly: GCA_022829145.1. NCBI lineage: Eukaryota > Metazoa > Chordata > Actinopteri > Albuliformes > Albulidae > Albula > Albula goreensis. Next base: position 2,320,688 of record CM040763.1, on the reverse strand, counting down.
AGAAGTCCTAGTTTGGGTCTGAACCCCGCCTGTGACCTTCCTCTTCCCAAAGGGGTGGAAATTCCCTTCCCTTTTCTGTCTGGAGGTGCGCTGACTCAGAGGGTGAGGGGGCGTGTGTCAATCAGGCATTTTGGGGTCACCAGAAGGCAACTGGGGGAGTGGGGTCAGGGATCTTAGGGGTTAAAGGTCATCTAGCCCCGCCCGGCCCCACCCCGCCTCCTTAGAGCTGGTCTGAATCAGCCTCATCAATCATCCCACATCTCTCTGTGCATGGCTGATATTCTGAAAGACACTGCGCTGCCAGGATTATTTATCGCACAGTAATAAAGTCACATTAGCCAACCGCGCATTGCAGAAAAAGATTTATCACTGAGTCTGAATAGCTCTGTGGTGAATATTTCTTCACAGGTTTTTGTGACCAGTAGAGCCGGAGTTTCTGCTCCATCTGTAGGAGCTGTTCAGCTGTTCACCACTGTTCTGTAATGTAGTTCTGTTTGGCTGTTCTTCTGTGCTCCGTAGGCTACAACTGTTCAGCTGTGCATCCACATTTTAAAAAATTATTAAAATGTAGCTGTTCATTCCTGTTCTGTAGCACTGTTCGTCCGTTCGTCCCTGTTCACTAATCTGCTGAACAAATCTAACAAGGTTCTGTCTGACTGATTTCCTCACAGGCTGAAATGCAGTACATGGAAAAGCAAAAGAGTCTGGGAGACGGATCAAGCTTTCTGCTGCCTCCTCGGGACGCTCTCTGTGCTTCGCTCATTAAATCGATGAGCACAGACATCGCTACCAGAGCCAGGAGAGGCTCAAACGAGACCCGCTCTGAGAGGAAGGGAATCGATTGAAAGCATTTTAAAAGACACAACTTAGTACTGTGGAACAGGCAGCACAGTTAGGGAACAAAACTCTGTACATGCAGAACACAACTCTCCTTCTGCTGCAGCTGTTCCAAATGTTAATGAACAGTCAGGGAGAGAGACGGACAGAGAGGGAGAGAGAGAGAGAGAGAGAGAGAGAGAGAGAGAGATAAAGACAGACACAGGAAGGAAAACAGAGGGAGAGACAGGGAGAGGGACACAGACAGAAAGACAGACAGAGAGATGGAGAAAGGAGACACAGACAGACAGAGGGAGGGAGGTTGGGAGGGAGAAAGAGAGAACAGACAGACAGACAGACAGACAAAAAGAACAGAAGAAGGTGCAGCTTTAACACATTAACCTTGCTCGTCCACCAAAGGCAACAAAATACGGATGAAATCATCTTCCTGGTAGAAAGCACTCTACCAGTTGTGACACTGATAATAAGACAATCCAAATTTCCCTGAATAACTGATTCAAGTTTAACGCGAAAGCCCAGATTTGCGTAATTTCTGCGTTGGGTCAAAGCTCACGGAATGTGACCACTGCAGCTTCTTAACTGTCACATTAAGCCTGTGTGAAACTGATGCCAAAGTTTTACATAAACACAATGGCAATTATGCAGAGTAATTCTGCTCTGTTCTGACTGCTGGGCCAAGAGTCCTTGGTGTTCTAGGGGGTGGTGATATCAGAGGATGACTCAGGATACAACCGAAAATTAAACCCAAGTAACAGAAGAGACACACAGTCACTGCATTTCACAGAGGTCAGAAGGACCTGAAGGGAAAAACTGCTCCAGTCTTGTCCTAATGTCTGCACATTCTGGCAGCACACTCCACTCCTCAAATTGACCTTTTGGTAAAATTTCCAAAATGATCCAAAATGCAGCCAGCATGCAGCTGCCCAGCGGAGGCTGGGTTTTATGGGCTGGGCTGGGCTGGGCTGGACGAGCAAGTGAGTGATTGGGAAGTCATTTGAAGAAGAAACAGCAGCTTGTGTCAGCATATCGCCGTACGCGCTCTGAGAAAGAGCATAATCGGTCCAAACCGAACGCATTCCCATGGGCCTCTCTGGAGCAAAACGAACTGGCTAACTTTACCCGCTGCGGAGGATTGCATGGGCAGTCCAAGGTCGCGCGATGCTTTTGGGCAGGGTGAGAACAATCTACCTTTTCTCTCCCCACATCCCAGTGTCTCTCTCTGTATGAATTCATCCCCTCTCCCTATCTCTCTCCTTTTCTCTCTTCCTCTCCCCCTGCAGTATTACCTTTTTTTAGTGACACTGTATTGCACTTGTTCAAAACGTGTTCATGCTTTGACATTACTGGTGTATGCACAAATTGATTCAGGGAAATTAAACTGAAAACATAAAATGCAAGAACGAGCAGACACAGAGATGGAAACAGAGCCGAGAGGGTGAAAGAGGGAAGGGATAATAAACGTGTGAATGAAAGGGTGGGAGGGAAGTGAGAAATGAAGAGAAAAAAGAGAAGAGGAGAGTGACGGTGGAGAAGGAGGAGACAGCGCACAGACAGCCTGAGGACCTGCTGAACCCGACATGACTCGGACCAGCGCACACAGCCCAGTCTGCAGTGATGAGTCATAGCAACATACTGAAATATTATTACAGCGCAGGAGTACTATGTGAAAACAGTGTTAAAAGAGGGACACCCCCCAAACGTACATTTTCCTTCATGACTTGATGGGGGCCCCATTTATTTCTCATTCTCTCTCTCCCTCCCTCCATCCCTCCCTCCTGCCAGGGTTTAATTGGCTCAGGATGAACATGATGCTAATCCACTCAGAGGCCTCGCTAACCTGGTTAGGGCTCTCCTGCGATGACCTGCAGTGCGTTGTGGGTAATCTCAGTAGGGGCGGGCCCCACCCAGTCCAGGCCCAGCGGAGCTCTCGCATTGGCTCAGAGTGTGAACATGCTGCAGGTCCCACAGCAGAACGGCAGCAGCGGATACAGAGACGGACAGCACAATGAACCCGCGGGGTCCCCAGCTCCGACAAACAACCTTAAACCAGCACCCCAAAGCTTTGAGCTCAGTCTTACTAAGATAGCAGAGCTATTATATCAGCACACACACACACACACACACACACACACACACACACACACACACACACACACACACAGACACACTCTCTCTCACACACACACACACACACACACACACACACACACACACACACACACACACACACACACACTCCCTCACACACACACACACACAAACACACACTCACACACACACACACACACACACACACATGCACACTTGATACACACAAGTCTTGACCACTCAGAGGAACTCTACTCCAATGAGAGAGCTACACCAGAAGGGGACATCACCCATTGGTGAACCTGTGCCACAATGTGCCGACCCATTTATAACCTAACCTATCACCTGGAGCCAGGCCTTCCACAGCCAGCAAATAGCACCTCAGTGCTGAAGATGGAACCTGAAGATCAGCCATATATAAGCAAAGACATAAGCTAATAGCAGAAACAGCGGAACACAGGGGCCGGACACTTCCATGCGAACTTAGAGGGTTTAACTGCACTCTGAATTGTGCTGAGTTTGCACATTAAAGTGCCTGTGTTATGAAGGTTTAATGTCAGGGGTAATGTGTTTGCAGACGCCTGGGCCAGATCTCAGGCCGCACAAGGCCCTGTAGGTGTTCTCATGAAACACTTCACTGAGCCCTGATCTTTATGGGCCTCCAAGAAAGTGAAAAGATCATAAAACATATCAACAAAAAGCTTAGCTGGCCGTGTTCATACAAATCCCCTTCCCAGGGGGGATATTAGAGGGAGCGTTATATAGGTCACTGGGGAATTTCAGTTAACCAGGCAACCCATTTATTACCAACAACCAAAATCATATTAAAGTTCAGATGCTCTTCCTTGGACTCCACACGACAAAATGAAATAAAGTCCAGCGACAAGCCGAGGAAAATGTGCAGCATGGTTCAAAAATACACAGTACCAGCTGTAAACAACATGCGGGTTTACATAAAATGAATTTCATGCGGTAGTAACTCTCACACAATATATGAAAACTGTTTATCTGAATTCACATCTCAAACAGCTTTCTACAAAAATCTGACCACACTGCATACGTGCCACCTGTCAATAGCTCCCTATAAAACACAAACCCCAGAAAACATAAAGACATTGGGGAAAATATTTTGGAAGATTTTATGATAAAAACAATAAAATATTAAAGAGTTAACACCAGATTTACAGGCAGTCTGGGGATTTGTTTATTGCTATAAACAATAGCACTGCATACAATAACTGCTAAAATCACCAGCTACACAACCCATCAGCAAGCTGTCTTATGTGACAAGTAAAGCAGTTATTTGAACCAATCATTGTCCTTTGCTGATGAGAAAACCCTTTTGATTGGTTGGAACAACTCAGCAATTGACAGCTAACAGTAGCCCCACCTACATTTGGTGTCACGGAAACCGTATTCTCAGCTCAGTTGAGGCACATGTCTGTCTGCTCACCGAAAAGTAGAGCAGAACAGGAGACAGGAAGTAGATGAGGTTTATAAATGATGCTTGATGCTGGAAAGACAATGAGAGATGAGGGCGGAGCATGATGTATGAAGGTGGGCGGGGCAACATGGAAATGAAGGCGGGGCATGGGAAATTAAGTGGGTGGGGAAAGACACATGCGGATGGGAAGAGAGATGGAAAGTGGGCGTGGCAGCAGAGAAACACAAGCTTCTTTGGTTCACTGCTGCCCTACAGACACCTGCTATGGCTCCATAAAAAATGCTCACCGCACCAGACAAGTAATAACTGCGCAGTTTAATCTGTATGCTTGGCCGCACTCTTCTAAAGCACCAGAGTTTTCAATGCATCATCATCTTGTGAGATCCTCGGTTTCATTACCTCACAGTCAATCACCTGTGAGAGGCCCAGACCTGCAGCACAGTCAAACCTGGTGCAGTGACTGTCCCCACGCACATAAACAGGGCTATTCTGTCTCTGCTCTTAGCATCTGATCCGCTACCTGACCGGCTCGCATCCAGCATCAGCTAGCAGACCAGTGCAGCTCCGATTTACAAAGATGCAAAACACCGGCAAGCTAACAGCTGTGCCAACAGCAGGATGCGTGTGGGCCTCTGTGCACTTGCCAGTTGGAATCAGCACAACAGGAACTGCAGAGTGCTAACGGAGCCTATTTTGCCTACAGTTTGATTAGCATTTATGTGATAGCAAGCTAACCGCTCATTCCCACTTATCAGGGTCGCTAATCATTCTTACCGGGTGTGGCGTAAGTGTGACTGTGCTGAATTTGTTTTTTTTTGCAGCTGTTCTCGATACAAAAACAGGACCATGTAACCACTGGACTGTTGGTAAAACACATAAAACATTTGTCGAAGAGGACTTGTGAGAAGAAGTAGCCTGGGTCTGTTTGCAAGCAGATTCTCTTCTGTTATTGATAAGGTTGTCCTGCCAACTGGCATTTTGTCAGAGGTGAAAGCTTCAGAAAGTAACAGTACTGCCAGGCATTTGTTCTACCTGTGCAAAAAAACAGGTGACTTCCCTAAATTAGTGCATTCACCTGGCTGAAGAGTTGTGCTAAATATAACTCACGGGTGGTTTTGTGCATGGACAGAACAAATACTCTCTGAAGCTGGGGTTGTCCACCTCTAGATTTTACCAAACTGAGAGAGGTTGGAGGTACATGATATAAAAGCATTAGAACATGAACTACATAACCCAGGAACTCCGCCAAAGAAATGACTTCAGGAATGAACTCGAGCGTCATTGTACTTATCCTTGCTGTGAAAGGCAGGGAACTCATTTAAACCAACTTAAAACACCCCTCACCCCATTTTCCGCTTCATTTTAGATCCTTATAAAATAATGTGAAGTTTTCTGAACAATACAACCAAAGCAGAAACGATGACTGTACTTGTTTTTAACCGAAATGTGAGGGGACCACTCTAACACCCCTCTGGGGGTAAACAGAGGTGTGAATAAAAGGCATGGGGGCACGCTGTGGGACAGATTGACAGAGCTCACCCACATGGAACCTGACCCTCAGTGACACGTACAACTCCGGCCCTCTCCTCTCGGAATCATGACACATTCCGGAACACCATGCACAAGGGTTCCGTCTGTTCCAGCTGGAGGCCAGATACAGTTTTCCTTCTTGACTCTTTAACATTCGTCTTTCTGACGTGAAATATATCTGACAAACGTAGCATTTCTTTATCTAACAGAACATGGGTGAACATTAAATCCACAGGGCTGCAGAGTGGTGCGCTGGAGGCAGAACAGTAAGGACAGGGAAGGTGGTGTGTCTCCTCGCTGAGACCAGGTAGGGGCAGGCAGAGTGATGATGGATTTCACCTGACCTCTGGGGTCAGAATCACACCTGAGTCTGGCTGACAGGGGAGGCCAGGAGCTGCTCAGGTTACAATGTTTCTCTGTGCTATCAGTCACTGCGGAATCAGGCCTCACTCTGGGGGTGCTCAGGCCTCTAATCTAGTCTTGCTCTGTCAGCCCTCTCACACAAACACACACATACTGTACATGCTCACTACAGGAACACACCCACTATAAGCCTTATATAAAAAGACTGACACATTTCTGGGTATTAGAATGGAGAAGTGCGCCCCTCTGTATGTCTCTCTCATGTCTCACCATGAGTCACAGACAGCCCCAGGGTTTACGAGACTGACCCACAGCACACAGTCTGTCCATGATGGAAGCACCAGACCAACGGTCTGACTGAAAGGTTATTATGCATTTATAGACTGTATGTGCATGCGTGTGTGTGTGTGTGTGTGAGAGAGAGAGACTGTGTGTGTGTGTGTGTGTGTGTGTGTGTGTGTGTGTGTGTGTGTTGTGTGTGTGTGTGTGTGTGTCTGCATGTGTGTGTGTGTGTTTGTGTGTGTCTGCATGTGTGTGTGCATGTGTGTGCCCGAGTGTGTGTGTGTGCATGTGTGTGTGTGTTGTGTGTGTGTGTGTGTGTGTCTGCATGTGTGTGTGTGTTTGTGTGTGTCTGCATGTGTGTGTGCATGTGTGTGTGTGTTTGTGTGTGTGTCTGCATGTGTGTGTGCGTGTGTGAGTGCGTGTGTGTGTGTGTGTGTGTATGTTCAAACCAAACGTGAGTGAAGAGTACTGAAGCTGCCTTTTTGTGTAGCGGGCACATGTTCGAGGGACTCTTAGACTCTCTGTGTGTTTTACAGCATCACCTTTTTCAAGGAGCTGGAAACGACATCACCAGGAAATTACATCACCCCTCGGTACAGCAGCAGCATGTGGCAGGGAAACCTCAGCCCTCACTGTACCTCACTGTATGTCCCAGCCGCTACTCACAGTTTAATTACTAGGAAAAACCGGCTAACAGTCAAAAGCTTCACACTCCGTAACCAAGACAACCCCTGTCTCATCTTCAAGAGGGCCGCGGGGTCCTTGACACCGTTCAGCCGTTGGTGACAGGTACACTCCAGGTGCTACCAAAATCACAGACGAAACACCCGCAGGGGGCCCTGGCTCTGACAGACTGCTAACGTAGCAGCTCATGCTAACCACCTCCCGCACAGGTCATAAAACACAGGGCTGCGGCATCGCCTGACTGGGTTACAGTTATTAAGACAGACGCCCTCGTTCAGAGACCATCACTGGCCAACAACACTCCCAAACCAGGAGTGCAAGGATACGATATCATCACTGAAGCCCTAATGTAGTTTGTTATGCCATCATGGAGGCGTCGCACGGATACAAGTCAAGATAACTACCATATACATGAAAATGTGAGACAAAATGCTTCTGCAAACTGCTAAACCACCCCCGTTAGCAATCTTCTCCGGCAGAGATTTTACCGCTGCCTGACTCAGGGCCCTAACCACATGTTTACAGCACTTCCGTCCTGTTTCTGCGTTTAAGCGTTTCCACGGCGAAGGCGAGGGTGTCATCACACAGAAATGCGTGGGATGAGAAGAGCCAGGCATGACTCAACGGTACTGAGGGGGAGGAAGGGATGAAGCCAGCGCCGGCAGCCCGGGAGAGAACGCTCACTCTCTCACCTTACTGCGCTGACAACAGCAGAGAAACCTATGCCAGGCATTTGGGCAGAAAGTCAAATTCAAAATCTAATTCAAATTCAAATACACACTGCTCTACTGATATGACAACATTTGCATTTGTATTGCCAAAGGGTGGATCTTCAAGAATATCAGATAGAATAATGAACAGAACAATGTGATACACACACACACACACATGCACACACACATGCACACACATGCATGCACGCACACATACACACACACATGCACATTACACAAACAGTAATAATATCATTGTTTAGACTGGGTTTCCCTGTCTGAACCCTAAAGAGCCTTCGCTGGATTGGTATAGTTTCTGGAGTTACTGTAAATCGCCACATTTACCTTGCTGATGAGGTTGGTGTGAAATAGCTGGTTACAAATGTGGGCGGGTTTACTGATTGCTACTGTGCTGCTTTCACTGAACAAAATAGAGAAGTACAATCACGGAAACTCAAGGCTGAGCGAGCGTGCATCCAGGCAATGATGTTTCCATGCTGTAAGAACATTTCCATCTTTATCCTTAAAAATCTGAGTAACTCAACTGCCGAAAAATTTCAATTTGTTTCCACTTATTGGATTAAAGCACCAAGTAAACCTATTTTTAGATCAGCATAATGGGTTTTTACTATTTTTAGCTGAATAAGCAAACACTAAATGTTAAATCAAATAACATGCTAAATATTTTGACAGTGCAGTACAAACAGTGGGATACAAGGGACAGACAGGCAGACAAACAGACGGACAGACAGACAGATGGACAGGGAGCTGACAGTTATGACTAAGCAGTGAAAGTACACACACTCTCACATTCTAACGCACAGCTCGTGTGTAATGTCACAAATCTAAAATGGGGGTCTAAACCCCAGCCTGTGTCAGAACCCTGTGAAATCTGACAGGCAAACAGGAACGGCGATGGAAAGCTCCGGACACAAGCCCCTTTTCCGCTCCAGAGCGAGACGGAGAGAGTACCCACACCAAACGGATCTGTGAACCTTTATTCTGAAGCCCCACACACACACACACACAGACTTTATAACTGAAAATATCACACAAATATGTATTTCACAGGAATTGTTTAATATTGTATTATACCACATTACCAGAGAACCAGCTACATGCATATTTGCCCAGATATTGTGAAGATACTGACAATATATTTGAATATATTTTGATATATTTCACTTCATTTACTGACATTCAGTTCATGAACTGATCGTAAATTAATTTATATATGACTGAGTTACTGGAACTGACATGAGTCCTGGTTTTGCTGAGGCTGAATGATTTCATCTCCAGCGTGTAAATGCGACGGGAGAATCACGGTGATCTGTAAGCAGGAAGTCAGCATAGTTCCTCCACACCCACAACAAGAGGCCCATCAGAATGCAACGCGAGCGTGTGGCAGGCAACATCAAAGCCTTCCGTAACATCAAAACCTTTCGCTTCTCAGAGGTTGAGTCGACTGGTTTGACCTCAATAACTCCACACCAAATCGAACTTCAGCCTCTTCTGTTTTGGTGAAGAGGTGAAAATTGTTTGCTGTAGTCATCACAAAAAAAGCCTGAAACTTGCTGTAGAGGATGGAAACTCAGCCTGTAGGCAGTAGATCACTGAGATGGGGTCATTTTGGTGCTGCGCAGATTCTAATGACAACCAGCCAGGCCGTGGCGGAGGGGCTTGGAGGCAAATACAGCATGTGGTGTGCAGTTCCATAGCAACAGAGCCAAAAAAGCCAGAGCAGCAACTATGGCTAAAGGAAATTGAGGAAGTCATAATAACTGAAGGACAAGAACAACTGAGAGCCGGTTGGATAACAGGTGAGAGAGTCATGAAACAGGAAAGGGACACACAGCTTCTGTGGAACACATTTTAACTGGTATTCCATCTCAAAACAACTCATAATTCACACGATTGAATAAAGTCTGTAAAATATAGACACAGACCACAAATACGAATGGATCATTCTTATGTTTCTGAATTTGAGTCCACTTCCTGTTTGTTCTGGAGATAAAAACGATAATAGTGGACCACCAGACAAATCCCCCTCATTCTACCTTTCCCAGTGCTCACATGGTACCGTATGATCCCTGGGTCAAACCATTTCCATTTGCTTAGGGGGAGAGGGGGGGTAGAGGTCTGCTCATGCATCACCACTTTAAACGGGTCAAACCATTTCCATTTGTGTGTGAGGGCGGGGACTTGTCCTCAGTATTTGATTTGTCCGAGTCAATTTCCTGTAGAAGCTAGGCTTCGGCCCCACCTCTGCATCGGATATAGAAGTCCACACACCACACACCACACGATTACAGCCTAGACGCCCCGTCTCCAAACCCGAGGCTCCTAAAAAAACATCCCCTGCTGCACGACAGCCTGAACGTTAGCTTTGCTCCGGCGTTTAAGCCACGGAGTGGAGAGCAGCTCGTATGCTTATCAGTTTGGAGACCACCAGGCGCCCCCTTTGGTAAGAGGTAGAATTGCACCGATGGCAGGAACCCTGTGCATTCCTACATCCCTGTACCCCACTGTTCCCATGGAGATCTACTCCACACTGTCCCAGAGTCTGGATTAGGGAAGGAGTTACAGCTGTCCCTCTCCCATGGGGCAGGTTTGGTTTGGGATAGGAGCGCTCTCTCTCTCTCTCTCTCTCTCTCTCTCCCATGGGGCAGGTTTGGTTTGGGATAGGAGCTCCCTCTCTCTCTCTCTCTCCTATGGGGCAGGTTTGGTTTGGGATAGGAGCGCTCTCTCTCCCATGGGGCAGGTTTGGTTTGGGATAGGAGCTCTCTCTCTCTCTCTCTCTCTCTCTCATGGGGTGGGGGTTTCTCTCCCATGGGGTGGGGGTTTGGCTTGGGGAAGGTCAGATTCTCAGAGGGCAGATGAACCGCCCCATGCGGTTCCCCATGACTAATGCAGAGCAGATGAGCTTCCCTGGAGAAACTGACTATCCTCATCATCCTCAGTCAGCTGGAGAAACAGAGCGAAGGTCTCGCTCACTTCCTCACTAAATCTCACACACACACAGACAGTGATAGATTACAGCCAGCAACAAGAGAGGAGAGGAGATAACATATCAAATGCAACTACTGTGTGTCTGTGTGAGTGTTACTCTCACTCATTCCTTAACAGCTTTCAGGTTTTATTTGTGTCTCACTGACACCCTGCTTTGGGAGCGGCCTAGCGTCTCTCTCCAGTCTCACACAGTTACTGCCCTGCTGCGGCACTCGTAAACGCCTCCCATCCCATCCAGTGAGGGTCCCTGTCCTCCCCAGTGCCTCTCCCCCAGTGCCTCTCCTCTCCTCCACCCCAGTGCCTCTCCTCTGCCCCGGCTCCTCTCCCCTACTCCACCCCGGCTCCTCTCCTCTCCGCCCCAGTGCCCTCCTCCACCCCGGCTCCTCTCCTCTCCTCCACCCCGGCTCCTCTCCCTCCTCCGCCCCGGCTTCTCTCCCATCCTCCAACCCGGCTCTCCTCCGTCCCAGCGCCTCTCCGCCACCCCGGCCTTTTTATTCTTCCCTCCAGTCAGTTAGCTCAGTGAAACGGCGGCCATGTTGCACCTTCACACACATGCAAACGGGGTCACTTCCACCCACAACGGCCTCTTTTCACACACTCAAATATGGTCACAACTGTCACTTCTGTCACAACCGTCACTTCCACCAGAGAGCCAGAGCAGTGAGATCATGTGACAATATAAGGACACCAGCCTGCAGCCATGAGCAGCCCATATCCTCATTAACATTGAAACTGTACATTTTAAGTTTGGGTCCCAGTAACATGTTGGATTTCTCATTTGGGCCCCGTGCAGAGAGACTTTCAGACGTGCTGTTTTAAACGGCACACTTGGCGGGTGGCGGGGGTAACATTAGTCAGGATCACAGTCTGAGAATCACTGCTGTGGGATGGCTGAACCTCACACTCTATCACAAAAAAAAAAAAAACTTTCCTTTGCTTGGGTTACGGTCGCCCGGCAGCGCTGGGTGCTGTAAACTGTGCCCAAATGTGGTTAAACATTCGCAGGGCGAATGGCACGGTGGCAGCTAGCAGGCCTGCGCTCAGATCAGATCAATATTTACTGTTAGAGGCTGCGCGGCTCTTGCTCCATCTTGAAACAGCGGCGCTCAGGCCTGCAGGGCGAAGGCTAAAGGCACTCACATGGGGCGGGAATGCTTTCACATCAAACGCACCCAACCACAGACAAAAACCAGACACGCGTGAGTGAGTGCACGTGTGTGTGTGTGTGTGTGTGTGTGTGTGTGCATGGGACTGTACATATGTATGAGTGTCTTTGTGCGAGTGCATGACTGTGAATGAGTGTGTGTGTGTTTGTGTGTGTATTTATGCATGTATATATGTGTGCATTCATCTGTGTGTATTTGGTGTGTGAGACTGAGTGTTTGTTTGCGCTTGTGTTTATGCATGTTTGAATTTGGAATGAGTGTGAAATTTGAATGTGTGTGCATGTGTGTATTTGCTCTGTGTGTGTGTGAGCATGTGTGTATGTGTGTGTGAGAGTGTGTGTATGTGTGTGTGTGTGAGTGTGTATGGGTTTCACCACATAAGCAGAAACGCACCCTCAGACAGTTCCTTTATCTGCTACAAAGTGCAGATCCCACACTCACTAAGATCATGTTTATTTTAAACTGAAAGCCCACGTTAGCTGCCTGTGAAGTTGCTGAAAAACAGATACCCACCTCAGTAAACGCACACACACAAACACAAACACACTTAATGGATGGGGATCCTCATATGGAAATAAAGCCTTAAACTTTACACCCCAGATGAAGACAGAACTGACAGTGATGGCAGAAAGCCAGCATGCTCAAATGGCTCCAGCTCTGCTAGTTAGGGATCCAGAAACTACGGCACAGTTTTACTGTAATCATGTCAGATGTGTATAGTTAAAGGTATCAGTATTGTGCAGCTATGAGTGTCACAGTCATTCTGTTATTGGTGTCAGAGTTGTCCTGTTAGGGGCATCACAGTTGTCCTGTTGCAGCAGGCAGTGCCGCTCCTCTCTGCTCTGGGTTCATCTGGTGTTTCGGCGGTCAGCGTCACCAAGAAACACAATGCCGCAGATCAGGCGAACAGGATGTCCTATACGCAAGCTCCCTGTCAACATCAAAACAAGGGCGAACAATGGGACCAGCAGGTGCTTTAAAAAACACAACGCTGTGTGAAAAGGCTGATACAGCCTGTGTTTTAATCTTCACCCTGATTTGTACAGCCTCCTGAATGATAAAAAAACACCCAGGTCCTCCTCCTTTGTAGAAACATGGAGATAAACTATCCCAGGTCATTGTCTGAAAAGGAGGACAAAGGTATGAAGTGAACTGCAGAGTATCAGTTACAGCCCACATTCTGTCTTTAGCAGGGGCTAAAGTGAGGAATTTAGAGTTTCCCAAAGAAATTCCGATTACTGTGCCCCCATCCCCAGCTAAGAGCTCGCTCTCTCCACCCCCCGCCTGGTGGTAAGCTCTTTAACCTCCTCAAATGAGGATCCCGAAATAAAACCCTGTCAAGAAACCTCCTAACAAGGTGACTGTGTCATTCGACACCACCCTTTGAGTGCTGTGGAGGAAGGGATGCATTGTGGATATCATGTTACATGATCTGCTTAGCCATCCAGGTCAGGGGTACCCCCCAACACACACACACACACACACACACACACACATGCTCCACCCGCTCTGTGTTTGCGCACACCCAGGATTAAGTGCAACAGGGTCACATAAAGGTATTATCACATATTCTCAATGAGCTCCTTCAGAGATCGGTAGGATCATGAATTATTTACAATGACTAATCAATTATTAAACTATTAGTCATCAAGGGTTATTGGCCTTGATTTGCAGCAAGTGGGACTGACTGTATATCAGTTAATTTTATTGGTCCCAAACCGAACCGTAAAGTTTTTCATAGATGCTGTGTGTGCATTTCTTTTTTACTGTTGTACTGCTAGGGGTCTTTTTATACTGTGCCATTCTGTTTTGTGACGACGCAAGACAAACTCCGCCCCTGAAGGAAAGTAAGGCTCAACATCATCATCCCAAAACACACATGCAACATGAGCCCGACCTGGCTGCTTATCGATTCCTGCTCTTTTTATTGCCGGACATGATGCTGTGAAAGCAATCACCAAAAGGAGGAGCCCAGCTCCCTGTCTGGGCAGAATTCTGTAACAGGCAGCACAGAATCCTGTAACAGGCAGCACAGAATCCTGTAACAGGCAGCACAGAATCCTGGAACAGGCAGCACAGAATCCTGTAACAGGCAGCAAGGCGCTTTGTGAATTAGAGGGAGATGGAGCTCTGCTGGGACAGGGCTCACGCTGCTCTCAAATGGAGCTCCAATTTTTTATCTTATATGTCTGAGTATGTGTGTGTTTGTGTGTGTGCATAAAAGAGAGACAGAATGTATCTGTGTGAGAGAGTGTGTGAGAGAAATGGAGAGGGAGTGTGTGTGGGTGTGTGGTGTGTGTGCAGTTACACACACAAAGATCCTTCACTGTTGCAGGGTGAGTGTGAAATGAAGGATGAAGGCTGTCTCCACTCTTCCATTTACAAGAGGTCGTGACCCCTGGGTCTCAACACACAGGTGAGACACCCCCCCCACACACCCCCAACTGTGCAATGCTGCAGCTTCCCCAAATCCCGCTGTCTCTCCATGAGGGGTCGCTCAATAAGGGAGAACCCTATGTGACCTTCTGCCATGCCAGTGACTAAGGAACAATCACCTGACTCTCCCCGTTTCCTGAAATGAGTCTAACAGCCTCCAGAGTCCTGACCCTCTATCTCCGGATAGCCGCTTTCATTTTCTAGACAGGCTCCCTGCAATCTGATTGGTGCCAATTGTAAAGGTGGTTTTGATTGGCTGGGGCAGTTTTTCATTCCAAGAACCCGCCCACAAGGTCCAGGGTTCTTCAGAAGCTGTAGATAACCACCGGTTTACTGGCACAGCATATTCCAAGAAGTCAGGTGTGAGAACCCAGTAAGCCTCACAGTTATGATGTCATAATGGTCTGATAAGAGAGGATGGTGGGATACCACCAAAGGTTGTCCTCACACAGTGCTAACTGAGCAAGATACCCACATAGATACAAGTGATGAAGCCACTTGTATACAGACTCACTTGTATATTGTGTGTAGAGGAAACACCCGCTACCAGACCCCCCAAGACCACAGCACTGCTGTTCTGTTTCTCTGCCACACTCCCCTCACGGCTCACACACTACAAAAGCCTCTTCTTAGTACTCACTCCACTACTCAGAGTCACTCCATTACTCCACTCCACTCAGACACTACTCAGACTATATAAGTACTCAGAATTTACTCACATCACAACTCGTATAGTACTAAGACAATACTCATACTCACTATCGTTTCAAACATTACTCCACAGCTAACACATTTTTCAGATTTACTCCACTACTCAAATATTACTCCAATGCTCACACGCTACTCAGATCCATTCTGTTGTTCAGACTCATTCCATACGTGATGACTCGTCTCTCCCGCGCGTAATTAGCTCCGCTCCGCAGTCTGCGCACTGAGTCAAACAGACAGCCGTGACCGCAGTTTTCCTGTCTGATCGGGTCTCTGCTGGGGGCGAAAGGGGAGGACCTTCTGAAGCAGTGCCGCCGATGTCTGCTGGAACTCCACGCCATCTGGGGGAATTCCCAGGTGACACACGGCGAGCGAATCGAGTCAGGGTCCTTATTGTGTGCAAGAATCCACACCCCTATCTCTTTTGCGCTTCATTTTTATGTCTAGGTCACACGCACACTTGAAACTGCTCGTTTACCTGAGGCACTCGTCTAACGTACAAGTCCATTCCTGCTCTAACTGCGCTCTGAACTGTGGAGAAAGGTGTGAGAATTGCAGCGGTCTCGATAACCCCTGAAGAAATGCCAGTTTCCTCCTGAGCACGTGAAGCCGAGGTTTTACCACCGACTTATCAAAAACATAGGTGGGCGGTGTAAAAGAATGAGAAGTGTTTAAATACCAACCGGTATCACAGCTGTTGAAAAGCCAGACTGGACAGCAATTGCGTGCGTAAGGTGTTAATAGAGAGAGCTGCTCTGTCAGCTTGTCCAACACTCAATAAATTGACGTACAAAAACATTGATGGCAGCGTTGCCCAGAGGTCCCTAATTCAGCAGCGCAAGCAAACCTTAAATATAAATACATAATTACTGACTGGAGTAAAATCTGTCAGAATATTCATATAACTATGGCGTTTATTTCCTCAAATGGCAAACACACGCTGAGGTTTCAGTTTTAGTCCTGCCACTCACAGTGAAAAGACATAAGAGGTGATTCTTTAAGATTTACGTACGAAGGCATACATACAGCGCGGATCCGCACTGCCACAGACAGAGTGCCATGTGGCTACTGAAACAAAGGAAGAAGTTTGTTACGCTCAGAGTATTTACAAAGATGTTCTCTACTATTCATTTTTTAACTCGGCAAGACATAATCCGGGTTTGTATCCAGCAACCATTGACTGCAATCCAGTTTCCGCTCGAAAAATGTTACCATGCAATTTTTTTGTACAAGCAGAGCAAAGTAAATAAATCTTGGAAAAATTTATGTTTGCACAGACTGTGCCGAGAGTCTAAATATGGTTCTTGGATGCTAACGAGGTACAGTACGACTACTGTACTGGATGCCCTCGTTTGCTGAGTCTTTGAGAACTGAAGAAATACTCGAACCTAAGAGCGATTGACTACATTTGTAGAATTACTTTGCGCAATACGTGCACTAAAATGAACAACAAGGGAAGAGAATGGAATAAGTTCCAAAAGTTATTATGGTTTCTAAAAATTGATTTTATTGTCAATGAAGAGACTTTTGTATCAATGAACAGTCCAATCCAACAATTCAAAGGACCCCACAAACGCTCTGATTGCCACCTATCAAGTGACTCACAGTCAGTAGGATTCATTAAAATCACAATGTATCAAAAACAAACGATGCGACACCGGCTGATAAGAGAATGAGTCGGGAGGTAACGTCACATCATTCTAAACAGACATGCCGGTCGCAGCAGTGCGGCTTCAATGTCCACGAGGAAACAATCAGTTCAAACATTCACATCAGGAGTCAATGACCGTGTTATGTCACAGGAGATGGCGAGGCAGGGTCCTACCTGGTTGGAACATACTTTGGAAATAAAAGATGACCAGAATAAAAGATCCAAAACAAGTGACGAGTACCATCCGGCAAATCCTGTTCATCCTCATTAGCTCGTGTAGAGCCTGTTTCATGGTGAGCGACAGGAAAACGGTTAACGGTCGCTGATGTACGTGTGGGAGCTGACTGTTTTCCGAACACCCGGGACCCGGCCGTCTTGATGGTGCTGATGATGATACTAGCGGAGCGCGAGGCTCAATCAGTCCACTGCTACCCCCGGAGCGTACTATTTCCATCCACACGCTCAGCCGCGGGGGAAGCACAACTCTGTCGCCCCCTCCGCTAACACAGAGAATGAGCGCGTCCACTGTCGTTCCGTGGAAACCGATGAGGCGCAGCAGCGTGCGCAGCTACTGGAGGGACACCTGTGGCGTTTCGCCAATCGAAATATGAATTAGTAAGCTCTAACCTTTTAATTGTGCTCATAATTCAAGGTTGCTGAATTAACGTAACCCTTTTTTGCCCAACCCATTTTTGCTCAGTGATATACATCTGAGCAAAGTCCATTGTTTTCTGTGTGTCACTTGTTACCCTCCCATACGTAGAACATAGTATGAATTCTCAATGGATACAAGTTCTGAGGTGATATCCGGGGGGCGACTGGGTGTCTTTGTTAAACGGCTGCTCAAGATGGTTGAGGGTCACAGACGCCATATTCAAAGGATCTGTTACAATCTTTGCATTCAGTCGGTGTTTGTAAGTACAACAGTTTCCCAGACTGAACAAATGTGAATGTGGAGAAAATATCCATTTTTGCAACTCACCAAAAAAGCACAGCCATGAACACATGTACATACTCTGTAGTGTCAAAAAAGGGGTAATTTTAACAGCACTTAGCAACGAGCTGGTCGTCCAGAGCACAGGGGCTGGTCTTTTCTGCAGAGGTTTGGTGTGGCTGCAGGATGCGATTGATTAGTTTAATCATATAACCAATCAGTGGTGTGAATTATGCGTGTTCATGCTTGGGAGGAATGAAAGCCTGTGGCCACAGCAGCCCTTTGGTGAACAGGTTAGCCTCTCCTGGCTTAGAAATTACTTCACACAAAATTATTGGCCTCAAGACATATTTTGTTCAAATAAAATAGTTGTAGAACATTAACAAGAAGGAAAACCGCAGGTTGAAAAGAGGGTCAACAAAAAACAAACAGCAGAGCACCATTATAAGCCAACGTGCAGGACCTTAGACTGTCAGTTACAGGAATGGCACTGGCGGTAAGCAGCTGAAGTGTTTGCTTTCCGCTTGTGTAACTTCTTTCCCCTTTTCACTTGAGATGATTTGTTTTTTTTCAAAATTCAGTGTCTTACCCACTGCAGTGTGCACATAACTTCATGGTCAAATTACCCCAGGCTTTACACACCTGCACTAAGAAATTTTATTTGACTGAGTCAAACATATTTTTCTTGAAACTTCAAATATTTGGCATAACAGTGGGCTTTGCTAAATGTCAGTTTAGTCCTCATTTCTTGCCTGTCTGTCCTCAGTAAAGTGACAGGCAGCGACACCAGTAACCTCCTTATTTAGAAAGCCTGTGCATGTGACTGGATGAACTATTTCCCCTGTAAACAAAGCACATCAAACCACCTTCTATCAGACCAAAGGGCTCTCAACCACGGGAGGAAATGGCGGATAGAGGAAGCAAGCCTTACACGCACACACAAACACTCACGCAACCGAGAGGAAACAAAACACAGACACAGATGACAGACAGGAAGTGCCAGGAAGTACTATTTATTTGTACACAAACACCAGAGAGGAAACACGTTATCTCAATGCATGACTTTAAATAGGAACTTTCTAACCACAATCGGAAACTCTGAAGTGAGGTACTGAAATTCTGTGGGTTGGTACAGGTTCAGTGTTTCTCTCTCGTAGGTATAGGTGTTTCTGTCTTGTAGGTATTGGTGTTTCTCTCTCATCATGGTTTTACAGGGCATGGGGTACAGGTGTTCACACACTGGTAAAACATCCTGGCAGTTGATGTTTGACAACTGATGAAATGCTCTGTGTATCATGGGTATCTGTTTCTCACACAATGAAGCAGAAAGAGTGAAAAATTACTTGTTAGACATTAACAGCCTTCAGCTCTTTATACTTCAGGAATTTTAACTAAGGCTAGAATTAGAACCAGCCAACAAAAGCGTACTCCAGGACCAGGTTTGCTTTAATTTGTCTGCAGCAGCAGCAGCATTTGTCTTTTAAATAGTGAAGTAGCGGTGTACAGACCCTCCATCGTCTCAGTCAAGTGAGCGCTTAACTTTTCATGTGCTCATGCGCCCTCTGCTGGCTGAAGAGTAACACCACAAAGTTCTTATCGATCGTGTGCAGTGCCAAAGTTAGTGTCCAGTTCGCCAGTTCAGCCTTGTTTATAATGAACAGCGAAAAATTCCAGAATCATAAAAAAAAAATTCAGAGATGTAAAGCATAACAGGATGAAATATAACAGGAATCAAGATGCACTTAAGATTAAATATCTGACAAATGATTTGATAGATGATTAGCGGTATCATTTCGTCCTGCTATACTGAAAATATCTTCTGCCATTAATCCCTTTAATGGTATTACAGGTCAGGAGTGGCCCCGCTCCATTTTGAGCCACGCCTGCTTGGCAGAAGGTTGCCGTGGTTACCCATGGCCCTGGGGGAGGGGATGCTGATGGGGGCTCAGCGGGAGCGGCTCGCGGTGGCTCACTTAGCCCTTAATCCCATTAGTCTGCTCAGGACTCATTAATGCTGACCTGTGATCCGGCCACATTCGGCACTCATTACAGCTGATGTTGCCCCAGGTGTTTGTCCCTGCCTCTCAGAGTTATGATATACAGAGACCGCTCTGAGATTTGCCTGTGTGCTGCTGACACATGCACGTACACACACACTCACACACACACACACTCATACACGCACTCATACACACTCACACACACACTCACACACACGCACTCATACACACACTCATACATACACATATACACACAAACACTCACACATGCAAACACACAAACACTCATGCACTCATACACACATGCAAACACACAAACAGACATGCTCTCACTCACACACACATGCACACACACAGATACTCACACACACATGCACACACACAGATACCTTCACACACATGCACACACACAGATACTCACACACACGCACACACCATATCATTAAATTGTGTGGACAGCATCTGCCATGCAGGCCCCGTAATGAAAGTGGGGCCTCTCAGTCTCTCACACTGAGCAGAGTTATGGGACGTCCAAACAGAGGTGAATTAGCCCCCTGACAGCACTGCTGCTCCCCCCATGGAGTGTTAGTCAAAGCCAATAACCCCGTGCCTGCGTCTGAGCAGAGATGTGTTTTCTGACAGCTCAGTTAGCACCACAGTGGCATGAGAAGCCGGCTGGGCTGCCAAATTAGGTTGAAAAATCCCCCAAAATTGAACTGTAATAACCCTCCTCCTCCCAAAAAGTCAGAATCATGGTTTTGTCTGGAAAATACTATAGCCGGTTTGTATGATACTACAGGGTTTGAGAAAAAGGTTTAATAAAGACTGAATGGGCATGTATGAACAAGCATCTGTTTACCCAGAACTGAAAAACTTGAATCAGAAAACAGTACTGATGAGCTGTTGATTGGCTGAATCGGTTGCCAGATTTGCAGTAAAAATCTTCAATTCCCTATTGCTCATGAAGAGGGGAATCTCTCCCCCTGATGTGTATGGTATACAGATAAACCAAAATTCTCCCTCTGGGAGCAGCAGGTTAAGTTACTGGAGGCACTGACATGGCCGCTGCGTAGGTGATCTGTGTATAAGCTGACCCCAGGTTCTCCGGGCCCTTTACTGTCAGATAAATAATGCAGACAGGGTGTGTTGAAAGCATTGTGATCGCTTGGTAAATAGGTGTCTGTTGCTGGGGTCCCCAAGGGCTGGCACAAAGACACACACACTCACACACACACACACACACACACACACACACACACACACACACACACACACACACACACACACACACACACACACACACACACACACACACACACACACACACACACACACAGCCTTTGCCAAGGCAGGGCTGGCAAAGTTACCATGGTTACCTGCTTTAATCCTAAGCATTAGCTCTAAGGTTGCTCTGTTTAAATGATCAAAAAAATCTTTCAACAGAGACACACAGCAGAGCATGAAGGGTATATATTTTTCCCCCCAAGCTATTTGATAATGTACTAATGCATTGTGGGTGATTCGGGCTCTAGCAATGCATTGTGGAGACTTAGGCTTGGGGGTGAGGGATACAGAGCAGAAGAAAAAAGACAATTCTGAGCTCTCTCATAGGCTCCTAACAGCAGAGAGACAGAGATCATGTAGAGAGACTGTTCACAGTGACCCAAGCCTGCAATGTAAAACACGCACTGCACCCAAACTTACCTATACCTTAACTACCACACACCTGTTCCTTACGACTATCCTGAGCTGAACTTTACTACACACCTGTCTGTACCACCACACCTGTCCTGGTTACAGGACAGCACTGGCAGAAGTCAGCAGCAGAGACACAAACACAGACTGGGCACAATGCATTATTACATTGTGAACAGGCTGCTTGATCGCATAGGGATTTAGTACCAAACACAACCCTACCCAGGGGGATGCTGTAACAGGGAGATTAGAGTGAGTCACCAGCTTAGACCTGAGTCCACAGAAAACAACAGATAAAAACACAACCTACAGTGGAGAGAGATAGCAAGGGAAGGAAGGAGAGGGGGAATGAGAGAGCTAGGGAGACAGAGAGGGAGAGAAAGCAAAATAGGGATGGGGAAAGAGTGTGAGGGGGAGGGATAAACAGAGAGAGAAAGAGAGAGAGTGACAGGAAGAGAGAGTAATGGAGAGACACAGTAAGATCATTTTACACTGAAGCCAGAATGTATGCTATGTATACATGAGACTGATATTACAGAGAAAGCAAGACCCCGGAGTCCTTAGCGCAGGTAAGAGAGCTGATGACCAAACCAAAGGAGACCCCTCTACCTTCCTCTGCTTCACATAACGGAGAAAAACCAACCCTACTCCGAGCGAACGGATTGGCCAATTAGCCATCTGCTCTGCGCATAAATTATCTCAGCTCAGAAGACTGATGTTGCCACTCGCACAGTGCAGCCAGACACGCAGATGCTAAGGCAGAGGCTAATACATCACACGGACAGACGGTTGGACCCTACTGTGATCCAGGCCTATCGTACAGATTTGGCAGAGACAGTGCACTGCCTCCAGAAGCGTATGGACGTTCACACACTCCTGTTAACACCAGCTTGGGCGTGCAGACGCTGCCAGCAGCTCCAGCTCCAGCCAGCGTCTGGCTACTGGATTTACATCCAGCTGGCACGAGTGTGCACATCTGTTTTTATTTATTTATTTACTTTCATTCAGTAATAAGTAAAGAGCAAAGCCCTTTCATTTTTATTTTTCTGTATTCTACAATATTATTGAAATGTTATATTAAAATAGGGTCTGTTATTATTTGTGTTGCTGGTGTTGTTGTTTTTCAGTGAGACACCCAGCTCATGAGATGAATGTTAAATCTTGCAGCCCATATGATGTTATGAACTCTGATAACGTAGAAGCCCCCTAACATTAAGCAGAACCTGATACTGACACTGTCATAATCCTGCCGTGTCTTGATAAGACTCTCTGTGAAAGAATTTCAGGTACTGGGGGAAATTCTCGGCTATGTCAGGGTTGCAGGGTTTGGTGTTATGTAATTAAGGGGTTGGAGACAGTGATAGTCTCACATTATAGTGGTTATAACATTGCAGTTTCATGTACTCACTGGCAGTTTTGGTCAACATAATATTAACTAATACAACAGCACATTACAGACGGGTTAGTGCCGATTACCATATCCTGTCCAGTGTATTGGCCTCCTACATCAAAGTAGTAATGGGTTAAGGAGGTATAATGACACGTGGAGATTTTATATGTTGCCTGAACTGACTGATTGATCCAATCATTGCGTTTTGTTGTTGAGAGCAAAACACATTGATTGGCTGAAAAAGACCAATGACTGACTGCTAATTGTAGCTTAATCTTAATTTCGGTGTCAGCATATCTCATTCACCCTTCACTAACCAGACAATCACATCAAGATAGTCAACAACTTCAACTGCAATATCAACTCAGACATGAACTCAGGGTCAGACAAAGTGAAAGTGACGCCTACCTAAATGTATGTTTAATTTGAAAATCAGTGTCGGTATATAGGTCACCAAACCTTTCCTTCGCTTGGAGAGTTTGCGACATCTACTGGTAAAAACAAGATACACCTTATCCCACACGAGACTACATTATTTACAACTAACGTAATAAAATATATTGGACTGCTGTCGTCGACATCTATTAAAAACCTACGAATACACACTCTACACATACTTCAATACGAATAATCGGTAGAAAACCAAAAAAATAGTTGGCTTTACAAAACTTTGACATACAACTCCGAATTAAAAAGTTGTCTTTGCAGTAGTTTATAAGTAGTTAGTTACAACGCAGGAGAGGGTGAACGTCAAGAATTTCGTATGCAATGTAAGTATTCATGTGCACAGGGCTGACCTGCGTGTTCGGCGGGGGGAAATGGGCATGCCCGGGGTGCGAGGGCGGGAGAGTGGGCTGAGCAGCCCGCTAGCGGTGGGGGAAGTGGGGAAGGACGCGGAGCTCCGCGCTGGGACTGGCTCTTTCGCAGCCATTTTCTGTCCAACCAAACGGCGGTTTTGAGAAGATAACCAACCAGGGCTGCATTGCAGGTTTGTGTCTCACTCCGGCCAATGATTGCTAACCGATTTCTTGTTAGCTCGAATGGAAATGTCCATCTCCGACTGTTTTTTATTTGTTGTAATGTGTGAATGAGAGTGTAGAAGCAGGAAGTGTCAAGGAGAGATAATCATTATCAGAATGTCTTTAAAACGTATAGCGCCTTTCGGCTTTGAAAGCAAACAGCAGGCCCGAACTGGAAGCTAGCAGATACTCGGGATGCCTTTATGGATCTTATCCGACGTTTCCAGAGGATAAAAATTATTGGCCAATGGTCTGGATAAGTATTTACTAGATGCTACCCATGTGGAACCAAGTGGAAATGTTATATCAATAAGCACAAACCGAATGCGCTGCTCGATGTCTGCTGCGAGTGAAATGCATTGTACGATTTGTGCATCTTTCTGGAGGGAACATGGGTTAGTTTCGACATTTGCTTAAAATTTAAACTGCGGTATGTGTAAGATGGTCAACTGACCTTAAATGAACTACCATTATGGCATTGGCTTCATGATGCTAATGATAGTTACGGTAGCGGCTGGAAGCCTTGCAGTGTTCAAGAGAACCATTACACAACCATAAACAAGGGCCGAGGGTATGCTCCTGCCGCTAGCTCTAGCTAGCTTGCTAAGCTAGCACATAGTGATACCATGTACATTTCAAAACGTTTAAGAGTGAAATGCTATATCTTGAGAATGTACTCGGTTAATGACTTATAGGTGGGCTGACGTTGATGAATTTAGCCTCCGGGGTGACTGATGTAAAGCAATGTGCTAACGCAGGTTAGCAGGCTAGGTGAGATATTCAGGTCAGCTCTTTGGGAGGGCTGAGCAGAGAGACCCGCCGTCCGTATTACGATAGCGCTAGCCTGCTAAAGCGGCTAATGTTTCACGGGTAATTTCCAGCGCGGTAACCAAACAAATCCCCAACTGACCTCATCCTGTCCGAACGGTTCGGAGCTCTGACATCTTTAAGGTAAAAGTAATCTTTATAGGAACCACGTTTTAAGTCTGCCATCAATGGCTACGACGTTTTCTATCTCGGTATTTGTAACAGATGGTCGTGTGGATTTCTAGGTCATTGCCTCCTATCGCTAACTCATCTGGAAACGCATTAGACTACCTGGCTAGCACACGGTAACGCACAGTATGACCTGATCGACCCAAACTATTGACTAACTAACAGCTAGTCGTCCAATTAAGTAGCTCCTAAATTGCAATACCGGTAACTAATAGTCCACTTGAGAGTGAAATTCAAATCAGGTACTGCAATGTTAGTAAGATCAATTTAGGCTCTGTATAGAAAAGCTCTGGGTCCTAGAATAATATTTTAGTTTTTTCCCAATTTTGTGGGTTGCAGGCTCGTTAAATTGGGAAACAATTAAGTTAAATCATCACCAGTGCTGCCTGCTGTTTACATGCATGTTTTTGCCGTTTCAGATGGATGGGGATAGTTCAACTACTGACGCCTCCCAGCTGGGTATGAGCGGGGAGTACATGTCAGAAAGCCACTATGTGCTTCAGTCTCAGGAAGGTGAGTGTCAGTCATCTACAGAATTAATTCATCTGTTGATTTAGTATTGAAGCAGTACAAATTAGGATCAGTGTTGGAGGCAGGAGAACTAAATCTAAATTGCATCTGTAATGACCTAAAGGAAAAACTGTGTAGGTCAGTTTAGTATAAAATGTTAGACCAGTATGTACTTAAGAGCCCAATGAGCAGGTCAGATGAGAGTCTGTTATTGTGTAAGTTAGTGGTTGTTTTGAGATGGATACACACAACGTATGTAAAATGGGTTCAGATTGGTCAGAATTTAGTAACTGACTATTGGTGTACAAGAAAAGCACAGCCCTGGAAGTTAAGCATTGGGGTGAGGAATTTGTCAGGCTAATTATTAGTGAATAATAAGGTGATCTTGAATGGGTGATCTTGATTATTCTGTAGCTTCTGGTAAAGAAGATGGATATGTGTTTTAATATCAGCAGCTAGTTTTCAAACCAGTTGGCCCATTAGCTGCTTCAAGACAAAATTAAATTGATTTAAATGTAGAAACAGCATGGCTTTCAAAACGTTCACCATGTGATTTCCTTTTGATGACTGTAGTGGCGTGTAAATGTAGTGGCTTGTTTGGTCATTATATCCTTTCTTTTCCCGCTTCTAAGATGACGGTGAGGAGGAGCTCCACGAAGATGGAAACGGCAGCAAGGATAACTTCCGGGAGCAAGACATCTACCTGCCCATTGCGAACGTGGCCCGCATCATGAAGGGCGCCGTGCCGCAGACTGGGAAGGTACAGGCTATGCCCTTCACAGCCCACTCTGTCCTGCAGCACAGCCCACACATTAACTGTTAGCACAAGCGGTTAGCATTTACAATAAACCAATGCTACTGTCTGGCACTGTTGCCCTCATGTTCCCCCATTCTGTACGTCACTCTTGATAAGACCATCTGCTAATTGACTGATGTAAAAGGTGTGTAATATTAGTATCTCCACCTGTTTTTGGTGTCTTAATGTATCAGTATCTCGTAATTGTGTTTGATGTAGGAGGCCCATGTAACCCCTATTAAACTTGCTTTTTAAAATTTTAACTCCTTTTTCACATAGAAAGTGAGCAATGTTATCAGCACCACAGACTAAAGAGGAAGTAGCTGCATGTGGCTGGTAGCCTCTACTATATTTCACACTGTAGACTCGACACCAGTCGCACTTTCAGTGTGCTGTTGGTGGAGCTCAGAGTGAAGGCGTGATCAGCTTGCAGACTGACCGTGGTGTGTGATTAGCCTTCCTGTGGAGCGGCTGTTAAGCAGCTGTGGCTAAGCCGTCTGCTTAATGACTGCTACCCCCATCTGTGCGGGCAGATAGCGAAGGATGCCAAGGAGTGCGTGCAGGAGTGCGTGAGCGAGTTCATCAGCTTCATCACCTCGGAGGCCAGCGAGCGCTGCCACCAGGAGAAACGCAAGACCATCAACGGCGAGGACATCCTGTTCGCCATGTCCACGCTGGGGTTCGACATGTACGTGGAGCCGCTCAAACTCTACCTGCAGAAGTTCCGAGAGGTGAGACGTGAATCTGTCACCATGGTTACGGCAGTCCAGGTTTAAACTGCATGTTGGGGCTGTATGGGGGTGTGCAGGGTGCTGTGCTGAACAGAGTCGACGCAGGTGTGTCATACTGTTGTGATGTCACTTCCTTCTTCCAGGCGATGAAAGGAGAGAAGGGAATCACTGCTGTCACCATGTCTGAAAGCCTGGGAGAGGAGATCACAGAGGACACATTCAGTAAGTGTGTGTGTGTGTGTGTGTGTGTGTGTGTGTGTGTGTGTCCATTGTTCCAGTTTGTACTGCATTTTGCAACTTGCACTGAATCCCATATTAAGTAATTGACAGTTGAATTTTGCCACAGCAGAGACGGAGATCAGTTTTTTGTATTTGTAGTATAATTTATAATATCTCTCTTTCAGCAAACCAGCTGCCTGCAGGAATTATAACGGCAGATGGTCAGCAGCAGAACGTCATGGTGTACACCACGTCCTACCAGCAGGTGAGGGCACACCTGGTCTCACTACCACACTACCACAGCTAGTGATGACTTTCTTATTTACCTGGTAATTAACACAGCTGATTGGCTGTCACACTCACCTGGTGTCTGAGGTGGATGTCAGTCCCTGATTAAAGAGGAGAGTGAAACCTGCAGTGCTCCAGACCCTAGGGGTCAGATTTGATGAGCGCAGGGCTGGAGGAGGAGACTGCCAGCTGAGCTTGCAGTCTGTAATTACTGACACCTCTGAATGATAATTAACACGGCTGGCTGTGATTTGGGCTGTGGAGAGCCTGTGAGGAGGCAGCGATTATGTGGGACTGAACAGCACGGCTGAAGCGAGGGAACGTCTGCTCTTCCTGGTGCTCCGCCGTGCGTGTTTGGAGCATCCGACATGGCCTCACTCCAGTCCTGGAACTGAAAATGGGCCCAGATGTCTCACTGTATACAAGGCAATAATAGTGACGTTTTGTTATTGTGTTGATGATGATGGTGGTAGTGATGGGAAGGATGGTGAAGTTGATGATGGTGATGATGATTAAGATTATGGTTATTGTTATGATGATGATGATGATGATGGTGGTGATGAAGATGACGGTGATGTGTTCCTTCCCTGCAGATTCCTGGAGTGCAGCAGATCCAGTTCTCCTGATGCGGCTCTAGCTCCGCGTATCTGAGTGTGGCGCTCTGGGCCTGTGATGGGGGGTGGGGGGGTTGGGGCGGCTCCTGTGAGTGGGTAAATAAGCAGTGTAAATAAGTAGTGTTTTACTGTACTTGGTTTTTGGACATCACTTGTACATGACTTGTTGGGAGGTTTATCAAAGTTTGAGACTGGAGAGTACAAAGCTGTGTGTGTGAGTATGTGTGTGTGTGGAGGGTGTGTGTGTGTGTAGAGGTGTTGTTTGGGATTTTGGCTACTTTTTTCTGTTATAAAAATAATTTTTCCTGGTGTTCCGGGGTGGGCCAGAGAGCTGTGGGCAGGGTCAGATTTTCATACCTTATCATGTGACTCGTTTTGTACCATCAGATTTCATGTTAACACTTTTAATAAAAATGGAAATGTGATTTTACTAGACTGTCCCCTTTCTCAGCCACACTGTAATGTGTCATGGTGGTTTACTTTTAATGAGCCTGGTATGTTCCGGAACTAGCACTTTTTTTTTCTTTTTTTGTAAATAGACACTTTAAATATTTGTTGAGAGACGATGTAACCTCTTTCTTGAGGGATGACATAAGCTTGAAAAAATGTATGAAAACACCTTTCGCTAGAATTTGGTGAGTTTTAGGAAATTGAGTTGAAATTATGTTCATGAGTCCCCATTTTGATTTTTCATTTATTTTTAGGAAATGAACTGAAATTAAGTTGTTTGACAGTGACTTGCCTTATTCTCATTTCCTGATGTGATTTCATTGATATGGTGCTCCTATTAACCTCAATAGCTTTCTCACCATTGGCTGGCTGTGGTGAGGGGTGTAGCAGGTAAGAGGGGCCACAGTGAAAGGGAGTTTGGTGGGAACCCGCTGTAGCACACCCGGGGAATAGCCCACATTTTGATTGATGATCTGTGTGGTTCTCGTCGCCCCCCTGCCCGGGGAGCTGGTCAGAGTGGACATGGCTGGTGTTGAGAGGTCCTGACTAGCACTGTGCTCACGCAGGGAGGTTTGCACATCTCGGCTGGGCTCTGCACTCATTTGGGCTTGACCTCTGTCCATAGCGCTGGAGCACGTCCTACGCCACAGAGAGAGGGGTGTGGAGGACCCACTCCGGGTAACCACAACAAATTACATCAGTACTGCAATGTCTGAAATTTAGGCGTCTCTGAGAAGTTGTTCCTCGGCCAAATCAAATACATCGTACCAAAACAGCAGGAGCAGACGCTAAGCAAGCATAGAGCTGTATGATAATCAAACAGTTGTTTTAAAAACACAAATTCTTACTTTACATTGCCTTTATGGTGCAGAACATGGTTACATAATTCCACATTACAGAGTGGCAGTGACTGGTAGCAACTACTTATTCTTCTTTCATACATTCCCATAGATCCAATAGATTCCCTGTGTTGATATATGAGACCATCTCTGCACAAACTAAACTCACTGGCTTTTCGGTGATCAAATATTGTGTTGTGCTTGACTTCTGGCGGTCCCAGTTACAGACTTAACAGGACCGTTTCCAGACTGCGAGTTTGCCGTGCTGCTCAGAGTGCTGTAAGATTTATGCCACTAGGGGGCGAGTGAGGGATCTCGGATGACAGCTCAGTGCTTCTAAAATTCGCAGACGTGCAGTTCCTCGCGCCTGTAACCCGCAGATGTAAGCTCAGCTCGGGGTACGCGCTGGGCGGTCACGGAAGAGAGGAATTGATGGATGTCCAGAAGCTGCTCAGCGGAGATTCAGGTTTATATTGACGTCAGCCACCAAGACATTGCTTTGGTCATTTATATAACTTAAGTAACTTTGCCAAACACCAGGCATCGCACACAGTGTGGGATATGATTCAATTAACAAAACAAACCCCTAAAGTAGTGGAATAATGTGCGATCTTGCTTTGGTAGCGACTGGTCTTCTTGAATGGGCACAATAGCCGTTAAGTGAGTGAGCCTTTTGGCGCATGCAACTTAGGCTAGACTATTCACTGGGAGACTTCAACGCCGCTATTAATGTACTGTTCAGAAAATAAACTTATCTTATGTAATAGTTATAAAGGGGAAGGGGGTCGTAAAAGATGGCAGGGGACAGGGTGAGTTTGACGACCACATCATGAAGGAGAATGTGATCGGTATGTCAGCCTGACTATGATAAAACGGTGGAAAAACTGTGGACCAGCTGATTTTTTTCGCTTATTTGGCACATTTAAAAAACTGATTTATGAATTCTGACAATTGAGAGAAACCCGATGCTTTGAGAAGTCAACTACCGTTTCCTTCAGTCAGACACCCGAGCGCCACCGTTTCTTTATACGTGTGGCCCCCGTGGGTCCGGGCTCGGGGCTCGGGGCTCGGGGCTCGGGGTTGGGCAATATATGGGGCACATCTGGAAGGAACTTCCTGAAAGCCAACGGCCTGTCGGGAGAACCTCACTAATCGTGCTGTATCAGAACACCCCGCCCCCCCACTGCCCCTGCACCCAAACCCTCAGACACGGCGTTCTTGCCAATGGACACTTCACTGTGGATTTCGGGGGAACTGGACTAGGGTAACCATTTTCGAGATAGGTATGTTAAATTATTGTATAACTTGCCGCATGCATGGTAAAACGTTAAACTGAATGGTGTTGCGTGTGTTTTACAGGGCACTGGTTTAGTGTCACAAATGGAGACCGTAGTCTGGATGTGAAGGAGTTAATCGCAGTTTGATTTATAGTTAACAGTGATGCCCGAATTAAATCTATGTCTGTTGTTGTTTGTAAACAATTTTTTGTTAGAAAAATAATATAAGAAACTTCCATCACATAGATCTACATACAATTAAATGCTTTGTATTTGTGATAGTGAGTTAGTACAACAGTATTATCTTCATATGATTACAATTCATTTTACATTTAGTTATAATAATGCAATATGAATAAATTACTTCTGATAAGCAAGTTCTAAAGTACAGACTAAAATCTTTCTGAAACAAAGCAAACAAAAATAAAACAGGACCAGAGGAATTTGTGACTCTGTATTGCCTTTCATTGAACGTGCTGCGCTGGCATTAGGTTTCATGATTACATTTTTTAAATGTGAAATTTTAAAGGAACAGAACTGCTGGACTGTCCAGTACAACAATACTTATGCAGTTATACCCAGCGTTCTCTTAGATATGGTCGGGACTGCCGTCTCCTTCGCTGCCCATGGCAGTAAACAAGGCAACCACAATAATGCCAGAACGCTTTATCTGCAGCTGATAACCTCTTTGCTCAAACAGCAACTGAAGCTCTTGGAATGAATTTTTTTTTTTTTTTTTTTAACTGGACTGCGGACAAGTCATGACCCGCATGGCAATAGCATTTTAAAACGGCTGTTACTGGTTAGCTGCTGGTTAGAAGGGTATGGCAAATGTACAATAAAACAATGCTGTATAATTCTCCTGTTTCTTTGCTGTACTGTAGAGGAAGTTGTGGTGACTCTAGAATAAAAGAATGATATGAAACGCACTGTGGATAGAAGCGTAATGAAATAATCCGGGACATCTGTTCTGATTTGAGGAAGGGCTCTGAGGTTTTGCATGCAGAAAGACGCCCTGGTGTTGCAGAGGAGTGGAGATGTGGTTATGCTCATCTTAAAATGGGAGGATGGTCTCATTGTTCCTCAGTGTGGATGTTCAGCACTCAGCTCTGTGTTTCTGTCTGCACAGAATAGATAAACGTCCATGTTGCATTAAAACCAGTGTTACTGTGAGTGTAGGGTAGATCACTGTTCATAGGGTAATAAAACCAGGGTATATTACTGTCCACAGGATTTAGATTAGTGTTCACAATGTAGTAAAAACCACAGTCGTGTCGCTGTGAACACAGAGTGAATGAATGTCCTGTGCAGTGAAATTAATTTTGTTCGGCTGTGAGCACAGAGATAATTTTCACAATGTGGTTGAACCAGATGTGAGATGCTGTAATGAGACTGTAGGTTAGTTCCTGCAGTGAAGAAAAGCCGACTTTTTGTTAGTCTGATCACAGAGTAGATTAGTGTCTGTGGGGAGGAGGAACCAGATTTGCACTACTACAAGCACAGAAGGAAATTTGTGCTCACAGCACACTACAACTAACTTTGTGTAACTGTGAGTGTAGAGTAGATTGGTGTTCAGAGTGTAGTGAAACTAACTTTGTGTAACTGTGAGTGTAGAGTAGATTGGTGTTCAGAGTGTAGTGAAACTAACTTTGTGTAACTGTGAGTGTAGAGAAGAATGGTGTTCAGAGTGTAGTGAAACTAACTTTGTGTAACTGTGAGTGTAGAGTAGACTGGTGTTCAGAGTGTAGTGAAACTAACTTTGTGTAACTGTGAGTGTAGAGTAGATTGGTGTTCAGAGTGTAATGAAACTAACTTTGTGTAACTGTGAGTGTAGAGTAGATTGGTGTTCACACAGAAAGCCCAGAGGGGTACTCAAACAGGGGAGGGACCATCTTGTTTCATCGGCTGATTTAAACCGCGATTCGGTGTGTAACGCGTCTGACCCTGCTCTGGGAGAGATTTATCTTCTGCTGCAGGAGGGAGGGAAGGAGGGATGCGGGGAGGGAGAGCAAATGAAAGAAAACCCAGAAAGAATCTTTTTTAAAATCGTCTTTTCGTTGTTTCACGGTTTATCTTCTGTTGTACTTTTTTTTTAGTTTTGTCAAAAAAACTTTGAAAACAGAGAAGTGGAAAATGGACAGCTGGGTGGTCCAGCTTGGTAAATTTCTCTGTGCGGTACTCAGTGTCTCTTACATTAAACAAATCAGAGAAAATGGTGTCATTAAGTCAAAAGTGAATTATCTGATCAAAGAACGAGAAGCTAGGGAATGAAAGACTGAGGAAAGATTATAATTTAGGGATTCCTAGGGGACGTTTTTAGCCTGTCAGAGCAGTTAAACATTTGTTCATTTATCATTTCCTTTATATCTCTGTTTTTCAGGCTGGATTCAATGTAATTTCTCCTTTTGTATGGTTTTTTTGTTACAAAAAAGTCATTACACACACACACACACAAACACACACACACACACACACACACACACACACACACACACACACACACACACACACACACACACACACACAGCAGCCTTTCAGGCATTTTAAATACTGTTACTCCACACCTGCATCCTCTCACGTACTTTAATCTAAATCTTGTGAAAGGAGGCAAAATTGACCCAAATTATCTGCAGTTTCCGTTTGTCTGTAATGAGAATCTTTCTTCCCCCTTACCCTCTCTGCCCTTGTCACCTCTCAAAGTTGGCAACCCTGTGCGCACACACACACACACACACACAGAGACAGCACACATGCACGCATACACACACACTCACATGCAGACAGTGCATATGCAAACACTCACTCATCACACACACACTTCCACAGGTCATTAGGGGTCTGAATTGTGTTGCTTTATTGGTATTTTCCTGTGTTGGGGATGAGGGGGCCCCTGCTCTACCCCAAGCCTGAGAGGTTTTCTGGGTGGTGAGCCTCGCTCTCGGTTTTCTCTCCGTTTCGCAGAGATGTAGGCCAAAGATCATTCTGTCATGGTTATGGAGCTGCCTGGTGATGCTGTGGAAGGAGAGACAGAAAAAACAGCGAACGTTTCAGAAAGCGCATTTACACAATTCAGCCTTATGTGGAAAATTCAAGCAGATAGCTAGATCGTCTATAGCTAATGCTCACGGATACAGCTAATGTAACCATCACTCACACAGTGACATAGCCCATGTAGTTAACAAACACAGAAATCGCTAATGTGGCTATCAAACACAGCTAATATAGCTATCACATACTGAGACAACTAACGTGGCTAAAACAAACCGACAAAACACAGTGACACACTTCAGCTAATGTGACTATCACACTCTGACATAGCAAAGCTAATGTAGCTATCACACAATGATATAACGTGATAGCTAATGGCAATGGCTAATGTGGCTGTCACGGGGGCAGAACGCAGCTTATACAGTTACATACTGTAATATACTACATATAATCACTCACTAATACAACTACTTTGATTGTTGCACACAACATGGTACAGACATGTTGAATCATCACATCAGTGTGTACAGATGTGTATAAAACAACTCTACCAACCAAACTGCTTAACACAGAGGACAACTAACTGATTCATGCTGTGAGAAGGAAACATCATTCCTTTAAGTGGAACTCATGTGTCTGCAATTGCATGTTAGAGTTTAAATGCATTTATGTCTTGTGATGCGAAAGGTGAGGTGAATTAAGTGTGTAATTAACTGCTAAAATTAGGCAATTAAGTGCAGAGTTACAATGAAACCCTGCTGTGGCTCTCTGAGGACACATGTGAATACCGTTTCATTAAATCATTACGTGCTTACAGCATTTCCTCCTTTTTCTACCTACTCTGTAATAAGCAGCAATTTCACCTCCTGAGTCACAGATGTCCAACACAAGTCTCAAAGCAAATAGCTATGCAGCTGAATCACTTCTCCTATGCAGCTGCCTGTTAGCCATTTCAGAGCCAGTGACTATTTCACACCCTACAGGTCACATGTGGTACTACAGGAGAGAGTCAGAAACTAGTTCATGCCCTACAGGTCACACACGGTACTGCAGGAGTGAGTCAGTGACTATTTTACATCCTACAGGCCAAACACAGTACTACAAGAGACAATCAGCAACTAGTTCATGTCTTACTGGTCACACACGGTACTACAGGAGAGCCAGTGACGATTTTACACCCTAGAGGTCTTACACAGTAAAACAGGAGAGAGCCAGTGACTATTTCACACCATACAGGCCACACATAGTACTACAGGAGAAAGCTAGTGAGTATTTTACACCCTGCTTTTGAGAACTGTCACTGACATATAGTCACTCTACAGGGACCAGCCTTTCTCACAAAATCCCAGACATTCGGTGGCATTCCTGAGTTCTGCCTGAACAATGTTTGCAGGGAAAAGGCGGACATGTGTGGGAAAAAATGGCCACATGGGAACCCTGCCTCCACCGACTGAACCGCTGCGGAGCCAGCCTCCTCCAGGGTCCAGCGGGGGTTTGTATCAGAAACCGTGATTATGAGGGGCTACGCATGCACATGTGTGCGATTATTTTTACAGAGTCCAGATCCGCCGTCCCGCCGCGCCACCAACCCCGGACCTCGGCCGCTTCACAGAGCCAGACCCAGAACTGCTGGCCGCCTCGGGCGCACGTCTCAAAGTGTGCCGTTCCCCCATTAGAGATCCAGGCCTGCACGGCCACCCTTCGCGCAGCTCATTAGCTGTATCCACACACAAGATATACTGCCGCTGTCATGGATATATAACTCTTTTAACATTCTCTTTACAGATGTAACCTGGAGTAAGATGGCCCAGCTGAGGAAATGTGAGTGAGAAACACATGTTCCGTGTTAAATGTTATTTACTGTATGCGGCCGGTTTTGCAGGCATAATCTGTGCTACCCGAGGGGTCCTAAAAACACATTTGCTTTTGGTATTGTAAACTACAACAGGACTGTATATATATTTTTTGTTGTTATGTGATGCTTTCTACTGATAGCTGAGAGTAGAATTTGGGTGTTATAGGATAATGTTGAGGCCGCTGTTTAGGGAAACAGTATAACATAGGAGAGCAAACAGTAAAATTGACAGTGAGAGGGGCTGGTCATGATGCTTTTGGCTGTGTTCGGGCTCCGCGGTGGTAGCCCCGCTCAATGTAGGCATTGTGCTGTGAGTCAGACAGAGCTCCCACGGGCTTTCCCTAACACTACTGGAATGCCCCCTTACTTCCATAACTCACATGTGTGTGTATGTGTGCATGTATGTGTGTGTGCCTGTGCGTATTTGTGTGTGTGTGTATGTATGTATGTATGTGTGTGTGTGCGCCCATGTATATCTGCATGTATATTAATGTGTGTGTGTGCCAGTGCGTATCTATGTGTGTTTCTTCATGTATATGAGCATGTGTGTGTTTGTACAAATATAATATGTATATTTTATATTATATTATATGTGTGTGTGTGTGTACCCATGTGTATCTGTCTGTGTGTTTGAGTGTGTGTATTTGTGTGCACACACATTTGAGCAAATTCCATACAAGATTATTGCCAGCTTTGAGATCTCCTGCACAGAGGTGATGATGTAAGCACTAAACGGTGTGTGTGTGTGTGTGTGTGTGTGTGTGTGTGTGTGTGTGCATCAGCTACTGGACTCAGCTGATGATGTAACATTCATAAACGGCTCCTACACTGTGCTTGTTAAAAAGAAATAAAAACACCAAAAACACAAGCTCTTCATAGAGAATATCCTGAGCTGTGCTATTCCACTCACTGGTCTGACTCTAAAACATTTTATTAGAACTGTAATTAAACATGTGACGCATATATTCTTTATACTGAGTGGAATTCTGTGAAACCTCAGATTTTAAAAACAAATTCTGATTTTCCTCTCAGTTTATCCACTGCTGTGTTCAACGTCAGCAGTCTTTACTGGAGCCCCCACAAAACGTTGGGAACGTTGGGAACATTGGGAAAGATATAGGTTAGACTCCCATTTGATTGTGTTCTGATGAGAATATTTCCCAAATACTTCCCGAACAAGCTGTGTCAAAATCACATAAAACATTCTGGGACACTTTAAGAATGATAACAATTAAAGTTCTGAATTTTTAGCATTGTTCACTATTTTTACCTGGAATAAGAAAACAGAAAAGCATTCTGATACTCTTCATACAGTATACCCTGTGACTGAAAGACGGTAGTTTAAGGAACATCCAGGATTCTTGATAAATATACGTTCTGGGAACGTTTACTCTAAATTCCTGGGAATGTTCAGGAGTCTGAAGGCTGCTAAGTGGGCTCAGAGAATGGCCTCAGGACTCTCATTTAGTGTGTCTCACACCTCTCTGAGCTATTCCAGAACATTCCCCAGCAGCGTGTGTTGGAGATAAGGACTCCCAGAGACACTGCTCTACTTAAGCATACAAATGAATTCAAATTAAAGCCATTTCAAAATTTTAGGTCCTTTTAGAAACACACGGGCTGAATGGTCTGTTCTTGCCATTCTATGTTCTCATGCTCATTGCTTAATTTGTTTGTCAGACACATGGATCTGTGTTTTTGTGTTTTTAAGTAGACAGATCTGGGTCTAGCTGTGTGAATCTCTGTTTGGGAATGTAATAGGGTAACACTAACTGAAGCCCTTTGTTTTATGCTATTAGTAGAGGTGAAGGGGTACAGCCATTGGATGTTTACATTATCAACACAAGATTGATTACTCAGCCTGGGTGGTAGTATAGAGGCGTGAAGTCTGGGTGGTGTGTGATCAGGAAGAAAAGGGTAGAAAAAAGTATCACAAGTTTCCATTTGTGTGTCGATCAGGGTTGTGAAACTCATGTCTTGGAGGGCCACAGTGTCTGCAGTTTTTTGCGGCTTCTTTTTAACTGGCAGTCAATTTAAGCCTTGGGAATAAAGTGTGTGGATTTTTTAGCCAATTAGTGACTTCATCACTGAAGTACTGAAACACATCTAAAGCCACCAGTCACTCTTGCCCTCCATACTCCTCTCTGTCCTGTGCTACTGCAAATTGTGCCCCATCTAGTTCCTATGTTAATCTAAACAAGGTCCCCTCGTTTTTCCTATGTGACATTAAATGAGGTCCCCCCATTTCCTGTGTTACATTAAATTAGGACCCTCTATTTCCTGTGTTACATTAAATGAGTTCCCCCTTCCCCTCTTTGCTTTTGCAGTAAACCGGGTGCTCCTGATGTTGCTGATCTTGATGGTGTATATAATCCTGTACAGCAAAGTTCACAAAGTCCAGCCCCAACCCGGCAGCGCAGGTACCGTCAGCCTCAGCACACAGCCATCGTATTTCAAATACTCTAACTCTTTACATTCTGGCAAAATGTGAAAACACACCTGCAGATCTACAAACCTTTCTGAGAAACGAGTGCTGGAATCTGCAGGAATGTTACTGGTGTCCAAATATCACACACACACACACATACACACACAGGCTTTCTCTCTCACACACTCACACACACACACAGACACACACGTCTCATACTGATGTTGCCCCTTGTCTCTGTTTGTTCCCTGAGATGAATCAGACCGGCCCGAGACGGCGGCCGTCCATAAAGCAGCAGAGCAGAAGGTGGAGCAGAGGCAGGTGGATCAGAGGCAGGCAGACCCCAGACAGGTGGAGCTGAAGGTGGAGGCCATTGGCCAGGTGGAGGATGTGGACGACGGCAGCATCCTGGTGGTCATCTGTGCCTCCAGAGAGCGAATGGGCGCCGCCATGACAACCATCAACAGCGTGCGGAGCAACACACAGGCTAAAGTGCTCTTCTATATTGTTACCCTGCGCGACTCAGTGGCCTATGCCCGGTACGTCACCCAAATCCTTCCCACCGGAAACTAACCCCACCAGACCTGGGGGGGTACATTAGTCATCTGAAATACTTTTAACCAGTATCATACTTTAAAATACCTGTAACTTGCAGACAGTTTTAAAGCCTACATCTATTCTCACCAACATTCAGAACAATATTCTTTCATATGATTGTGAATTTTTGGTTAGTAGCAAGTTTCTCAGGGATCTGCAGGTATGTTTGTACATTTTGCTGCCATCTAAGGAGTTAAAATATTTCATATATTTGTATTCAACCCAAGTATGAAGTCCATCCTGGTAAGTGTAGGTCTCCTATCGCTCTGTGCCTGCAGGCAGTACATAGAGAAGTCTGATCTGAAGGACATCAAGTTTAAGATCCTGGAGTTTAACCCCATGATTCTGAAAGGGAAGATCAAAACGGACTCCAGCAGACCAGACCTGAAGCACCCGGTATGCTACGGTTTACACACACACACACACACACACACACACACACACACACACACACACACACACACACACACACACACACACACACACACACACACACACACACACACACACACACACACACACACACACACACACACACTGTATCCTGGAAGAGAGGTAATACACAAGAACAAGCATAGATTCTTTACCACTGAATCCTTAAGTATGAGTCAGAGAGATGGAACTCAGAATCACAGAGCAGATTCAGTGATTTTTGGTTCCACTTTAGCCCACTATCTGCAGATGCTATCTGGACAACTGTAATCTGAGGTAATTAATCCATTTTGGTTCTGTAACAGAGGTGATATGGGGGTCCATTTTGGTTCTGTAACAGAGGTGATGTGAGACTCCATTTTGGATCTGTAACAGAGGTGATGTGAGACTCCATTTTGGATCTGTAACAGAGGTGATGTGAGACTCCATTTTGGTTCTTTGAGACTCCATTTTGGTTCTGTAACAGAGGTGACGTGAGACTCCATTTTGGTTCTGTAACAGAGGTGATGTCAGACTCCATTTTGGTTCTGTAAAAGATTCCTGGACAGAGACTGCATCTTCATTTTCATCTTTAAACCCTTCTTGCTTGCCTGTGCCACAGCTTTGACCTTTGACCTCTTTTCCAGCTCAACTTCGTCCGATTCTACCTGCCACTGCTGGTCTCCGGCTACAAGAAAGTCATCTACTTAGATGATGACATCATCGTGCAAGGTTCGCGAGCCCCGCTGCCCTGAGGGACACGGAGTGATGATGGGTTCCCCCCCAAACTCACACCTCCTGCTGTGCTGACTGCCTCTTAACAGAGAGAGAGAGGGAGAGAGGTGGGGAGAATAGAGAGAGGGGGGTGAAATAGACAGATTGAGAAAAAGAAACTCTGGAATTTTTTTCTCTGTTGGGAATTAAACCTTACTTTTTCCTTTCCTACTGTACAGCATACAGGGGCTTGGAAAAGGGAAAATTCTCTACGTTTCTTACAAATTTATCCACCTTCTGTCATATAGATACACGATGTAAAAATACAGGAATGATTATGTCCAGGATCTGGGCAGCACTGAGCTTTTCAACTGTTAGACTGTGATTAATTCTGAACACAGACTGTGAAATTCACATTTTAGTTCTCCAGGATTGTGTGGTTTGTAGAAGCAGATATCTTTAGGCCTGTGTGTTTGTGTGTGTGCATTCTAACCCATATAACAGTAAGCCCCTGTGTGCCTGTGACTCAGGTGATATCCAGGACCTCTACAACA
This sequence comes from Albula goreensis, assembly GCA_022829145.1. Classification (NCBI taxonomy): domain Eukaryota; kingdom Metazoa; phylum Chordata; class Actinopteri; order Albuliformes; family Albulidae; genus Albula; species Albula goreensis. Next base: position 2,280,472 of record CM040763.1, on the reverse strand, counting down.
CCAAACTGGATCCGGGACATGCCGCGGCTTTCGCAACGGACTGCGACCTGCCCTCTGAGGTGGTGCGCAGTATGGGCATGCAGGTGAGACAGCACACCTGTGTGGGGAGCAATGTGAGACAGGTATCACACAGATTACACACATGACATACAGACTGGAAACAAGGACTGAAGATTCCCCGACTGATTTAACAGCACAGGCAGCATGCAGCCGTAATATTGGTCGCGGACAGGTAAACTCAGGTTGCATACAGAAATACAGGTAAGATCCCAGACATTTTTCAAGAACATTTTGGAACCTCCTGGTTAGGATGCCATTTGTAATTCCTCATGAGAACATTCCCCAAACAGTCTTAGAACATGTTTAGTGCTCAAAACCCTTTCAGACATGTCACGTACAAACCTGATTACAAAATCCCATGACACCAAAACCGAAGCGGTGTGGATTTGTGTGTTTTCCGGGCAGACGACATACATGGGCTTCCTGGACTACAGGCGGGAGAAGGTGCGAGAGTTGGGGATGAATCCCAGCGAGTGCTCCTTTAATCCAGGCGTGATTGTGGCCAACGTGGAGGAGTGGAGGCAGCAGCGGATCACCAAACAGCTGGAGAACTGCATGCAAGACAACGTCAGGTTAGCATTAGCACTGCAGCATGCTAACCTTGGTTAGCATTAGCACCCCGCCATGTTAACCTTGGTTAGCATTAGCACCTCCCCATGTTAACCTTGGTTAGCATTAGCACCTCACCATGTTAACCTCGGTTAGCACTAGCACCTCACCATGTTAACCTCGGTTAGCATTCGCACAGCAGCATGCTAATCTCATTAGCATTAGCACTTCATCATGTTAACCTTGGTTAGCATTAGCACTGCACCATCCAAACCTTGGTTAGCACAAGCACCTCACCATGTTAACCTCAGTTATCACTAGCACCTCACCATGTTAACCTGCCCCTCTTGATGTTGAACACCACTCTGTGTTCCTCCTGTGTGGTTTTCACCCAGGATTCTGTTCTCTGCCCTCAGGGACAACCTGTACAGCAACTCCATGGCCGGGGGCGTGGCCACCCCCCCAATGTTGGTGGCCTTCTACCAGAAATATTCTGACATAGACCCTAGCTGGCATGTGGGGCACCTGGGTAAGGCTTTCAGACTAAGGCTCATATCTACAAAATGAACTTCATCCGCATAGCTAGTGATGCTCTCCCTGGCTAAGCAGTAGGGGAATTATCTCCTGGCATGGCAGATCTGCCCTTACTATACTGCTACAACTACATCGTCTCATATCCACTTTAGCATTTTGAATGGCAGTTTTTTCCATGAGAACGTAAGGCTGATTATATTGTGACGATTATTATTATTTCCCCCAAAAAAAGAGATTTGGAGTCTGCGTTACAGTGAGTTTAACCCATTCCCCCCAGGCTGGAGCCCTGACACATGGTATTCTGAGAGCTTCCTGCAGGAGGCTAACCTGCTGCACTGGAACGGACGCTTCAAGCCCTGGGACTTCCCCTCCGTCTACATGGAGATGTGGGAGAGGTGGTTCGTGCCGGACCCCACGGGGAGGTTCATGTTGGTACGGTCCAACGGCTGAGGCGGGGGAGCTGAGCTAAGCTAACACAGCGGAACCTGAAGCTGAACGGTCCCCTGAACAAGAGTGAGAGAGTGTGGAGAGTATGTGTGACAAAAGTGAGTGAGAGTGAGAGTGAGTGAGAGAAGAAGAGCAAGAGTGATAAAATATGAGTGAAATTGTAAGACTGGCAGTGAAATATTGAGTGTGAGACTTGGGGAGAGAGTGTGAAAGACTGAGTGATAAAAATGTGTGAGAAAGAGTGAAACAATGAGTGAGACCCTGAAAGAGAGTGAGAAAATGTGTGAGTGAGAGAGAGCATGTGAGAGCATAACAGAAAGAGTATGTGTGGTTATTGTGTGGAGTGCATAAAATACAGTGTGTGTGCGTGTGTGTGTGTGAGACTGTGTGAATGAGTGTGATACCAATGGAAAGGGAACAGCAGCATGACCATGTGTTCACTCAGTAGCAGTGAAAATAAAAAAAACTCCTCTGATTCAGCAAGAGAACTCGTGCACTGTGCAAACAGCATTTGACCCCGATGGCAAGTTTTGCTTCGATAAATGCAGCATAAATTATTTTTTTGCTACTGTTTGAACACAAGGGAGAGAGAGTGGGAGTGAAGAGGAAAGACAGCATTTCTCTCTCATTCTCTCCGTGAAGAAGAGAATGAATGAGAGCGAAATTTAGAGCGGCAGCGAGAGAAAAATCACAGAACAATTGGGGTTCTGCTCCTTTTCCCGGTCTGGTCTTCTGGCTGCACAAACAGAATCACAAGGAACCGCGTTCAGCGAAAGCCACATCTCAGACACGATCACCAGGGCTTCAAGCCCTCGCAATATTTAAGCGTAACTGTGACATTAAATCATGACTGTTGAACCCTGAGCCTGCAGGGTGCACCGGAACCTTCCGGCACGCTGGAACACTCACAAACCATGTTGTAAAAAATTTTGAGACAGTGAATCAGATTTTAATGATTTCTGCCTAAAGTAATGAGTAATATAAATCAAATGCGCTATACTGCACTCTGGAAAAAAAAAAGGCTTATGTTTTCAAATGTTACAGCAAAGTTTTACGGATTTCCTTGTAAACAGATACTATTAGCAGGCTAATAAAACAGGTAAAATGTTGACCTTTGCAAAAGCCTTTATTTATTCATGAACTTAGAATTCCTTAGGGAAATTTGACTTTTTTTTTTCAACAACATACACAGCAGGTATGGGTACTTACATCACCGGGTAGGGTTAATTAGACATCAGATACCGCACAAATCATGGGAAGGTTACAAGTGCCTGTAAAGGTGGGTCTAAACTAACTGTAATTAGGGTTCCCATGGCAACCTTTGCCACATACTCAGACTGTTCTGTCTTTCAAGGTCCAACTCTCCCAAATTTAAGGGCCAATAAAAAGTATACATTAGGCTATAGTCACAAGTGTTGCAGCCAATTAGTGGCACAATAATAATCTACGATGACAAGAACAGGTCGTTCAGTCCAACTAGGCCCACCATTTACCTATAACCTGGAGTATCCAGAACTGCACCAAGACTGGATCTGAGCACTCAAAGTGTCTCTGCCTCTTCTACATGACTAAGAAACATATTCCAAGCTTGGACAACTCCATGTAAAAAGAACACAGTACACACATGGCCTCAATATCCCTGCAAAGGAACTGATCCAGGATCAGCTCTTTCATTTTCAGTTTGGATTCTGATGTAGAATCTGTGACCAGGAAAGCTAATCCACGCTTAGACAACTCTGTGTAAAATAGTACTTCCTGAAAAAAGTAGCACAATACAAATACAGCCTCAATATCCCTGTAAATGAAAGCTGCTCCAAGGTGAGCTTTTACATCCCAGCCCAAATCTCAAACTTTGAACAGAATTTAATTTCTGATGCAGAATTGGTGTCTGTGTACATAATTAATGCACACACAGAGTTTGTCTTGACCACAAAAAAAAAAAAAATCAAATGCTGTAAATCACCACCATCAAACTTTAAAGTCCCAAATTTGAGTGAGGAAAGTATGGAACGCTGACAAATGACACAGCATGCACCCATCTTAGCAGCACAATCTGTAGCTGCAGGTTTGTTTCCAAAGAAGGGGCACAGCAGATGTACTGCCAAGTCAAAGTATTTTACCCAAACTGCCTCGATAAATATCCCAGGAGGTACTTCAGCAAGCGTAAGATTAAGGAGTTAGCCGGCTAACATTTTTAAATATTTGGAGAAATACTCTGGATTTTATCCAATTGAATTACAATCAAATTCTGTTATGTAAACAGTTAGCCAGGCTAATCCAGCTTTATGAAACACAATCAAAAAGAACACTGTGCAAGTGGATCTGGATAAGAGCACCTTTAAACGGCCAAATTAATTTGGCAACTCGCACATGATTGCTCAACTCGCCGAACTGAGTCGGTGAAGATTAAAACGAGCACTCACATTTAACTGTGAGCCGAAGTTACGGAGATACTTTAAATTCTGGGCCAAGGACTTCCATCAGAAGCTACTGCAGTTCGAAAGGCGAACGGAAACATTAACACTCGGTCCCTCCAAGGGAAACTGTGTTAACAGGCCAGGCTCTTCAATAGTCCCAGCACAAGAAGGGAGTTAGCACACAAGGTTTGATATATGAAAATATCAGCTGCTGGAAAGAAAATGAACATTAGGTTTTAAATCGTTTTTAAAAACAGATACTACACACCCTTACCACACATCGTACTTTATTATTTTCTCTTGGTTAAACAGATCCAATGTTCTTTTTTTTTACTACAAAATAGCTTGTAATAAAAGGTCTTGCAGGTGCAATACTTTTTTAGAGAGAGAGAGAGAGAGAGAATTAGCTTTCTGTGTCCATGACAGGACAATTATCTCTACACAAACACATGACATCATTCTTTTCCCAGCAATTAGGATTGTTTTTAAATTCAAGTATCATCTCAGGTTAGTGTACAGGCCTCAGTGATGCAATAACACGATATTTACGCAGTTTCAATCTAAACCACAAACGCACATGAACCCTGAGGAAGAGGGGAATCCCACAGGCCAGAAGGCAAAACGAACACGACCAAAAAAAAAAAAAGGAAAAAACAAAACATGCGAAAATCCTGACCATAAAACACAAAAATACACCTCACTGTAACCTTTAATAGACCATCTAAATAATACAAGCCTAAAAACAACCTTCAGTACAGTATCAACAAATAAAAAAATAAAAAAATGCAGCACCATGAAATGTAGGTATTGTAAACATACATCAGAGGTCATCAGGACTTATGGCGAGCCAATGGACAGCCACGGCCACACTGAGCATGTGCAGTGCAAAGGCCACACTGAGCATGTGCAGTATGATGCAACAGCAGGGGAAGTGCCTGTCACCATTGGCAACCACCCTCCACTACTGGTTCTCTCCACTAAATCAATCCTAGGGCTGGTGTGTTACAACATTCACCAGCTGAATCTTCATGTGTACCTGTATGAGACATTTCACTGTGGTCTGACCTGTGTGTGACCTGCAGTTAGCGAATTGGCTAACTGAGCAAGGGAAGCTGGTGGAACTCAAACCCTGCATATGTTTTCACAGCCCGTTCTCCTCCTGACAGAGCACTGCTCCAGGTAGTGGCAAGTGAACAAGGCAAAGTGGTTTTGACCTCTGACAGGCTAAAACAGGCACAATGGGAATGGGGTGTCTCCAGGCTTCTGAAAATCTAAGCTTTTGAGATTTTGTGGTTCTGAACATGATCATAAGCCTGAAATACGAATTATCTTCAGAGCATACCTGAATTATGCATTTTCTGTAAATATAAAACACTTGTGTTCTGAATAAAAACTTCATCCTGGTATTAGGATTTCCCTCCATCTGGCTGATGTTTTTTCAGAGTGTTTAACACATGACAGTGAATACTTTCACAGGCCTATTTCCCATAATGCAACAGCAGCATCCCAATCATGTGAAGAGGGGCAAAATACCTTCCTCACCGGTTTTAGTACACACACAGCTCAGTGTGTGTGTGTGTGTGTGTGTGTGAAGCACAAAGTCAAATCCTGAACTCTAGAGAATGCCCTTACTGGCAGCAGTATAAATCCCTGATTTAAGACTGATGTGTATATAAAGAGCTGCTGTAATTTCACCGTGAGTACAGCAGTCATACTTTCATTAGAAAAAACTTCCTTAAAAAGATTTTGTTAAAAAAACCTTTGTCTAAACATTGCATTAAAAAAAACAAATGTATGAATTACATTACACTTTCATATAATAAAATAAGCTACCATCCATAATAAGCAATTCAAAATGTGATTAAAAACTAATCTATTTCCAATTCATAGATGGAGCAGGTAACATCATCCTTCTCTGGCTCCTGATTGGCTGGTGGGTGGGTGTGAGGGGAGACACCCCACTGATAGCTGGTAACCATGGTAACCCAGGTAAGGCATCACAAGCTGCATCACACCAGCAGTCTAGGGGCACTTCCTGGGATGAGACCCTGGAGGCCACACCCCCATCACACAGTCTCCACCCCCCACTGCACAACCACCGCCCCTCCTCATGCTGTCTCCGCCCCTGGCTGCGGCTGTGTGCTGCCGCTGATCTCTGGGATCTGATCGGCAAAGGACTGCATTATCCACTGTCCGTCTGGGACACTCCCCACGGCTTTGGCTGGGGTCTCCTTAGCTGGCACGTCTAACGGGGGGGAAAAGACAACCACAAGTCAAGCTAGGCGCTGCAGGTGCGATCAACTGCAAACTGGGAAAAGACTGGACTGGAGTGTGTCTTGGCACCAGCGCGTATGCAGTCTCACTGTGGTGTGTCTGTATGCAAATGTGTGAGTGGATAGTTTGGGTGTGGTTGAAGGTGTACATGTGAAGATAAGTGAGTATGTGTGTATGAGTGACTGAGCATATAACTGTGTGTGCGTGTGTGTGTGCACATTCTCACCGGTCTCCCCTGCGGCAGCGAAGCTGCAGGTCCCGTTGCTCGGTTCTTCTGTAGCTCCACCCCCAGCCCCCGTCTCGCTGTACGCCCCCCCGTAGGCCACCTCGTACCCGGGGTCGTACGTCTCCTCTTTGATGGCCATCCGCTTCGCATCCTCTGAGCGACACAGAGCCGAAAGTGTGTGAGCATTCAACACAGTCGCGAGGACTCAAGTGGTCATCACATATCCTGAAGTATACGCGCATTCACTTCAACCATTAGCGTACCTTTGGCCTTGCCCAGGTCGAAGGTGTACTGGACCTCCTCCACTTCCCTGTTCTTGGCCACGCCCTTCAGCTGGTCGCGCAGCTCCATCAGTTTGATGTAGAAGTGCACTTTGTCCTGAGCGCGTGGAAACTGGGCGCAACGGGCGCTCGATGAGGGCATCAGGTAACACACCTGTGATGGGGGGGTATGGTAGTGGAATTAAGAAATAGGGGGAAGAAAAAATATATATCACAAAACCTAAATGAGTAACTACTGACACCTAGTGGATACTAAGAAAACTGCAATCCAATGCGGTAAAATGGTATATTTCCATAGAAACAGCAGAACACCAAGTTCAGATGTGCGACATGAGATGCTCTTATGTGCAGGCTAAAGTCTTCCTGCAAACTCTCCCTCTCTAGTTCCCCTGTGATTTGTGTGTGAGGGCACGCCGCTCACCGTCTCGGTGTCTGGAACCTTGTGAGGCTGAAGACCAAACTCAAGTTTCTTCGGCTTGAAACCAAAGATCTCCCTGCTGAACATTTCATAAATACCTGAAAAACAAAAACCAAGAACGGTCAAACTACAGTTCACAAATGTACAAATCAACAGTTCACTGAGGTTATTCTTATACAGCTTTTGTTCATTTCAATATCAAATCAAATGATTTAGTTTCAGGATAGTACGGCAGAAAATGTTCCATATTTGTAGGATGATTTAGACAGTATTTATGTTCTTAAACAAAATTAAAACTCTGATACTCACATTTCCCATTAAAGACTGCTATGAGAGGTTTGTATTGCTTTAGCTTCTCCACTAGAATCTTCCCTCCCTCTCTCAACTCTTTGCTGTGAAAAATGAACAAATGAGAAATTAATGGGAGTTATTTCAACATGAACACCAACCTCTGCACATGCAGACTCAAACACAGACAGACAGACAGACAGACAGACACAGAGCACATTACCTTGAGAGGTCTTTGCTTCCCGGTGTGGTCCTCGCCACCATGTTGGTGAACCCTATGCTGTATTTCTCAGGCAGCGTCTGGTCGTGCATGTGATTGAGCTGCGTCTCTGTGATGCCCGACATAAACAGGCACTTCCCTAAAGACAACAACAACAACACTCACATTAATAATAAACAGTAACGCTCACTAATAAAACATTAACACTCACAACTACTATCCTCCCTCTATTAAGGAGATGATTGTGAAACACGTATTCCTGTCTTCCTCCCTTAGTAGATCTGAAGAGCTGAAAGCATGTTAAAACACATAACACAGAATGAAGCAGTGACTCACAGAAGTGATTCCCAGGGCCAGGAAACCATCTCCCGATGTAGGCAGCCATCAGGCCTGGGTTGATTCCGATCTGCAGAGAAAATTCAGGGGTTAGTGATTTACTGCAGAGTCATTACTGTGGAGCAGAGGGTCCCCAGCCCTGGCCCCAGAGCTGCAGGGTCTGCTGCTTTCAGCTGCTAATCACCACTTAAGGATCGGATACAGCAGCTGATTAAACAGTCTACTCAACCAGCAGAGCCATGCGGCACACAGTCTACTCTACCAGCAGAGCCGTGCAGAGTCTACTCAACCTGCAGAGCCGTGCGGCACACAGTCTACTCAACCTGCAGAGCCGTGCATGTGGCACAAAGCCGTGCGGCACACAGTCTACTCAACCTGCAGAGACGTGCATGTGGCACAAAGCCTACTCTACCAGCAGAACCGTGCATGCAGCACACAGTCTACTCAACCTGCAGAGCCGTGCATGTGGCACACACAGTCTACTCAACCTTCAGACCTGTGCGGCACACACTGCACTCAACCTGAAGAACTGTGCATACGGTACACAGTCTGCTCTCACAGACAACAGCAGCTAAAGAAAGATTCTAACACCTATGGGTTAGGGAAACACTAAAACTCTCCTGTCTCCCAGCAACTTTCTGACAAGGCCTGGAACCTCAACACCAACTTATCTGGAAAAGAACAATATGGGAACTCGGCTCTTAACTCAGCAGGTTACCTGCTCCATTCCTAAGAAATGCCACCTGAATCAACTTGGTAAAAACACCCCGCCATACAGATGGACAGCATTCACAAATGAATGAACAGACAGGCAAATGAACACGGTCAAGGGTGTTAGCAAAGCCAAACAGAAAAATAAAACATGGAGGGCCACTCACAATCACAAAGTCCAGATTGTGTGTGAGGATGTCTGGCAGGGTTTTGGCCATGACCTCAGCCTCACTCATTCCCTTGAAGCGGTCCACTTTCCTCTTCACCTTCTTGAAGGCCTCATCGATTTTCTCCTGCTTGCCGTCTGGGCCCTCCTGGCCTTCTTTTGCCTCTTTGGCCTTTTTGGGTTTGGGGCCGGGCTTTGCTTTGGGCTCCTTGGGTTCCTTGGGCCGGCCCCTCTTCCCCTTTGCCGGAGCTGGACACAAGGAGGAGACGAAGGCTCATCAAACCCAAAACTCATCCCCAGAACCTCCTCAAATCCCCAACAACGACTGAAATAACCCAACCTTATACAACAGAAAACCACAGCATTGCCCTAAAATGACTGACATAACTTTAACTGCACAAAATCCAAAACTAATTCCCAGAACCTCCAAGCTGAAAGATAAAACTACAACATGACCTAATATTAGTATGCATGATTGATTTACTATTAAATATACATGACTGTGAATGAATAGCAGTGGTGGAGAGGAAGTCACTCTGGGTGGGAGGTGAAGTATGTACCTGGTGCTGGGACAGCAGGGGTTTCGGGGAGGGGTCCAGGGTGGGGTGCGGGGTGGGAGATGGGCTGTAGAGGGGCGGCAGGCTGGGGCCCCGCACTGTGGCCATTGGGAGCCTCCATGAGGTGAGCTGCGCTGGCCATCTGCTGCAGCTGCAGGGCCTGCAATGCCTGCATGTGCTGGGTGGACTGGACCCTGAGAGACAGAGAGAGAAAACACTCAGCTTTATATAATAACACACACACACACACACACACACACACACACAGAACTAAAAAAATACATCCATAATGAAAAGCGTTATTTTCTGAATGTCTGAATGTAGTTGAACACTGATCCCACAAGGATTTCAAATTAAATAACTGACTATGTCCGAACATCTCCTATTTATTAAACTCCTGCTTACCTGAAGTACTCTACAGGTAACAGAATAACTCACAAAGATCACACACCTTACACCTTTCCCTCGCATCCACCCACCCACACCGACGCCCAGTGCCTCCAAACCACATTTCACACATTTAGTCAGTCCTCTTCACACAACGCAGTAAAATTATAATGTTCAGGTTGACAGCAGTTGAAAATCACGTGTATATGAATTAGTGCCAGGCTTTCAGTTATTGGCAGAATTGCATGCTTGACACACAGACACCAAATGTCTGATCTAGCTGACAAACCCCCCCTTCCAGGTAAGCAACAGCGCATCCTTTCCTCACCTTTGACAGCTTAGTGTCTGCTCTGGTTTGATGCCTTTAGCTAACCGAGTCAGAGGACTAGGAGGTTTACAAACTTAATGTATCCCGCAGCATATTGACAGAACGAAGCCTGGCATTAGCCAGGATTTCTATTGTGTATGTTTCATGTCAAAATAACATCGGTGCAGTGTTCAGTTGGATTTTTGTGTCATTTTTGTGTACAACTACCCAGAGTTTTTTTTTTTCTGAAACCGCTGAGCTTTAGTTCCGTGATGTATGATCAACCCTTCGCAGACAATGACAGTCAGCTAACAAGCACTTAAGCTAACTGCTATTGACCGCGATGCTCAAGATTGGGAGATGCACAATAATGTTACAAATCTAAGTCTGCCTTACATGTGATACAATTGCATGATATTTTATCAAATCTGGATAAAATTCAGGAATAGTGAGAAGAGTAGCAGTAACGGCGAGCTAATCATTTGTGGGAAATGAATGCTAATTTCTGCCGCCTGAATGTAATGAGGATGCAACGTTAAAACTCACCAATGTTGGAGATATTCCGTTGGGACCGCCATCGACGAATACCGTCTTTCTTCCATCGCAGTGGTAGGTTTACTTAAACGGAAAAATATTATTCATGTCAATGTTGAAGCTAGAAAACGGACATTATCGTTCATGCTTCAGTAACTTCATCCATACATTGGGCGCAATTTCCAGTCCCGCTACAATTCTCCAGTAAAAACATATGGCAGACTGGCTCTTACAATGACCAGCTAGGTAGCTAACTTAGCATGATAACGCTGGGTGGATAGCAATCAATCGGCCATACTTTGGCTGGTTAGTCAGCAATAATGATTAATCAGTGTATCCCACAACTATCAATACCACAATAGTTAGACACAGCAAAACAAATGGTCGACAATTATCTAGTCAGGCAGACAGAACAACACAGAGAGCAGGTTGGCTAGCTAGAGCTATGCTAGCTACCTATGGCCTGCTACCAGCTACTGTCAATCAGAGCACAGCTAACGTTAGCTGGCTACAACAGAACCTTCAAAGTAAGCTTAAGGGTTTAATAATGGAAAACACATTATTTAGCCACATACCTGTTACAACTTTTGGGAAGAACTGGTTTCATTCATTAAAGGGAAGACTTTTATAATGACCTGTTTAGACCCAGCAGAGTTCCCATATATCTACTAACAAAAGAAAACCTTTAAACCGCACGACTACTAAACTCTGACACCAGAAGCTACCAATACCAAAAAGGGGGCACGACAAGTAAACCCATTCATATCAACCTCAAAAATGAAAAGTAACCCATACACACACATCACAGTTTGGAAATTAGCGTTATACAATCGAATAATGAAATTAAGGAAGGACTAATAAGCCTACGCATAGAAATACAACAACACACGAACTATAAGTATCCCTTTTTATGTTTTGGTTTTACCCCCTTAGACGTTTGAACTCCAGTGCCTTCATCCGATTGGTTGAGAAAAGCCAAAATGTCAAGCCGCTTCTCTGTACGTCATCTGGATTGCCCGTCACATTTGCTGACGTTTTCCTCCTTGCGAGTTTTTAATTACTCTAAAAATTACCAAAACTCTAGGTTCTGAATGGAATATGGTTCTGTATGGCATATGTCTGCAAACCTGTAACTTAGCGGATGGAATGAATACCCGCACAATGTTTGTACACTTATCCCTGAACTCTCATTTATTTAAGCAATTTCAAAATTGTCTTTCTTATCTTTTTGTTATATACTTTTGCAAATGAACGTGGAACAGTGTGCACCTGCTTGTATACTGGGCGAGGCTGTCCTGCTAGCCAGCTGCCGTTTTGCCTTTGCCAGCAGAAGGGCGACCCACAGTAACTGGCAAAGCCAGCGCTACGGTACCCCTGCGACCCTAATTAAATCACCAGTGACCGTTTGGCAAGCTTGTCTTCCTTCCCGCAAAATGACTCCTGCTGGGTCTGTCAGTAGTCTGACGTTATAACGATCCTGGCAGGCTCCCAGCTTTCCTGAAGACGGCGTACATGTGCATTTTGGCAACACTAAGCACGCTGATGCATTATTTCGCACCGATTACGAGACTGTGCAATATCAATGAAGTTAGATTTGGAATGCATTCTCATTCTGCCACTTTGTCATGCAGGTCATTCAACCTTGTGTGCTCTTTCAGTACAGATTTATGAGAACTTCCTGATCCGTTGTGAAAGGGGAAATTCAATATTTCACATTATTCCTGTATGAACGTGAGAAGAACACCAAATACATGCAGAGCACTTCAATTAGCATTTAAATATCCTCACTGCTACTTCGTCTTTCAGTTGAACTTTAAAAGTTTGCACCAAACAGCAAGGAATTCTGGGAGATCTGTATTGACGACATTCAGATTAATGGGTACTGTAATTTCCACTTCTCCCAAGTCTGCAAGGAGACATATCTCACTGTCCCAACAATTTACTTTGAAGCTTTTCCTGGCACCAGTCAGAGGTTTTGTGGTGTCTATATCTGCCCATTTTTATAATGATATCAGAGACATTTTTATCAACAGACTATCTGAAAGTAATCAGAGATGGCTTTGTCTGCTCTTGGATGGAGATAGACCTTTTGCTTTTTTTTTTATTTTTTTTTTAGCAATTGTACCAATACGTACCACTAGAGGGTGATATTGACTTTGACAGCTCCGTTTTTGGAAGGAATTGAGCTAACAATAATGAGTGTAAACAGATATGTGCTTTTGGCTGTTTTAGGATTGTATTTAAACGTCTGTATAGAAGTAATGGTGGAAGTATATTATGCCACAAATAAATCCCCTTCTCTATCCTATGAGCAGAACGAGTCAGGGTATGGAGCAACTCAAAGGGCCTTTTATATAACTGGGCAGTTCATTAAAATACTTTCAAATAACAATAAAAATATTAATCATTTATTAATGTATTTTTTCATGTTATTTATTTTAATTTAATTACCATGTTTTCAAAGCAGAGAAAAATTGTATTCATAAGTATGCATAAGTCAAATAAAATTCAGTCAAGGACAAGCAATATGATTTTGAAAATTTTATTATAAACATAAAACACTTTTCTTGTTGATTTGCTTTGATTAAATAATTTCTTTCCATGTACATTCTTGCTATGGCATAAACGTGGTCTTTTGGTAAGCTTCTCTCTGGAACGAGCACAAATGAAATCCTCAGATATATTTTTCAATGTAGAAAATATCCCTTGTCAAAGTAGCTATATAAAAATGGACTGTAATTATAATGGTGAAAATAAATTAGCTTCAGATGTTTATGCAAATTCAAAGTATGACTTTGAAACAAGTGACAGAACTTTAAGGGAACAGTTGATGATATTTTAACCTCTGCCTACCAGTAGATGGTGACTCTGCACTTCTACAATGCTTTGATATTTCAATTAAATTTTCCTCACACAAAGAATACAACTATATCAATTTGAAATAATTAATATTGGCATTTAGATTTCGTTTGAACATTTGGAAGCATAACACAAAAGAACTCAACATACAATTGTGACAATCTGATGATGTGTGGGAGCAGAGGAACCCAAGGCCTCTCCAGTACTGTTTGATTTTATACTCATTAAACTGAAGCAAAATTAGTTGATTATCTACCCATAAATAAAAGCTTCTTGTGAATATTAAAAATTAAAATGAGTTTTGTCTGGATGAGTTAGATGTGCATATTTCTGTTTGAGAACAAACAGCTGAAGTCAGAAAGTTGGTCAAATTTCAGAAATCTGACAAATGCATTTATAAAATTTATTCATAAGATTTCATTTGACAGTCTATAGCATGAATATTTTTTTTTTTAATTGGAGATGAAGAGAATCAAGCACTGGAGATGTACCTTGGATGTCCTGAAACAAGTAAAACCTTACTTGTAGGACTATGGGAGACATTTCAATCATGTCAAGATTGGGGAAACTCCCCATTAAATACTACATAATTGCTTATGAAACTGTTGATGGAACTCCTATTATAAGAATGATCCAAAAGGCATTCTCAGCAGGTGTGTATGCTGTTCCTGTCTGACCTTCCTGGGTGTGGTCACATCCTGTCTGACCTTCCTGGGTGTGGTCACATCCTGTCTGATCTTCCTGGGTGAGGTCACATCCTGTCTGACCTTACTGGGTGGGGTCGAAGTGCCTACAGGTCAATAGTGTCACTGCACACGCTCAGTGCGTCAATCTGCCGACAGACGCTGATGAACTCCTCCTGCACAGCCAGGTCCATCTCAGCCTGCCGGTCTAGGCTCTCCTGGGAGACCGAGTCCAGGGCCTGGTAGCGTCTCTGGAACTGGGCTGTCTGGTAGTCCGGGCTGTTCTGGGACAGGTTGCCAGCGACAACTTGGCAATGGCCATGCCCCTCAGGGGAGGAGCAGAGGACGACAGAGGAACCATCCAATGACTGCCTGCCCAGAGAGCTGGAGCACCCACTGCCCCTCCTCTGATCCACCCAGTGGGTGGGGCTTGTCACCCTGTTGATGGGGGAGCCTATTAGGGCAGGCCCCGCCTCCATCTCCTGGCAGGAAGAGGTGCGGTACAGACTGCTGTCTGCGAGGGGCGGGGCCTCCGGGCCATTTCCACCGCTGAGTGACAGGGAGGCTGAGCCTCGCCGGTGGGTGGGGCCAAACAGGCCATGGGGAAAGAGTGAATCGCTGAAGAGAGCCTCGGCAATACTTCGCCTCAGGTTAATGGGTGACGGCGGCCTCAGATCTCCCGTGGAGTCGGCGTCCAATCGCAGGCTGACATGGGAGGAGCCTCGCGACCCCACCCCTCCCTTGGGCTTGAAGAGGGGTGGGTCTGAGGTCGAACCGGGTTGGAGTCGGAGCGGGACAGGACCCTGCCGCCATGGTATAGCAGATCCAGCCCTTCCAGGCTGGTGAGGCGTGGGTCCACCAGCGCGTACAGCGGCAGCCGCTCCGACCCCAGGCCCTCGCACATCCCCATCTTCTCCCACTCCCTCCCTGACCCGGGCGGCGGCGGCGGCTTGGCGGACATATCACCACGGCAACCACAGAGGCCCCCACAGAGCATCGTGGGCCAGTGGCGTGGGCGTGGGCCCGGGCGGGATGCGGGAGCAGCAGCTAAGGCTAGTGTGAGGCACACCCCCACCTCGCATAGACGGCAGCCCAACTGGAACCCCCACCAGGGCCAGGGTTCGAGAGCAGAGGGAGGCCCCAGGCCCAGAGCATGGAGGATGCCGTACAGCTGCAGCCCTGCGCATGCTAGGGCAAAAACCACACAGAAACCCGCTAACACTGCTGCTCGGTTCCGCGCTTCTGGGGGGTCTGTGAAGGGCCGGAGACTCTGCTGGGGGCTCTCAGGGGTAAGGGAAGGGGTGTGAACATTCAGGCGGTAAACATGCTTGGCGTCGGCCCAGGCGCGACACCGGAAGATCAGATAGGCGGCGCTCAGGACAATTGTTACCACCACAAAGCTCCCCGGGGAGAGCAACAGAAGGCAGGGCGGGGTCTCCGGGAACACCTGCAGTAGCAGCACAGTGCCACAGGTGGCGCCGAAGTGCAGGAGCACCAGGATGGCCAGGGAGCAGGGCCGCTGGCAGCTGGAGCGAGGGAGCGGAGAGCGGGAGGAGAGGAAGAGGAAGATGGCAGCAAAGGCAGAGGTGAGGCAGGGGAATGGGGCGTGATGGAGCAGCAGGGAGGCGGGGACAGGCAGGCGGTCGAGGTGTCCGTAGGCATCATAGAAGAGTGAGAAGGCTCGGGCGGAGCTGGCCAACAGGATGAACAGGTGAGCCAGCGCGAGGTAGCCCCTGCCTGGGGGGCAGAGACATCCAATTCCCAGAATGCCGAGCGCAGAGAGGAGGGCCACAATGGCAAACAGTGCGCCCACCCCATACACATGCGCCTCCCAAGCCACGCCCCATGTTGCCATGGCACCGTTCCAGTCCGCATGCAGGCGCACAAGCAGGGGCGGGGTTAAGGGTGTGGCCAGGGGTGGTGAGGGGCTGAGTGATTGGTTGTGGGTGGTGGCATCCTCAGGGGAGGTGGGGCTCCAGGTGTTGCTGGCAGTGCAGAGCCAATCAGGGCCAAAGCTACAGTCAGGGAGGCGGGGCGAGTCAGGGGAGTCCATTGGGTCTGATGGCTCTGCCTCATCTGGAAAAGCATCTGCAGAACGACCACAGAAAATTCACAGCTTAGATTTATAGGGTCTGCCATGTGAAAAATTACGTCATTTTTAGCATATCTCTTTGATAAACAGAGTAAACATACCCCAGACAGCACATTAAACACAACACACTAACATAAACACAACAAAAAGGATGCTATGGTATGAAAGTACAAAACAAAAAATTCTAAAGCTTGCACGTTGGGCAACTGTGTTACCTGCTGATAGAACCCAATGGGCTGCTGTCCCGGACAATGATTAAGCCTACTCCAAGACAAAAAGAGAACCTCAATATAGATCTCCACTCAAAAAAGCTTTCAGCCAAGAACACATCTTAATCCATGTCCGGGAAACTGGCCCGATAATTTTAAG
Organism: Albula goreensis; assembly: GCA_022829145.1. NCBI lineage: Eukaryota > Metazoa > Chordata > Actinopteri > Albuliformes > Albulidae > Albula > Albula goreensis. Next base: position 2,263,757 of record CM040763.1, on the reverse strand, counting down.
ATGTAAAAATACACTGTGAACCCCTAGTCCCCTACTTTAGCTCTGGAGAGCCACAGGGCGTCCTGGTTTCCATTGTTATTCAGGACTTACATAAATAATGAAAGCAAATCATCACCCTTCTTTTGGAGGGGGTGGGGAGTCTGGATCAATCACCGACTTTTTGTATTGCGACCGTGTGGCTGCCAAGGTCCAGAGTTCAGGATCCCAAGACACAAACTCTGAATACTGCCACAATTTCCAAAAGGAGCATGGCAAATCCCAGAGCTTCCTGAACACGTGTGCGGCGCTGTATTAATGAGCTTCCAGAATCAATCACCCGGGAGAATAAATCTCAGGCCCTGCGGACAGAGGGAGGCGCGTTAACATAATGCACTCTGAGTTATCCACCATCGCCGCGGAAACGGAAACTGGCACGGGTCCAGGCCAGTAAAAGCTGTCTAATGGACCTGTCCGAAAATGGCCCGGCGCAGATCAGACGAGCTGAGATTACACTGCATAGCTGATGCTCTGGTTTGAGCCTCTTTTGTATAAACAAAGCCGCACGTTAAGGTCGTCGTCACGTTTCAGGCATCGAGCAGACTCTCTTATCCAAAGAAACTTACTCGGCTCACGTATGAAGACTGCAGTTCATTTATATGCTCAGCCTCCTGCTCTAACCGCCTCAGGCCGGTTCAGGAGGAGGCAGATGTAACACTTTTTTCCTCTGTTTCATGTGACAACTAGCCCTCACTCTTTTTCACACTGCGGATGCACCACCAATAAAATGCTGCTTACACCATTAGTGGATGATGATGCAGGAATATCTGCTGAAGAGCCCTGAGACTAACAAACCAAGCTGGTTTAACCTCTATCTTAATCATTGTCACCTCACCAGTGCAGACCTGTGGCCATTATGATGAAGGTGAAACTCGAACCCTGCTCACCGGGCTCATGCTGTTTCCCAAACCACTGCCCAGCTGAGCGAGCTGCCAGGAGTCCCACAGCTTACACTTTTACACACCATCCATTTATACAGCAGGATGTTTTACTGAAGCAGTTCAGGCGACGTATAATTTTCAAGGGTATAACAGCGTTTCCCATTGTGGGAATGAACCCCTCAGCCTTTGCGTCAGAAGCCCAGCTCCCTAACCATTACGCTGCACTGCTGCCCTGCATATATGTGCAGACTGCAGGCGTTTTGGATATCTGGATGTTAGAGAAAAGAGAAACAGCATTAGCCTCAGAAGTTCTTTGTGAATGTGTTTTTGTATTTGCAGCGATGAATATGCGATGGGAACGCCTGCAGCATAAACACAACATAAAATTTGAATATGGTGCATGCAAATTAACTAAAAAAAGAGAGATAATTTGGTCTTTAATGATGTTCCTTAGCAAACTGAATGTGTTTCATTTGAGATTAAAGTAAGTTCATGTCTGTCTGGATCCATACAGAGGATAGCTGGTGACGTAGGTGATGAACAAACTGATCGTGAGTATGCACAAACATTTCTACAGCATGATCTGTATGCAAGAACTTTGCAGAGAACATGTCAAATGTGAGAAAATTGCTTATATAAAAATACAAATACTGCACTGGTTGTGGACACATATCCACTGTAAAGTATGTGCGCGCAAAAACTCCAGGCTAACAGCGTGGTGTTTGTGCATCCTGACATTTGAAACAGATGTTTAAAATAGTTACACTTCTCCCATTCATTCTGTAATGTGCAGGCCTCTTGTGCCTGGTTATTCCCGTTAGAAACAGCCATGTTAAGACTGCACTTCTAATGCAATAAAGGGAGATAATCTGAGAGGCATGTCACTGACCTTATCCGGAACAAAGAACGCCATTTACTGTCCTGCTTCATCTACGTTTGGCAGAGGTATAAACATAGAGAACGCCAAACCACTTTGCTGCACACAGCGCGCACCATCTCGCTGAGTTTAAAATGTTTGCACAGCCCCACCGTGTTATAAACCATGGCACCCCACCAATGTATGCTATAAACAATGAATATGCCTTCAAACTCAGTTACAACATGGTTATAACACAGCCCCTTACTGTTGCACAAACAGAATTCACCACCCGACTGTATGGTGTACAGCCCACCATTTCCCCGTTATAAACACTGAGTGTAGTAAGAAACATGAGTATTTAATGTGCAATCCATTTGTATTGCAGAGACAGAGTATACCACTAAACTGTATTATTTATGGTGACTGTATAATGGGGTCTGATATTAAAGCAGGTTTTCTCTCTGAGAGAGGAGCCCTACTGGTAGCAGGGGCATTCTGCTCAGCAGGTCCTGCACTTTTATAATGCATTGCTAGCACAAGATTACAGCCTGCACAAAACACAGTGCCAAGGACAGGCTTGACTGCTTCCAAGGGACACAAGTAGGATTTGCATTTCTTGTCACTTATCTAGAGAAGTGGTCAGCTGAATGTACAGAAACTAAGAAGGTCCTAGGAGCCAGCTTTGATAATGTGGGTGCAATAATAATGAAAATAACAGCAATGACAATCATACTCACACAGACTACTGTAATGTTATGAGCAGCCTGGTCAGGCTCATAGTACTGTAAGGTTATGAGCAGCCTGGTCAGGCCTGAGCAGCCTGGTCAGGCTCATAGCGCTAATGTTATGAGCAGCCTGGTAGTACTGTAAGGTTATGAGCAGCCTCAGGCTCAGGTCTGTAAGGTTATGAGCAGGCTCAGCAGCCTGGTCAGGCTCATAGCTCTCTGTAAGGTTATGAGCAGCCTGGTCAGGCTCATAGCACTGTAAGGTTATGAGCAGCCTGGTCAGGCTCATAGCTCTGTAAGGTTATAAGCAGCCTGGTCAGGCTCATAGTGCTCTAAGGTTATGAGCAGCCTGGTCAGGCTCATAGTGCTGTAAGGTTATAAGCAGCCTGGTCAGGCTCATAGTGCTCTAAGGTTATTAGCAGCCTGGTCAGGCTCATAGTGCTGTAAGGTTATAAGCAGCCTGGTCAGGCTCATAGTGCTCTAAGGTTATTAAGCCTGGTCAGGCTCATAGTGCTCTAAGGTTATGAGCAGCCTGGTCAGGCTCAGCAGTGCTCTAAGGTTATGAGCAGCCTGGGTCAGTGCTGGCAGCCTGGTCAGGCTCATAGTGCTCTAAGGTTATTAAGCCTGGTCAGGCCTGGTCAGGCCATAGTGCTGTAAGGTTATGAGCAGCCTGGTCAGGCTCATAGTGCTGTAAGGTTATGAGCAGCCTGGTCAGGCTCATAGTGCTGTAAGGTTATTAAGCCTGGCACGAGAAGTTATGGATCTCTCAATCTTGCAGTACCAACACACCTCAGGGATAATATCCGGAATGATTTTTTAGAAATGGGAAATTTCATTTCCCCTGAACCTGCCAGCCGGTCCCCAGTCTGCGCTGCTTTAATCATAACTCACAGAGGGCTCTGTTTACACACAGCAGTGCAGGGTTTGTGGGTCTCTGGACCACAGAGCCATTTAGAACGTTTCCATGGTGCAAAACAAATGTGCATACGAATGAATGTGTTAATCAATGGATATTATTGATGGCTATAACTAGATGCAGATTTAATAGGCCTCAGTAATCATTCTGTACATAAACAATGTCCAGTGGGCAGTATTTTCTTGCTCTCTTGGGGCAGATAATTGTTCTGCTGCATTAAATTTCATACATTCTGTGAGGCAGGCAATGCTCAGTGTATTTAAAAATGTATGGCTTCATTCATGAGCTTGGTGTGTAAAAACTAGGGCTGCAAATGACTTAAAAGGTAGGGATATGTGTTAAAGCCAATTATAAATATTCCAAATTAAGGTACATGGCCAAGGACAAAAACTGTGGTAATTATGCAAATATGATTGATTACATGTACTTTGTTACACATTAATTTCTGAAAAAATAATTGAGTTACTTGTGCCTTATTTGGCTATGTGATTTGTTATTGGAGCAATATATCGGGTTATGTGATTGGTTATCTGTGTGAGTTATCAGGCTTTGCTGTTGGTTACCTGTGAGCAGTGACTCCGTTGTAGTGGTGTCAGAGGATACAGTGAATGCCCATGGCCTTCTAGACTCCTCCTCCTTCACATGTGAAGCCCCGCCCTTTCTTGAGAAACCCCGCCCCACCGTGGGCCACAGTGCTGAAAGACAGTTTCCCCAAAGTCAGACCCCTCAGCCCCAAACAGATCACTCAGAAAGCGAAATGATCACACATGCGCACACACACACACACACACACACACACATACACACACACGTGCACACACACACAATTCTTTTTCTGTTGCACACACACATGCACATCTTGCTTACACATATAAATACATATATTCACATTTTCTTACAAACACACACGTACACTCATGCAGATACACACACCCTCAAACACACAATCGCTCTAACTTTCTTAGAAACACACACAGCCAAACTTCAAAAACTTGGAGAGGTGGAGAGAGACAGGGAAACAGAAGGAGAAAAAAGAGAGAAAGTGGGGGGGAGAGAATTGCCTCCGTGCAGATTTAGTCATTCGGAGGTGGATGGAGCGCTTAAATCCATAAACGCAGCGGAGACAGAAGGTCTGCCTCCCATCCCACTGTGCGCCGCTCGGTCAAATTCAATTAGCCTCATAATTTACTGTCGGCTAACGGCGAGACCGGACCGCTGCAGAGAGCTACATCCACGCAGGTGAATCGATTTCTCAGTTTATCCCATTACTATACATTTGGAGCTCCTATTTCCCTCACACAGGCCTTCCAGTATCAGAGACTCAGATGCAACGAAAGTCTGCATCCTTGGGCACACGTTTGGGTGCTTTCACTTTTAACTAAGTAACAAAAGTGAAAGAATATGGGTGTATTACTGCGGTCAGGGTACATGCCTGATAAAGACATGAATATCTCAATGTAACAGATATAATAGAAAGAGCTCCTCATATGGGATTCAAAGGAACTCCTTTGTATGGTCCATGTCCCTTCCTCGATGCGGATGGTGTTAGATTTTGGAGACCTCTCTCCTAAGTCACCTTGGCACTGCACCAATCGCTCTTAGAAATATGTAGGTGGTGAGGCCTCTTTTAATTAAATCTGCAGTGAACGAGGTCTGATTAAGTTTAGACCTCAAGCACGACTTGGCCGTCTGCTGTCCGTGTCCGTTCCTGGAAGCTGTCTCAGAAGCCAACGCGCTAACGTCGAAACAGACACCTCAAAAAGGGAAGTGTTCTGGACTCGCTCTGACAGGAGAATTACACCAGAGAGGGTCTGCGCACTGCACACAAGTGACAGCTCAGGGCTCTTGGTTTGGCAGGAAACACAAGCTGTTTTTCAACAATCCCTTTAGCAACTTCATTCCAGTGAAGCCGCATCTATACACTCTCCCATAACTTCCTTGCAAATCAGTGATCCAGAATTAATCAAAACCCTCTCTTAAACATTAATATCAATTTCTGATTGATATTGGAAACCTGGTGAAGTGTCAGCTTTTAAGAATGGTTGCTAGTTACAAGTATTCCAGTCACTAACTGGTTAGTTATCAAGCTCATGGAGAACTCAGTGAGTCAGAAAGCATCCAATCACAAAGAATCATGGGAGATCTTATCTTGAAAAGTTTATGTATGTTGCTGGTTTAAAATTTAGAAAAAAATTAAGTTGCTTAAAAGAACATGAGGATGAAGGCATTGATTGCGTGTAACATCTACTGTCAAATGCTACCTTCACACACAGCCCTTATAACAGCGTTATAAACCCTTATTTGACAATTAATAGGGAAGTGTAGTGCTCTGAAGACACAGTCATTAATTTTCATCTGTCATTTAAAGGGGAATGTGTACAAAATACAACGTTATTAGTTTAGTAGGCTTTTTATACAAGTATTTATAAGATTACTGTCTATCAGGGCAGGAGTCAGTTCCATTTAAATTTGGTCAGTTCAGGAAATTAACTGAAATGGCCATAATATTCCGTGAGGATTTCAGTTAATTAGGCCAAACTGAATTTTAATCAGATTGAATTTTAGAGTAACTGACGCCAGCTCCCCTATCTGCCTGATCATTTTCATCAGCAACTCATCCTCAAGATTAAAATGTGTCACAAAACCAACTGTGAACCCGCATCTCTCCTCTCCCCCTTCCAAACTCATAACCGTGCTTGCACTGAAACGGTCTATCATTGTAAAGGTGGCCTGAAGGGGCGAAAATTCTTTAGGCTTCTTGAGATTCCTCCATTCGCAACTCGTGCCTGCGATGACGCGCTTGCGAACCATCAGCCCCGCCCTAACCCCCCCTAAACCTCACCATGGGACAACACCCCTGGATGACAGCAGCGTGCTTGCTATGAAACTTCTTGTTCTTTTAATTTATTCAGAGTCTGTGATGGAAGCTTTTGCTGTGCTGTGCTGGGTCCGAAACGGAATGCAGCGCTTCATTTTCCGCGTAATGGATTTAAACCGTTGAATCGGCTAGAACACTGACACGCGCCACAAGCAGCTGGGAATTTTAATCGCGCGCGAGGGAAAGTTCGCGTGGAAAATCCTCCCGAGACAAACCGGACAAGAGAAACGTCACTCCTCAGTTACGGTCAATGTGGTCTGCTCTGTCCATTGTTAGCATCTTGATATGTATTTAAGCATAAATGGCAACTGTTGGGAAAACAGAAACACACAAGCACAGTTCAGTAAGCTGGTACAAGTAAATACATCACACTTATGGGCAGTGAAGAATTCACAAAAGCTTTAAGTTCATGGGAGTTTTAAATATTAACCTAAACCTATTAACCTAAATCTAAATCTATTTACGTACCTAATTAACCTAAAAAGGAGGCCTTAAATTTGGCTGCTGAAGAAATTAATAACACACTCCATCAAAACTAGTTTATTAAAAAAATAATTATATAAAGAAACCAAAATATGATGAAAAATAGGGTACTACTGATTGTAAAAACACTTACAAAAAGTTTGCTTATTATGAAAGTTAAAAAATCTCCTGAAAACCAAAAATGTCAAAGGCTAACAGAGACAACAGACCACCTATTTAAGTACGCTGTTATTTATTATTATGAATTAACTACACACATAATCCTACAAATGTAACTGACATATCTGGACTTCTTAACTCACCAATTATATATCATCAAAGCTGATTCAATAGCTCAGTTCCACTGAAAGACCTATAGCTTTGCCTGTGACATCATTAGGGCTGAGCTACCAAAGAACTGCAGCCCTGACATAAAGAAGACTGTATGCACTTCATTTGATATAGTGGACACAACATACAACATAATTAAATGAATGCAGGCTAAGCTAAACAGTGGGAGCTGACAGTGAAGGGCAGAAATCTCCCAGCTCAGCTGTGCATGAAACAGAGCTGTTCAATATTTACATTAATGAGTTAGCGGCGCTGGCACACAGGGTGGAGGGCCCAGCCCAGCTGCACGCAGATGACCTGGATCTGCTGTGTGACAGAGCATGAGATGCAGGCATTGGGCTGCTGTGCAGGCAGGGTCTGCAGGAGAGCGATGCTGCCGCCTGTGACACACGCTGCAGCTTGAAGGCTGGACACGACACGGCCAAGGGCAGCAGAACAGAACAACATGGAGTCAGGCCCTGTAGTCAGCCTCGTTTAAACATTACCAGAGGAGAGAAAGACAGGACCAGAGAGAGCAGGAGCAGGGGGATGAGAGAGAGCGGGATGGGGGGAGAGCAAAAGAGGAAAAGAGGGGGAAACAGAGTGACAGGGAAACAGAACTTGGGGGAAGGAGAGAGAGAGGGAGAGAGAGAGAGAGAGACTGCAGCACCCTCCCGCTGGACTGGCTGTATAAATGGTTGAGTTCGCTGCTGGAATACTGATCAACACTGCAGCGCCCGACCTGCTGCTCAGAGCCTGTCCCTTCCCTGCCACAGACTGAAACTCTACAGCGTAACAGCACACCCACAGAAACAGCATGGCCTGTAACTGTACACACACAGCTTGAGAACAGCACAGACTTTAACTCCACAGCAGAACAGCACACCCACAGGAACAGCACGGCCTGTAACTGTACACACACAGCTTGAGGAACAGCACAGACTGTAACTCCACAGCGGAACAGCACACCCACAGGAACAGCACGGCCTGTAACTGTACACACACAGCTTGAGGAACAGCACAGACTGTAACTCCACAGCGGAACAGCACACCCACAGGAACAGCACGGCCTGTAACTGTACACACACAGCTTGAGAACAGCACAGACTTTAACTCCACAGCGGAACAGCACACCCACAGGAACAGCACGGCCTGTAACTGTACACACACAGCTTGAGAACAGCACAGACTGTAACTCCACAGCAGAACAGCACACCCACAGGAACAGCACGGCCTGTTACTGTACACACACAGCTTGAGGAACAGCACAGACTGTAACTCCACAGAGGGACCGCACACTCAGGGGAACAGCATGCACTATTACTCTATGGAGGAACAGCATAGACTGTAACACTTGAGAGGAACAGCAGAGCCTGTAACTCCACAGAGGAACAGCAGAGAATGTAACACTACAGAGGAACAGCAGAGCCTGTAACTCCAAAGAGGAACAGCAGAGAATGTAATTCTACAGAGGAACAGCAGAGAATGTAACACTACAGAGGAACAGCAGAGACTGTAACACTACAGAGGAACAGCAGAGACTGTAATACTACAGAGGAACAGCATGGACTATAACTCTACAGAGGAACAGCACAGCCTGTAACTCCACATACATACACAGAAGCACAGAAAGATAATTTCTTTACTCTGTTCTTCCTATCATAAATCCCAGACCTCATCATGTAAAACTGTAATTTATGAACAACAGGGGAAGAAGACAGAGAACAGAGACAGGAACAAAGTGAAAGCAGAGACGGGTTTACTCACGTCCTGGTGACTGAGTTCCTGCCGCCGGTGTTTGGGTTGGCCTCTGTACCACCTCCTCAATCCTTGCCCCATTGCTGGCAATGGTTGTGTGCACTTGTCTTTCTCCAGCTCTTATTCTAGTTTGCGATAATTCTCTATATGTTCCTGGTTCGCTCTCTTCCACTGTGAATAGCATGGTTTCCGCCTCTACTCCAGTTCGGAATAATCCCTCTTGTGTTCCTGTTTCCCTCGCTTCTGCTTTTCTTCTTTCATTTTTCGTTTTTATTCCAATTTGAGGTAATCCCCTCTGCGTTCCCACTTCACTCTCGTCTCCTTGTCTTATTCCAGCAGTGCTTTTTGCTCCGGGCTGGGATAATCTCTCATGCATTCCTTCCTCTCTCTCTCCCTCTGTGAGTATTCCATCTTGGGGTACCATTCTGGTTTGGGATAATCCTATCCCCACGCCAGTCTCCATAGGTCTCTCTCCAGGTGTGCGGGAGGTAAGCTCATGCCTCACCTGCGTTACTGGGTTAGGTTGTCCTGGAGCCTCGGTGGGGAGAAATAATGGGGGATTTTCTCTCTCCAGAGTCTCTGTGCCTGGAGAAAAAGCTGCCATGCTCCAGTCCAGTCCAGCATTAAATGGTGGTGGAGCTGGTGTTGGCTGTGCTGGGATGCCAGAGGGGGGATCTTTAGGCCTGAGCTCCTGGGGGGGCTGAGGGGAGAGGGTGGGGCTCTGCTGCTCCAGTAGTTGGCTTAAAACACTGTTGTTGGTTGTAGTGGATGGTGCCAGCATGCCAGGGGTTGAGGGGACAGTGTCTATACTTATGGAAGCACCATCTCTCTCCCAGGGAGGTGCTGCACCTGGCTCAGGTAATGGAAGTTCACCTGTGCTTGTGGAGGCAGGGTGTGCCTCCCACAGTGTTCCTATACCTGGATCAGGTGGCAGAACCGCACTCTCCTGTGATGCTGACCCTGGTGCTAAAGAGGGTGTGACTTCCACCCTCGGATCCTGTGTACTTCCTGTATGGGAGGTTCCCTGTAGATCAGAGGTCAAACTGACAGGAAGTGAGAGTGAAGAGGGCCTTCTGGCCTCCGTTGGGACATCTATGGAAACCCAGAAGGGCCAGAATAAGTGCATATCAGACGGGGCATGCTGGTTGCCAGAGTCTGTGGTAGTTTGTGTGGTTTGAGCCGGTCCATTTCCAGCCACTGGCGTTGCAGAAAGAGCACTGAACAGCCCCATCCAGAGGCAGAGTGCCAGCGCCCGCCGTGACCACACATGCTGGCCTCATTAAAGCAGGGGACCCCGTCACGTCGTGACCCCCATGTCCTTCACGGGCCCCTGGGCCTCGGAGCTGAACTTTCAGGGCGCCCTGGTCAGGTCACCTGGCAAACAATGACAGAGAACTGGGTTACACATCAATACCTAAATGATTTCAATCTTTCTTCTCAGTCCATGGATTCAATATGAGATCTATCCAGTCTTAAATATGTCTGATATGAAACCTCTACAGCCATGTGATTGTAATGTAAACCCAACAGAAGCTTGTGTTTACTGTGAGATCAACAAAACCCAGTGAGGTTAACACAAAATCTATAGAGCCCTGTATGTTTAAATTGAAATCTATATAGTCCTATAAGCTTAGAGTGAGATCAATAGAGCGGGGTTAATATGAGATCTGTGAGTTTAAAAATGCCACAGGCAACAGTCACACCTGAGGCTTCGGTTTGTTTTCATTCAAAATTACCTTCAAAGACAGTATTTGTTAGCCTAGCTTATGTTAGCCCAGCCTTTTCCTGCCTAGTGTAACCTATCATGGCTTACCTCAGCTCAGCCTAGCACAGCCTAGCCTAGCTTAGCCCAGGCTTGCCTGTGTTTTCCCTGTCTATCCTAGTCTGGCCCAACTCCCTCTGTTTCTTTTCAAATTCCAAACTGATTTTGGGCTTTTTGAGCTCGTTGTTCTACAAAGCAAAGAGACATGGCTGTTTGAAACCATGTACAAACAGGATGGTCTTCAGTACCCAAATTCTGCTTTGACATCACATTCTAAGCCCAAATGTTAGACAGAGAGGCGGAACACTTTACTGCAGTAAATTTTTCAGTAGTGTTTTTTGCCTTTATTACAGTGTGAAAAAAAGTGTGTTTTGCTTGAATAATTTGGCACAGGCAGCAGAAGTTTCCTTTGCAGTCGTTAGCTTTGAAGCTTCAGAAGCCGATTTCGATTTCATGTGGAATCTTGAGGCAGTGAAGAATAAATTATTGACTCGGAGAAAATACATAATTTATATTAAACACTAAGCTCTATAAGCTGAACATTTGAAACCACAGCCAGGCCATCACAGAACCCCTCCACTGGCGTGCTCCTCTTCAGAGTGAGTTGTGCATAGAGCACTGATCTACTTATATTCCTGTATTACTGATGATGACAATGCAACTGATTGATTAGTAATGCCTGATGCCCTAAAACATCTTTTGCTGTTGTTCAATAGGAGCAAAGAGACAGTAATTGCACTCCTTTTTCCTGTACATTTTTGTGTGTATCGCCAGTAAAATAAACAGCAGTCTCCAGCTTCTGAATCTCCGGCATGTACTGTGCTTTGATGGCTCACACAAACGGCATACCTGTCTTTTCCCAGGACACAGAGGATGTTCCAGCTTAGTTCCTGGATGTGTGTGGGTGTACATTTACAGACATGTTGCTTCCGTGTGTGTGTCCATATACCTGGTCAGTGTATTTATGTGTTCAGATAGTTGATTCTTTCCTGGCTTCAGATACAGCCAATGAGCTAATTACCCTGGCTCTCAGGCTTTTTGGCCAATGGCAGGTTGAGGGGTGTGGGGGTAGGGTGCTGTGCTGGGAAGGTCAGCCAATCAGCCAGTTAGTTCCTGGCTCAATCAGCCAATCAGCTAGTTACCCTGGCTCAATCAGCCAATCAGCTAGTTACCCTGGCTCAGTCAGCCAATCAGCTAGTTACCCTGGCTCAATCAGCCAATTAGCTGCTTACACACTGACGAGGGTTCACTTTGAGCTTAGATCACAGCGCCCATTTCACAAGAGCTGTCCTTTATGAGCTCAACCAGATATTTAACTAAAATGTCTGTAATCAAAGAACTGGAGCAGAAGTTAAAAGTGTCAAATCCAGAAAAACAGATACAGCTCTTTTTGCCCGTCCTTGATCCCCCCCAACCCCGAGCTTTGTGAAAGGATCTAGATTGTTAATCTGAGAATCCAGACCAGCTGATTGGTTCTACCAAATTTCAGACACCATTATGTAGATAAAGTGATGAACTTTTCATTTAACTTGTGAGCGTATCTTATCTGAGAGGTTCTCCTGCTCCTTACCCCCATACCCAAAGAGACTGCAGTGGAAATTAGCCTTTTGGCATTGTTGTGTTATCCTGAATTTTGTTTGTTTTTGGTTTTTAGTGTCATGGCGCTGCTTCCTTTCTCAGCAGAGCTGTTGGTTTTCTTATGATAAAACTGTCAAACAAAATCAGTCAACCATCTTCAAGCTGTCGCTGCAGGCTGTCCTCTTGCAGGAATCAGAAGTGTGCTGTCAACGGAACTCAGTCACTTACACAATTAAGGAGCAGGGAAGAGCTTGTTTCAGCCAGGGTGTAAGTCTGTACAGCCAGGGGGTTTCTAGTCTTACCCAAGGAGAGCTAATGTGAGAGCAGGCTTTGTTCCAGCTCAGCAATAGAGCACCTTGATTCAATTAATCAAGGTCTTGGCTGAGGACTGTAATTAGTTGATTTCGTTGATTTTCAGGGTAATTAGTTTTGATTAAAACTGGCTGTTTTTTTTTTTTTTTTTTTTTTTTTTTTTACCAGCGGTAATTACAGCAGCTCAATCACAGGTGCTCCTACCCCCCCACTCTCCCCCCCCCCTCTCTCCCATTGTGCTGGCACATTGTCTCTCAGGGAAGATCGCCTCCTACTGGCCAACCAAAACCACTACCTAACCACCTAGCAACCAAGCCTATCCAGCTAGGTCTGGTCTGCTGCATGATATGAACCCATGCCCAGCTAGGTGAACTGTTCAATGATAACATACAATTAGCCCTCCAAACTGAAGACCAAACTACTGTCATGCAGGGTTCATTTGACGCTCATATCATTGCCGAGAAGGGCCTGGTAGGTTGGAGCCTTTTGCTCCATCCCAGCACTTAAAAATTCTGAATCATCTAATCATAGGCTTTAATTAAAACCATGGTTTGTTGAGTTGGAACAAAAGCTATCTCCTGCACCTGTCCCTCACTGATAAGAATGGGGACCCACAAGCTAATGGGGGGCAATTATAGTCATTCTGGTCCACCTGAGTCACAGTCTGCTGCAGTCAAGCTTTATTTTGAGTGAATTAAGGAAATAAAGTTTTTTCACACCCACAGGAAGTCATAATGTTTTTAGCTATGGAGTCACAGCAGTTCTAGCCTCTGGCCGCCCTGGATACCATGTTAAAATGCCCACGGCCTTTGCCATAGAAGTGCACATTACTAACTTTCCTTGGACTTGCCTCCAGTGCAGTTAGACGTTAAAACGACTTTAATGTAGAGGAGTTCACCGTTTTCTTCAGCTATCAGGAATGAGGAAGTCACAGGGAGGTTTGCCCATTTATCCATTATCACATTAACTTATTAAAGCTACGTGACATTAGCTTACTACTTACTGAAACTATATTGGGGGGATACATTTAGAAATATTGATCTTTAATTTCTGTAACACTTGTCTGAATTTGGAGGTAGAAATGCTCCGATTGATGCTTTGATTAAAGTTTATATTTTGTCAGTCATCAACAAACATTTTCCCATTATTCAGTTATTTATTTCCTCTGCCACTTCAGAGTCAGGTAACAATATTTATCTAATTCTCATGGCATCTCTGATTAAAAGTAAAGTTTAAAAAGGTATGAATTACATTTATATGGTACACCACCTGCTGTGGTCCCTGGACATATGAAGACCTGTGTGTATGTTCAGTTATCTGGAGTATGGATTCATTCTCGCTGCTGCTGTCCCAGTGCAGATGGCTGTTTGCTTTCAGCTGCGGGTTTTCCCGGCTAAGTCTAATCGAATGTCCTTACTGCCTAATGACCAAGGTCATGTGCCCGGTTACCTCCCCTCCTCATTGGCTAAAAATATTCTAATCAGCCCAGCCTTGACCAGTGTTGATGAGTTTTTAACTGTTAGCTGTGTGCTCTCATTCCCCAGGCTTTTGTGTGTCTGAAAACCAAAGTGTGCGATGCGAATGTTACACGCAAGCTGAATCGTAATTGATGGCGTACTGCGTTAATGTTTCCGTTATGCTTGGAATGAGTTTGCCGTCCCAAGCAGGATATCTGATGTTGGTGGCTCATCAAAGCGATAGAGGCTCAGTATCTCATCCCGCTACGCTGCTGGATTTGATTTAATCTCCGTTGCTGCACAGCTCCCAGCCTCTGCCCTCTCCTCTCTACCGCGCTTCCAGTCCCAGTCAGCGCACAAATGTGCTTCTAAAAGCAATGCAGCAAACACAGAGGCACAGACCGAGATGGAACAGTTGCAGTGCAAATGCACGCTCTCAGATGGCATGCCGTGCTTGGGAGACTGAGGTGGGGTGTGCTGACAGACTCAGACCGTGTACACCTGTACACCTGTACACTCTCTCTGCACCGGTACTCACTCACAAAGCACCCGTGCACTCCCAGCTAGCTTGAGTACACGCTCCCGCCACACGTGCACTCTCTCCTACTACACATGCACTATTATTCAGCACACATGCACTCTCTCCTCACACACATGAATGCTCACATGCGGATGCGGGTCTGTCTGTGTGGTGCCCCCCACAGGCAGTTACTGGTCCTTCACCCTGCTCAAAACTGCTCTCCTTACTTCTCCATACTGTTCCTTACTGCTCATTACCACTCCACAAAGATACATACAACTCACTACTGTTCCTTGCTGATCCACACAGGTACATGCTTGGATTTTACTGTTCCTTTCTGCTCCACACAGATGCACACAGATCCTTACTGTTCCTTACTGCTACAAACAGTTGCAAACAGGTCTTTACTGTTCCTCAGTGCCCCACACAAATTAACACAGCTCTTTACTGTTCCTTACCACTCCAGACAGGTACATACAGCTCTTTACTGTTCCTTACCGCTCCAGACAGGTACATACAGGTCTTTACTGTTTCTTATTTCTCCACATAGAAACACACAGGGTTTCACCTCTGCCTGCTGTGCTGTACTGTTCCTTAGTGCTCCACACAGATTCACACAGCCATAGGCACAAAGCTTACTTTCCTCACGTACCCATCCCCCTGCCCCCTGCCCGATGCTCAGGAGGAAAGAAAGACACTCACCCGCTCAGAGAGAAGCGCTGTGATGAGTTTCCCCTCACCGAGCACTAAGCAGTCCGCACAGGCATGGGTGAAATGTCTCTATCTGTGTTTTTGCATGTTTGCATGCGTGTGTGCGTGCTTGTGTGTGTGTGTGTGTGTGTAAGCCTTTCAGTGTGAAATATCTGTCTCTGCAGATGTACGTGTGAACGTGTGTACATCTGTGCATGTGAGTGAAATTGAGTTTCAGCCTCATGCGCTCTCTCTCTGACTCTCTCTCCCTCCCCCCTCTCATTCTCTCCCCACTCTCTCTCTCTCTCTCTCTCACTTTTCCCTATCTCTCTGTCATCTGTCTCCACCCCGTCTCTCTCTTTTCTCTCTCTCTCTCTCTGTCCCTCTTTCTCTCTGGCACCTCTCTCCCTCTCCCTCTCTCTCTGTTGCTCCCTCCCTCTCTCTCCCTCTCCCTCTCCCTCTCTCTCCCATCCCATGGTCTGGTTCATCCCTCTGACGGTCAGACACACAATGCCTTTGGTCACACCTCACTAAGCAAATTATTCATTAGCAAAACCAGTAAGCTTTATGGCCAGTGAGAGAGGCCGGAGGAAAAAACACACACGGACACGGACACACACCCACACACACACACAAACACACACACACACACACGGACACACACCCAAACACACACACACACACACACACACAAACACACACACACACACACATATATACCTACACACAAACACACACACGCACACACACATATACCTACACACAAACACACACGCGCACACACACACACACACCTACACACACACACACACACACACACACACACACACACACACACGCATCCTCCTAACAGTCACACTGGCATAGAGGTACAGGGAATTCTCCAACATAAACAAACAAACAGACAGAAATGGTTTTTGTCTGGCTGTGGAACCAAACATAGTGACAGTCACTATACATATGCAAAGATATATCTGTTACAAGGTGTATTTCCCCTCTTCTGAGAGCAAGCAAGCTGGTCCTATTGACTTCCAGTTGTTTTGCTAAGGCACTTAGCATTGGCTCTGGAGACAGCTACAAAGAGTTCTAAATGGCACTTGTAGTTCACTATGACTCTCTGAATATTTGCTTCAGAAATGGTGCAAATGTTTTAATGTCTCAGAAGAAGAGAAGGAGCAGGCATGAGAAAAAGAGTAACGTGATGATGAAGAGGAGGAGGAGGTGCAGAAATGGAGCAGGAGAAGGAGCGTTGAGAGGAAAAACAGTAGTGTGAGCAGGGCCTGGACCATGAGCAGAAAGAGCATTAAAAAGGAAGAGAGGGAGCAGTTTGTTAGTGAAAGAATGTTTCTTTCATGTCAGTTGACTTGTGCGAATGTCAAATTTCACATTATTAAAGGTTAATTTATTATGAGTATCATCCAAATTATATAATTAATAAATTGCAAAGATACAGCAATGCTTTGTAGTGAATCGTCCTTAAGAACTTCCTCTGTCCAAATAGTGAGAGGAGAGATGGACTTTGTTTTTAGCTGTAATTCAATTAACTGTTCCTCTTGCTGCATTACTGATACCAAAACTGTAACAGCATAAACTATAAGAACATGACAGACTGTCAAATTATCTCTCAGCTACCAAGAAAGCAACGCACACAAATAAATAAAAACTATTAATTTAACTAAAAAAAGGTTTAAGTGTTATTTAATCTAATATGTGTGGGGGCTAGAGGGTCATGTGATCCTGGCCATGTCATGTGATCCAGGACTCTGGGCCCTGACTTCAATGGCCATTTGTGAAAAGGTCTTTCGTGACCTGGGCAAAGAGTGACTATTTGTGGCAGGACACTTCCTGTCTGTGTGTCACATGATCCGTGACAACCATGGAGACCATAAAGCCAGTCGGCAGGGTGGGTCAGAGCACAGCAGTACCATAACGGGGGGAGGGGGTGGTGATGGTCGTGCACGGAGGGGAGGGTTGGGTATCAGCCAAATCACAAATCACATATGCGTTCGAGATAAGAAAACCAGACAATGTTTTATATATATATATGTAGAGTGGCTTGGTCGCAGCTATTGTGAATTCGCACTTGTCATACATTGTATCCTGTTTATAAAGTTACTGAAGGAATAGAGGGTTATAACTTCTTGTCATTCCATGAACTCTTACATCATCTCTCTGCTTCAGTTCAGTGCAAACCGTAGCAAAACGTTTTTCTCCATGAATGCGGCCAGCTTGCAGTATGTACAGTGCCATTAACCGATGGGATTTAGCTCTAGGAATGCACAGTAGTACTAACCCAACAAACATTAAATGTTTACAGGATATTGGGGAAAATATCTAATAGATTCAATGTAAAAACAAAAAATTCCCTTATCATATTTATTGTATGAACAAAAAACTCACAGAACATCACTGTACTGAGTGAAATCACAGATTTGCTTTACACTGGTGAGATTCCTGACTGAATTAATATGAATGACAATCCAAATGGCAATTCAAATTATTTTTTAATCTGGATTGTAAAAAACTGATTAACGTTCTGAAGTGCTCTGGAAATTTACCCGCACTTTCCCAAGATTCTGGGAATGTTCTGAGAACTGATTTTTTTTTATCTTATGTGTGAGTTCTGACGGAGACATCATGGAACATGGATGAATGTGAATGGCCCAGTGAGGCCTAATGAGATTTGCTAAAACTTGTGGCGCCTTCTGGAGGAACGGCTGTGTGTCTTAGTTAAGAACACAGAGTACAAACACTGCAGAGACCAGAAACTCACACACCACATAATGTGAGCGACTATGCTGTAAATGCAATAAAATGATTTGAGTCAGAACTGTATAGTTAACACGTTATGACATATTGTTAATATGCTTGCTGAAATAAATGTTTAAAGATAGGGCTTTGTCATTATCAGGAATCCTGTACGTAACCAGATTTCCATGTAAGCAGGGGGATCACTGTGGCAAGGATTTGTGAGGGGTCACATGACCAATCAGATAGTGGTGCTGTTCAAGTGGCCAGATGTAGGGAGCCCAGTTTCTATGGGAACCTTATGGGTACAGGGCTGGGTGACAATTAGGGGTTAAAATCTGGGGCATGTGAGCTACATCAGGAGGAGAAGCAGGGCTGCTGAACTAAGAAATTGATCACAACATTTGCATTTTGCATTAGTGCAGA
Organism: Albula goreensis; assembly: GCA_022829145.1. Classification (NCBI taxonomy): domain Eukaryota; kingdom Metazoa; phylum Chordata; class Actinopteri; order Albuliformes; family Albulidae; genus Albula; species Albula goreensis. Next base: position 2,245,419 of record CM040763.1, on the reverse strand, counting down.
ACTTCTAAAGTAGCAGAGAAAGTTTCACTGTGTGATTGCTGAGTGGTACTGTATGCCTTGGTCTAATAGAAACAGAAGGGGATATTTTCCAGGGAAAAACACACAAACTCATGTATCGGACTAGGTAATCGATTCATCGTCGCCGTGCGGGACTGAATGTGAAATGAGCTGAAGGTTGGTTTGATGGCGGAGCGTGTCCTTCATTGGTGTGATGGATGGATTTCAGTCAGTCCAGCGTCTGTTAGACACAGAGGCGCTTTCAGGCGCTGAGTATCAGAGATGCGGAAATACGCTGACGGAACACAAGCCGTTCCTCTGGATTCCGGAACCCTGGAAGACTGAACAATGGGCGTTTGTGATGACGATAATATCGCTTTGTTTGTTTGTATCAATGCATTGTTTTCCCTCTACTCTCTTTTCATAAATTATACTGTATGCTAAGGCTAAATATAGGTCATGGTATCATTGAGTTTTATGTTTCAAAGTTTTATGTTAACTGTCTGAGGTGATATCTTAATGGTGTGTTTTGGTAATAGAAATACTTTTTGACTGACAGTTTGTTTAGAGGAGGCTAGGGCATAGCCCTTACTGCCAGTTATTAGGCTTGGTCTGTTTGCTTGTTTGATTTTTTCTGGTTTTATCTCACTCACTCACACTGTTGATAGCAGGAAACTCCTGTTATGCCAGTGACTATCAGTTACCCACAGAACAGAGACAGGACCAGCAAACAAATTAATGAAATTGGACTCATAAACAAATGGAATGAAAGGCAAAGAGTGGCTGGATGGAATTAATTGTTTTCAGAATTATTGTTTAACTTTCGTTTATAAAAAACACAGTGTCAACATCCTAGCTTTGCAAAGCACATACTCAGCATACATTTCATAGCGGTGTGCTGTACCAGGTGAGACAGCGCTCTAGTGTCTTTTACTGGATGTTTATGCATGCAAAGCATGTGTGTTTTAGTAAGGTGTATGAGCTATGCTAGAGCAGTGGGGCACACTCACAGCAGAGCTGGGCCCATGGCGTTAGCAGTCAGCGCTAATCTGTGAAGAGGAAGCCCAGCTCTGCCAGACAAAAACAGGCCTCAGCAGCACAAAGAGCTGGACGGGTCGGGTAAACATGTGACCTCAGTGCGGGACGTGTCTCTCTGCCTGGCTAACTCTGAAAGTTATCCTGCTGAGGCAGGACCCCGCGGGCTTTACCTCACCTCCGCCCTGACCCGCGGGCCAGGCCCCAAAACACACAGCCCCTCTCTCAACAATGACACTGTCAGCTCCGGCTGTCTGGCCACAGAAACTACACACTCACCAGATACTCCACTCCTGCACCCCATTCTGTCACTTAACCATGGTTTCCAAGGAGACCTCTGTGATGTCATTCGGGACCTCAGCCTTCTGCCTGTGTTCATGCCAAAGGCGATATAGATTAACAACACGATTGCCCGTGGCATTCCTACATTTTCTCCTTAACTACATGATTTTCACTTGACAGAACCCCAACACAACATTTACCCAAATCACCTGTTTTTTAAGCATAGAAGTAATGTGTTCATATGATCACAACAGCTCTGATACAGAAAGACATATACCCAATCCCTATATTTATTTCATGCTTGCACATCACATAGAAACATTAAATCAGATGGTGAAATGAGCAGAGAATATGTGAGTGAACATGTGGTGAATGAGTGAAAGTTCAGAGAGTGTGTCCGCAAGTGATTGAAATCCCAGGAATATTTCCAGACAAAAACTTTTTCAGTAATTTCAGAAAATTCTCAATAGCTGTGACCAGGCCACTCCCACTGCCACACCCCCTTTTAGCCAATTGGCATGAACAGAAACACACACCTTCTCACACACACACTTGACCTCCTTGCCAAATTCCAGCCTCCTAGGGCGAAAACTGTGGTTACCAAAAGGTGGGGAAATTTCACCGACAGAGTGAGCTATAGAGCTGCTTGTCACAGCTAATAAAAAAGAAACTGACAATGTCAGGAAATGGTGCCCCCTTGTGTCTGTTTGTGGTAGTTCAGCCTGGGAAGGTTGCTATTTGGTTTGTTTAAACAAATCTCTTCCAGCAACCAGGGGCAAGGCAGGTGTCATTTGTCCTCAGTGCACATAATTCTGACTGGCCCAGTGAGGGAACCCAGAACAGGATTCATCGTATAAAACCATATTTGCAAATATTGTGCCCCAGTCCTCATATCTGTTAAAAATACTGAATGGAAAAATATTTCATTTAAGCAAGTCATCAGTGGTGCTATTCCATGCAGCCTCGTAGAATTAAACAGGAGAAACACAGAACAGCTACCAAAAATCGTATTCGTCTGATGCTCCCAAAAGTGGCCTTAAAAGTGGGTATGCTTTGTCGCAGAACTCAGAGTAACATGTGTACAGACCTAAACCACTGCAATGGCACGTCTTGAAAAGTTCACCGCGACAGACTGCAGCCCAAAGACTGGAAGCTCCGGCTGCCGTCTCTGGAGTGGTGCTGTCACCCAGAGGCACTACAAGTAACCGCAGGACCCGAAACGGTGCCTAAGGGACCGTCGGTAAATAGTTGTCCCCATTAAAAAACGAGAAAACTTACAAAACACTTCATTATGAAAGCGTATTGTAGGCTAATGCGATTTAAATTGAAAGGGGTGCTTGTTCTCCACCGCAAATGTATTTACACGAGGCGCGGTATCATCGTCCGATTATTGTTCTGTAACAAGTAGCAATTAAAACAATTTCGGTGGTTGTGAAGAATGCAATTTGGCGATCTTCCAGACTAGACGAGGAAGAGCTTTTTAAATGGGTGGAACAGTGTTAACTGTTTGCCTTGGAAGAAATATTTGCGGGCACATGATCAGTGCGTCTCCTAATTAAGCATTGCGAGTTGATAACTCCTGTTAACTTTCTGGATGACAAATTTTATGTTAGCAGCCAAATTGATTTTGTTCGCGAGTCAAAAGAGTCAAATGAGGATACCGAAGTCGTGTAAGTTCTCGACTAACATTAGCTAGCGAACGTTAGCTAATTTTTATTCATTGTTATTGTAATGTTAGTTAGTGTAATTTAATGCTCTCTGAACATATGGTATACTCAGGCTAATTTTAAACATGTAATGTATTTATCAAATGGCATTCACGTTTAGGTGGATGAAAAGCTGACTGATGTTGAGACTCCCATTAAATAAGGTAGGCTATTGATAATTATTTTCACAGTACAGTCTGGGGTTAACGTCAACGGGCTTGTCGCAGGGAATGTGCTGTTGACAGAAGATTCAGGATGCGAATAATGAAACTTCATGGATTTAATGTTCGTGATACTTTTTGTCTGTCAAAAGCTGAACTTCGTTCATTATGTTAATCAGCATGCATGTACTGATGCATGTCAATCGGTGCAAATAAAACAGCTATTAAGTCGGTAGAAGATATATGTTACACTGGTTATGAACGCTGCGGTGGTATTTTTATGATTTAAAAATTTAGTGCAGCATTCACAGCTTATCTTATCTTAAGAAATTGTGTCACAAGTAGCCTATACTTCATCAGCAATGCATTTACGTCGCCAAGCCTGGTGGCCAAACGAAATGTATTGATCTTTATATTTATTTAACTTGTTTGCCCCCACTTGCTAGTTAATGATAAATATGTCGCTCTTATTATTGTACTTGGTGTTCTGACGAAGTACACATTGCATGATTTTGTATTTACTGGCTGGCGTTAACTGATCTGATAATCTCAATGATGTAGGCTACTAATGATATTGCCTGTGAAAGGCCCTTTCCAAAATAAATCTTCAACGTCATAACTTGTGTCAGGGTTTGGAGTAGTTTCACCCCGTCGTAACTTCACCTTCACCTTTGATATGACAGGTGTGGCTGACGTACAACAACCTTCGGGTCTGCGGATCTGGCATCTCCATGACAACCAGGCCCGGGATGGTCGGCGGTGTCACCGCTCACAAGATTAACAAGACAATCACCCTCTACGTGAACGAATCGGCCGCGGCTCCGCAGGTCCATGGCCAGGCCCGGCCGCTGCTCCTGCTTCTGCCGTGGCTGGGCTCTCGGCCGCAGGGAGTGGCTAAGTACCGCGACATCTACTTCAAGGCGGGGTTCGACGTTTTGATTGTGGAAACCAAGGTCAGCTGGTTCTTGTGGCCGCGCTGGGGACTGGAATACGGGGCACAGGTGTTAGAGATTCTGGAAAGCGACAAATTTTCCTCTCGCCCCTTGCTGGTCCACGCCTTCTCCATCGGAGGGTACACCTTCACACAGTTGCTGGTTCATATGTCCCAGGACCAGCAACGCTACCAGAGACTGATGCAGCGCGTCATAGGACAAATTTATGACAGTCTTGTCTGCGGCTCTCTGGATCACATGGCTGTAGGTGAGGTCTCACTCTGCTAATAATCAATGTGCTGTACAGTTAGGAGTGTGTTCCTGTGGTCTGAATTCACCCCCATGCTGCTGTCAGCCAAGCTTACGTCCTCATTTCACACGAAGGAGTAAAAATGTGGCTTCATTGCAACATTTACAAAAGCTATGGGATATGGTTCATAGCTGAGGTAAGTGGGGTTGTTTTATCTGGGGTTGCAGGTTGTGACTTTGACAGCTGACTGAAGTGGTTGAGGAACTGTTGCACAGTTTTGTCTGTGCTGGGTTAGCCTCTACTGATTACACAATATGACCCTTAGCACACCTATCCAGTGGGTGTGATAATCTCAAATGTTGAGATTGCCAGCCATATTGGGAGAATGTGCCTTTCAATGCCAGACAGCAAGAGTTTTTCTGAACACAGCCCACAGGAATTTGGTTAACTTTGGTTAAATTTAATGAGTGTGGTTAGGTGTTAGTCCCTCTTATTTCTTGAGTAACATGAGGGCGCTACTGCCACACAACCAGTCCAGCCACATATTTTCGCGCGTGGGTTAAGTTAGAGCCAGCTCATTTGCCAAAGTACTGCTCAGGTCCAAGTCTTCCACCCGTCTGTTAAAATTCAAACAGTGCGTGACTCTTGCTGAATGTACTTCCTGTTCCTGGAACCCTGTGTTCCAGCCATGCTATCAGAGATAATGTCTGGGGCTCTGCATTGACAGGGTAGCATTTGGTTCAGCCAGCCATAATTCTCAGTCGCTAGATCTCTAGCGACCTCTTCTGGTGAGTGGAGTTCCTGCAGACCTGTGAAGTTAACATTACATTGACTTTGCATTCCTCTGATGGATAGGCAGTGTATGATCGTAGCAACGGTTATCACGTGAGACTGAGGAGGTTCCCTGGGTGGAACTGTTTACTGAAAGATGGGGAGGAAGAACAAAGTGCTTGGCTGCAGAATTACCTGTCATGTCAATGTCAGCAAGTACATAAAGAGCAGTGAATCTCAGTTTAGGAGTAATATTAAGCAGTCAGTCCCTCTGTGTGCTGGCTGGTTATGTTGTTTTTTTTTGTTCTTTGCAGGCCTGGGAAAGACCATGTTCCCTCAGTTTGTTGGCCTTGTGCGGCAGCTTAGCCTGCTCTACTTCTGGATGTTCAAGCGACACACCGCGGACCAGTTCGAAAGTGACATCGCTGTGTTCTGGAACTCCCCCATCATGGCGCCCGCTCTCTTCTTCTTCTGCCAGAACGACCCTCTGTGCGACGCAGAGTACCTGGAGCAGCTCACTGAGCACTGGCGGAATCGGGGCGTGCAGGTGGAGGGCAGGAAGTGGAAAAAGTCTGTCCATGCCTGTCACCTGCGCGAGCATCCCCAGGAGTACCTGTCTGCCCTGGAGCACTTTCTGTCCTCCCTCAGCCTTACCTCTCTCCGAGCAAAACTGTGAACCTTCCTGACTCAAAGGCACCCTCTCCACTGCCCTCCAACCCCCCACAAACTGGCAGGGATAGGTCATTATTGTGGTTATGTAGCGCCTTCTTTCACATACACTTACATTCAGTCAACATTTCATGTCCACCATTTTGAGCCACACTGCTTGTCCATGTTCTTTTGGACATAATGGCTGGCTGTGAAATGAGTTTGGTGATAAGCTCACCCATACCTCTACTGTTTTTCTTTGGTCATTACAGAAAAATCTTCTGACCAACTCATTGGACCACAGTAATTAGGTCTCGAAATGAGTGAAACTCTTCCAATGAGACCATGAAATGGTCATAACATAACATCCTGTAGTCTTGAGTTAGTAAGTTAAAAATTTGGAAATCACTTTGTTTGGACACCAAGCCAGCAATCTGCAGCCATATGTCACTGGAAGATTTAGCTTTTGATTGGAGCCAGGTTGTGTTTTTGGAATTATCCAGAAACTTAATTCAGTCTGATAGCTGCTAAACTGTAGTCCATTGGACTGTTCAGAGGATGTATGTTCATTTCATTTCTGCTCATTTCAGTTCCTTTCTGTGACAGAGCAGAAATTAAAACTTCACTGGGTTTCTCTACTGTTGCTGAGTAAACAAAAGGGCTGAATTGATGAAATGTTGGAGTGTCTTTTTAAACACAAATGCTTGTTGAGTTCAGGACTCTTGCTTTACTGGGGGTGGGGGTGGGGGGGGGGATACGTGGGCGGACTACTTTAATCCTTTAGATACCGGTCAGATTTATGCAGATTGTCAACAATTTGAAAAAAATGTCTTTTTTTCACAAATATTCAGAGTGTGATTCTTCATTCAGTATGATTTTGTGTTTTGGTTGCTGACACACATTGTTAAATAAATACCAGGGATCAGCGGGAGTGTTTCAGCACTTACAGCGTAAACGTATTTCAGAAGTGTGTCAGATTAATCTGGATCTTCCTGATTTCAAGGACCATTTTCAAAGTCTGTTCATTACTTATTTCTGGGGACTTTTTTTGTTTGTTCTTCCAAGAATGTCTGGTTCCGTTACGCAGCTTCAGCTTTTTAAGATGGGTGCAGCACTCCTGGGACAACCTCTCAACTTGATTTTCTTGTTATTTTACAAATAATTGCAAGACCTGTTCTGTGTTGTTGCCCATATCAGTTGGTAATAATATTTATGTGTAACTAAAGACGGGAACATTCTGAAACACTGGGCAATCTATGGGCCTGACCAAGATTACTGTGATGGAATCTGTATGCCTGTCCGTTTGTTATCTTGGGCTGGCAGATAAACGGTCAGGCTGACAAAGACATACTGTGAGTTTATTCGTTTCATTATCTATGCTTGTGCTACACAATGAAAAAACTCCAAGGTTTTTCACCCTTTAGTTATTTGAGAATTTGATTGAACATGGACCTCATTATTACGTAAGTTAAATATACAGTTAAAGGATATTTAAATAATTGTTTCTTGTCTGTGTGACGAATTGGTATGATTTACGGAATACAGTATTTCCGAAGATATCTTCATTTAATGGAAAACAATCTATGCAATATGTTTACGTATGTCCTAATGCAAAACTAACATTGTAAGAAAATACATTTCCAGCGTCATATATGGTTATAGTTTCAAAAAATCATATTAAACTTGTATCTTGTATTTTAAAATGTTGAATTGTTTTTTAAGCAAACGACAGTTTAATGTATGTTTGAGACAATAAAAATAAATCTTGAGAAAATCTTCCCTGAATGTATTTTATCACCCTCTGTTTTATCATTACAATGAAATGATTTCGTAAGGCAAAAATCAGGCGGAAGTAGGAACGGAAGAAAGCGACCTGTTTCTAGAGTCGGATATGTTTTTTGTGGGAAACTTCCGGCGATTTCAAGATGGCGGCCGCCAATAACCAACGTGTGGTTTGCATGGGATACATAAATAATTTCAATGCGTGAATATACACATTCAGAAGCAATTCAGGTGTTACGCTTATGGTGGTTTAGTGACCTTCATTTTTCACCACAAACGGTTGTGTCTCCCTGTCTTGAAAAGAGACAGGTATCACGAAGGTTGGCTAGCACGTTTGCTAACTAACTGTGAAATCTCCCTAATAGTTAGGAAATCCAGAAAGTAATCAGGTATGGCTGCGTCAACTTTATTCGTAAGAAATTTGCCAGCGTCGGCGACCAATGGGCGAATGGAGGAAATCTTTTCGAAATTGGACCGGTGAAGAACTGTTTTGTTGTCAAAGAAAAGGGTGAGAGAAAATACCAGTCGTTGGGTTTCTGTGTGGTTTAGCTTGCACAGCAAGCAAACCGGTAACAGCTATGCTATCCAAGTGTGGCGACAACTTGCAGCACATAACGTTAGCAAACCAGCTCCAATTAAGTGAATAACCGACAGAAGTCAGTCCTCAATACTTCAGAAGATGAGTAGAAATTGACGACTGGCTTATTAGCCAAATATATAATTGTTTTCAATACGAAATCTGTTTTCCACCCCATGTAATAGTTTTCTCTAGTCCACAACTGTAATTCATGTTAAGTGTTTACCAAAACTTTGCACTCTGTCTCTAGGCACAGATAAATGTCGCGGGTTTGGATATGTGACATTCGCCATGGTTGATGATTCTCAGAGGGCTTTGAAGGAAATCAAGGAATACGATGGAAAGAAAATATCTGTGGTCGTGGCGAAGAGGAAACAGAACGACAAAAAGAAAGCAGGTAGGGTCAGATCTCTTCATCTGAGATGCTGTAACAGTTCATCGTTTTTCGAATCATGTAAGGTTGTTGATCTCAGGATTCTGCGTTCTTCCAAAATTCGTTCCATTTGTACATCAACACAGCTGTGGTCTGGCTTATTGTCATTTTGCCTGTAACTCATCATCATCTAAGAAATAGGTTATTTTTCAGTAACCACATACACCGACCGCTTATACATCTCCACTGACTCACTGGTCAGTGAAGTTGAGGATTTGAAGGAGTAATCTTTTTTCTAAAAGAGTCTTTTGGCAGTTTGCACTTGGAAAGTGAATATGATACATATATTCTTCATGACAGGCGTAGCTGTTTCTGACATGATGTGGCTTCAGTGGGTCAGGCATCCCCCAGTACACGTTAAAAGTTTGCGCTTAAGAATGGTTAAAGATTATTGTAGTTAAGCAGCTGTTGTTGGAAGGAAGGCCATCAGACAGAGTAGTCCTCCAGGGATAAGGTTAAGAATCACAACATCTCCGCTACTCCTTTGCTTCAGCACCCAAACAGCCTGCACCAGAGGATCAGAAGCCCAAAGGCCTGAAGAAGAACCAGCTGAAGGCCCGGCTAATCATCAGAAATCTCAGCTTTAAGGTAATATTTTTTCACGCGCACTACCTCTCCTCTGATCTGATTGGCTGAGACACATGCGCGCTGAATGTATGCGTACCTTCTGCTCCCGCAGTGCAGCGCAGACGACCTGCGACAGGTGTTCTCCGAGTTGGCACGGTTCTGGATGTCAACATTCCTTTGAAACCAGGTAGGCCCGTGGGGTTTGTGTAACCATGGCGGCAGTCATGGAGTTTATGAGTTCACCCAAGGAGCCAAGGATAGCGTGTCTGTTTAGCTGATCTAAGTGAGTAACAACTGACAGCTGATGTGAATGTGCTGCACACTTTATTTAGCTGGTGCAAATACAGTGCTGTGTAACGGTTATGAAGCTGAGTTTGTGTCTCAGTGGTTGCAGGTTTGAGTCTCAGAAATGACACTTAACCTGAATTGCTTGAGCAGATATCCAGCTTTATAAACAGATGGTGTATAAGTTACTGCGGATGAATGGCAAACGCTGAACACCCAAAGTATGAAATATGTGTTAATTTTATGGTATTTGTAGGTAGAGTAAGTGAGTATTTACAGTGTGTGTAGTTGTATTTGGTGTGTTTTTATGGTGTGTGTAGCTGCTCTGGGTCATGCATGTGTGTGTGTTTACACAGATGGGAAGATGCGTGGGTTTGCCTTCGTCCAGCTGAAGAACGTCCTGCAGGCTGGAAAAGCGCTGAAAGCCACCAACCTGAAGGAGATCAAAGGTCTGTGAATGTGTCACTCAGCTCATAACCCTGCGGTACAGGTAACTCACGGAAAATCAGGAAGTTAGTTTTGCTGGAGAGGGCGGGCTATTGAATGAATGTTTACGCCCTGTTTTAGCACTCTGCTGTGTGTGTGTGTGTGTGTGTGTGTGTGTGTGTGTGTGTGTGTGTGTGTGTGTGTGTGTGTGTGTGTGTGTGTGTGTGTGTGTGTGTGTGTGTGAGTGAGAGTGTGAATGAGTGTGTGTGTGTGTGAGAGAGTGTGTTTTCCACCCTGCTCTTTCCTGTTTTTTAACGTTCTGCTCTCTGTGTGTGTAGGTCGGACGGTGGCAGTGGACTGGGCTGTTGCTAAGGACAAGTTTGTGGCCGCTCAGCAAGCATCCTCTTCAGGTGAGCCCCTGCTTCAGTCAGACCTCACTTCACCACCAGGTCAGGATCTCTGCCTCCGTACATCTTAACTGAGCTGAACCGTGTGTTGAATTTGCTGTGTTTTAACAGAGGGCTTTGCTTTTAGCTCCATGCAGTGTAACTGCACTGTGTCGTTTCAGAATGGTGTATTTTGATTTCTGCTTCACAGGAGCCACCAAACAGCCTGCAGAGCAGGAGCAGGGAGCTGAGGAAGACTCTCAGCCCAAAAAGCCAGGGTAGGAAGCTGCAATGTCTGTCCCTCATTGTCTGAGCTACATAATCTCCCTCTTAATCAGGACGCTTCCCACACTGCCCGGAATATGAGTGTTTGCAGTGTGCGTTGTCTCTTTCCCAGGGGGTAGTGTTCACTCTCTTAAGACCCTTTTGTCGCTGAACATTGGTCAGAACATTAAGATAATACTGGGCAGTGATTTTGCAAAATGCCAGATCCTGTTTTTGTTTATGTGTGTACATGTACTTGCATGTGTGTGCAGACGGTGTGTACAATAACGCTATGTCTCTCTGATGCAGCGCTAAGACCGCAGCAAAGGAGGTCAGGCACAGCAAACAGGAAGTGGATCCTGAGAGTGACAGTGAGTCCGAGAGCGCAGAGCAGGACAGTGAGGAAGATGATGATGATGATGATGATGATGATGATGATGATGATGATGATGATGAGGAGGAGGAGGAGGAGGAAGAGGCATCTGCAGAAATGGACTCTGATCACAGCGGAAGTGGATCTGATGAAGATGATGATGATGAGGACGACGACGATGATGATGATGATGATGATGAGGACGAAGACGATGATGATGATGATGATGGTGACAGTGATGAAGGTAAAGTCAGGTTGTTTAGTTATTCATTCATTCTTTCATTCTTGTATTTCATCACCTTTTAATTTTATTAGAAATGATCACAAATAAGCTTCTCTTTACAGAGCCGCCTGTCAAAAGGAAGCCACTCCCATCAGACGTTAAGGAGGGAAGAACCGTGTTCATCAGGTGAAGGGAGACGTTCACCTTTTAAAAACTACATTCACCTTTACCTATACTGCACTGCTGTAAGCCTGGTGAAAGCAGTGCAGTTCAGAGTGATTAACTTGCCCACTGAAGCGAGGAATATTTGTATTTAACCTGCAATTTCTTAGATGAGGTGATTGCTTAAGTAAGTTCTGTTCCCAGACTGTACAGACAGAGTGATCTCAGATTTCTGGATATTTTCTGGGTTTTTTTGAGGCTGGGTTTTGAGATGTGGTATTCTCCTTCCTCCTCTCTCACTCTCCAGAAACCTCTCCTTCGAAACGGAGGAGGAGGGGCTGGAGGAGGTCCTGCTGCAGTATGGAGAGCTGAAGTACATACGCATCGTTCTGCACCCCGACACGGAGCACTCCAAAGGTCTGGCGCTAACCGCTAACGTCTTAGCACACTGAGGAACAGCAGAGATGTTTGTGATGCCCTACCTGTGCGTGTAAAGCGTGCATGTGATGCTATGTCTTTATGAGTGATGCGTTTCCTGTGAGGGATGCGTTTCCTGTGTTTATACAGGTTGTGTATGATGCGTTTCCTGTGTTTTACAGGTTGTGCTTTCGCTCAGTTTAAGACAAAGGAGGCTGCAGACCGGTGCCTGGCTGCGGCTCAGGATCAGTCTGAGGTGAGTGAGTGTGAGTGTGTGTGAATGTGTGTGTGTGAGTGTGTGTGTGTGTGTGTTTTAGAGGGTGCTGTATATATGTATGTGTGTCTGTTCCAGAGTGGGGGAATCCGGGTGGATGGGCGGAAGCTCAACGTGGTGTTGGCCGTGAGCCGTGAGGACGCAGTGAAGCTGAAGGATGACAAGAAGGTTAAAGTTCAAACAGGAACCAGGAACCTGTACCTCGCCAGAGAGGGCTGTGAGTAGCCCCGCCCACTGCAAAGATCAGCCAGTCACATGGTCTTATCACTCACATTCTCACACACACACAGACTCCCACCCCCCCATGCATACGCACAGACTTCTCCTCCTCATGCATACGTACACTGCTACCCTTTCTCTCTCACACACACACTTCTATCCTGAACATTCATTAAAGCGTGTAAAGTTTGTTACTAACCTCGGCTAATTTCTGTCTGAGCATTTTTCTGTGGACTGGGGTGACATACTGGGTGGTTTGTTATTCCTCACTCGCATCCTTCTGTGTGTGGCTTCCTTTCACAGTGATCCGTGAAGGAACCAAAGCTGCGGAGGGCATTCCAGCGGCCGACATGGCGAAGAGGGCGAGGGTGAGTATGACCTGAACACAGCGCTCATGACCATGCACTCATAACCATAACAAAGCTGTTTGTGGCTATTATATTTCATGATACACCTACTGTACTCATGATAGTACCATAATATTTATACACAAAATCACAGTTATAATATAGCATCACATAAATATAACTACTTTAGTGCCCATTGTCTTACTAATAACACAGTCGCACCCCATTTCACAATGTGATGGAGCACTTACAGGAAGTGGAACAGGGAGGGAAAGATTTGATTGGATTGGTGTGTCCTTTCTGTTTTGTCACTTCCTGTTTGTAAGTGGTGCTTATGGGAGTTGTTTTGGTTTGTAGTTTGAGGAGCTGAAGAGGGTGAAGTTGCGGGACATACACGTGTTTGTGTCGAAGACGCGACTCTGCGTGCACAACCTTCCCAAATCGGTGGACCAGAAGCAGCTGCGGGCCTTGTGTCTGAAGGCCGCTGGAGGGGGCAAGGGCGTACGCATCACTGAGGTGAGACAGCCACAGGGACACACATGTGGTTGATGTTAGAAAGAGGAAGAGTGTGTGATTGAGTGTGTACAACTGTATTTTGCGTGGACCTTTTTGTATAGAATGTGTAAAAGTAAAGTGAACACTAGAGGGCAGTGTTTTCTGAATGCTGCAGCCAGCTCTACCCTCACACCCCTTTCTCTCTCTCTCTCTCTCTCTCACTCTCTCTCTCTCGCGCTCCAGTGCCGCGTTATGTATGACAAGAAGCCAGAGGCGGGGAAAATTATGGGCCGCTCTTTGGGGTACGGCTTTGTCCAGTTCCAGAACCATGATCACGCCCTCAGCGTCCTGCGCCACCTCAACAACAACCCGGAAATCTTCGGCCCTCAGAAGGTCTGTTAGCATGCCGTGCTGTCGTGGCAACCATCAGTGTGTGCCTAACAGCAAACAGCTGTCACAGACTTTGTTTCAACCAATGAAAAGCTTTTGCTCTTTACAATGCAATTATTGGTTCAAATCAGTGAGTTACTGAAGACCCACCTATTTTTGGTGTCATGATTCTTCATTTTCCCATCTGTAGTTAACATTAGCTAATGCTAGCACAGCCATACCCTTTTCTGCTTGCCCCAGGCGCTCGCTAACTTTGGCTAATGTATACCAAGCCAGGATAACGATGTAACTAGTTAAGCCCAGCTCAAGGGGGCCGTATTTGCAAATGTGGTGTGATACTTGATCAGGACCTGTATTCATAAAGCGTCTCAAAGTAGGATGAGCGCTGTTTTCTCTTTCAGTCACTGCCAGGAGTGAGCAGACTTTTTTTTTCTCTACTGGGCCTCCAGAGTCCCAGTAGAGTCCCAGAGACCCAAAGATCAGCTTCCACTGGCAGCCTCTCCCTCAGGGCAGTGGCTTGGCCCTGGAATTTCAGACTCTGGAATTCCTGCCTTCTCTGGTTCCCCTGCTGGCATGAGCTAATGTTTGCCACCAATTATAACAAGGGTGGCTTCACAGACTGTGGTTAGCCCATCGTGCCACAGCGTTTGCCAAACCGTCTGCTGGTCCAGATTTTTAGGAGGTTCTCATGATGGTCTGATTGGTTTTACTGGTTGTGGGAAGTCTGAGAGATTTTTTGGCATGCAACATGTTTTTGTTCCTAAGTGAGGTAGTCTGGTTTGAGCTGATGATTTGTGACCAGATGGCTTAAATTACAGTTATTTCTGCTTGAATTGCCGTGCCAGTGCCAAATTGACTAATGGTAAAGGGATATTTAAAATATTCTGAAAGTTTGGAACAAAAATTCTTTTTTGTGGGTTTGCTCTAATGAAATGAGAGTTAGATTTAAATTATTTTTGACATGAGTGTTCACGCCAATGATTGCCTGGAATCTCCAGTCCTAGTTGCGTTTTTTCCACAGTCTCATGTCTAAATTGACCTTGTTCTCCATGCTGTTCTCTCTCTCTCTCTCTCTCTCTCTGTCCGGCCCACTGTAGAGGCCTATAGTGGAGTTTTCTCTGGAAGACGGGCGGAAGCTGAAGATGAAAGAGATGCGCTCACAGAAACAGGCGGTAAGAGCATTTCACATGTTCCAGCTCAGAGACGTTTTAACACTCTGCTATGAATGCTGTGTTTAAGATAAAGCACACTTTGGTACAACCTTTGGCTATAGTGCTCCTAACCTCTGAGAGTTCATGAGCTGATAGCCAATAGCTTCCCCTGTGAGCTGGTTCCACCTCACCCCATTGCCTTGCGTTCACTTTTCAAACATACTCCAAAAATCCTATTTCTAGCATACACCAACATGAAAATTATGTATTTGTGACTGACTGAAGTATCGTTCAAGAAATACTATTACAAAGTTTTCAACAGTCTATCTCTGTTATTTCCTAGGTGTGATTTTTTTTTTGGCAGTGTTTCTCACCTGTGCATGAATGCTAATGGGAGTTAGGAGTTTCCTTCCCACAAGGGGAAACCCACAGGACAGATTCCTTTTCATTATGAAAAAGTAATTTGAGTAATCTGGATGTTGTTTCCTAGCAACGTATGAGGAAGGGCATGGCCCCAGGTGGGGCTCAGCCACAGAAGGCAGGGGGCGGAGCCTCTAAAGGGCAGAAGGCAGGGGGCGGAGCCTCTAAAGGACCACAGAAGTTTGGGGGCGGGGCCTCTAAAGGGCCACAGCAGTCAGGGGGCGGAGCCTCAAAGCACCCGGCAGAGTCTGGGGGCGGAGCCGGGAACCCTGCTGGGGGCGTGTCCTCACATTTCTCCGGGTTCCGGACCAAACCTGAGGTTGAGGAAGTGGAGCTGGCCGACGGAAAGAAACGCAAGAAGGTCCTGCCCCTCCCCAAAAAATCAGGGCCTAAAATCAGGTAACCACTCCTGCCCAAGCCAGAAACAGAGTAACTTCTGCTCCTTTCCTCCCTTTTCTATGCCTTTTCTTACAGCCCCCACATGTCCAATTTTTAATTAAAAGTAGACGTTTCTATATTATTAATATCGATAGTAATATATATTAGTTGTATATTAATCAATATTATAATGTATCACACTTTTGTAATCTGTATTACAACCAATATAATACTGATTATAGCAACAAACCTTTCAGTCCATCTAGACCCATCTTTGAGCTACAGAGTATCCAGCACTGCATTAAGCCTGAGCTTGAGCACTCAGAGAGTTCTGCCTCAGCTTCATCACCTGGCAAGTTGGATGCTTTCAGATATGCCCTGCTGAGGCCCGCTGCCTTATTTGCTATCAGTTTTTGCACTTTGTCCAGTTCTTCTCGTTCTCCTTTGTCAGTATCCCCAGCAGCGCTGTGTACATTGGGTGTGCTTATTTAGGGGAAGCTGTGATGATGGGTGTCGTGTGCTTGTTCTGGTTCTCAGGAATCGGGACCGGGGGAAGGTCCAGCCCACGCAGCCCAAGCAGAAGCCCCATCGGCCCAGCCGCAGAGATCGAGTGGCTGGCCTCTCTATGGAGAAGCAGAGCCAGCCACCCCGAAACGGGTAAAACCACCTGCTCTTCTGCCCTCTCCTGCCCTCTCCTCTCTGCATTTTACTGCTCCTTCCCTGTCAGTAACTGCCCCTCCCCGCATGTCTGCAGCCCAGTTCCTGCAACTAACAAACTTTCTCTTTTCACTTTCACAGCTGACCATTCATTTTTCGTTCTCTTGCCCCTTTGCACTTTGCTGTCCAGTCCATCTGTAAAAGTGCTTCTTCCATTACAGCTGTCTCCCTCCACGTTCCCTCCTCTCTAACCTCCCCGGCCCCCCCCATGTGACTGCCCTGTCCGTCTCTCCTCCATGAGACCGTGCCTCCGGGCCCTCTGCCTGTGTAGTAGGCTCTGTAAGGTTCTCACTGCCGTGTGTCCTGCCTCTGCAGGCCACCAAAGGCGCCAGGAAGCCACTGAGGAACAGGGAGGACCAGCGCTTCGACAGCCTGGTAGAGCAGTACAAGAGGAGGATCATGGGAAATCCCAGCAAGCCAGCAGTGAAGAAGAGCAAGTGGTTCAGCAGCTAATACAACATCTGCAGAGTGTGTGAGAGAAAGTGAGTCAGAGAGTGTGTCCGTGCGTATGTGTGTGTGTGTGCGTGTGTGAACACACCTGCGGGAGTTGCGTAAGAAAATAACTGTGGGTATATGTGAATGTCTGTGACTGTGTGTGTGTGTGTGTGCATGCGTGCGTTCATGTACTTGCACAGTGATTTTTCAAAGACAAGGTATGATTTTGACAGTCTGTGGTCAGTTTTATAAATGTGCAGATGAACATCACATACCATTTCATAAGTGTTTGTACAGTTAAGAAGTTTGAAAAACAGTTTGAAAGGAACTTGGCTCTTTTTCCTTTGTTTTTGAAATATTTCTACTTTAGAGCTGGAATAAATTAGTCCAAGCTGGTATTTTTTACTTTTTGAAGTGTGTGTGGAAGTATTTCATATTTATTTCACCACCCAAAATCAAAACACCCCAACTGTTCCCTCACCCACCAAAAAAAAGAGAGAAAACATCTGAATTTTCCTCTTCAAAATAATAAACAGTTATTCAAACTGCCACTCGGAGCCCCTGAAAATTTTTTATTTTTTGAAAAATAATTTGATTTCTTGGAAGTTTTGGTCTGTTTTCATTTTTCATTGAACGTTTTCCTGGAATGTTGTTTTGGGACGAAAGGCCTCTTGCCTGTGTTTTGAGACCCGTAAGTGTGCAGCAAGAGGTCGAGAAGCTGCGGGGAGTGTAACACTCACCCAAAACTGAATTATGAAACACTTGATGTTGTTTTTACATCCATCATATTTTGACACATTTGGCTATTTTTAGCATATTCACATTCACTTTCAGGTATTTAGCAACTGTTCCTTCCCAGAGAAACTGGCACACAAAGTTTAGGGGCAGAGGCTGGGAGAGCAGTAGCAAACGGCTTCAGTGATCACATAAACCTACCACATGTGAAAGACTCTAATTTACAGGTAAAAGATGCCACAGGGAAATCTCACAATCAAACACTTCCACACCTAGTCTCCCACTTAATCAAGAGTATTGTTTTTTTTCTTTGTTTTTGACTATATTTGATTGACTTGCTGTGCGCTATGTTACGTTTACACCTTTAACAAACACTCACATCCAGAAAATTTTCACAGTACATTATATATTTATGCAGCTAGATATGTACTGGAGCAATTCAAGTCACTTTGCTCGGGGGTACAACCACAGTGCCATACCTGTGCACTGAGCCTAAAATCTCTAAATCGCGAGCAAGGTTCTTGAATCATGTATTTCACCCCTGCCCATGCTGACGTGTACCTAATTCAGAAAAGGTGGTAATTAAGCAGTATATATAGCTTTAATATAGGCCACAGGTGTGCACAACGTTGAAATCCGTAGCGACATGGGAAACCGCAGTGGCAAGTTCATAAGGTACTGTATAAAAGTGGTGAAGAGATGATGCATCACAAACAAAATACGTGGAACGACGTGCAGTTCAACGTTGAGGAACTTACAAAAAATTGTAGTGAGTATAATCTAATTTTGTAGAGAAACATTACCGAATCCAAAAGATCAAAAACATTTTTAAAAAGTGATGACCGTTGTAAGTCTCCAGCGCACGCTGCGACAGTTTAGGTCAGACGAAATCTACATGCGTCCTTAAAACTTTCCGAGAATTGCCGATATTTATGGTAGCTCTGCAAGGATGTACACCGCTATTTGCACCCGACAGTCCTGATCTTTTTGGCCGAAAGCTCCATTGATTTTAAAGTTAATCGCCCTCGTGGTGCTCGAAACGCCGCCAAAGAACGGTCACTGGCGAATCAATATGGATTATCCGTTTACCTACATTATGATCTCGCTTTTGATAGAATATTTTATCCAGCTTAATGGACTTAAAAGTATATAAAGGTAATCAGGCCCAGTTCATGAAAGAATTTTAAATCTGTAACAGTTCTACTTTGCTTTGAAAAAATATAGGAATAGAAACAGAACAGTAGGCTAATGACCACGCTCTGAAACATGACACATGATACTTTAATTAGACTCGCAAATAGTACATTCATTGAAGAGAAAGTCATAACAGAAGAAAACTATTTCTTTTGTTGCACTGTATTAAGGGTGTGAGAAACTGCAAAAGTATACCATTAAATGTATATATCGGATAGCACAATTAATTGAAATATTTTAAAGTGAAATCCTTGTTCTTTGTTTATTGGAAACTCGCCTACTAAAATATCAGCAGTGCTTCCTTATAAAAAGTAATAAATAAGTTGTAAAAAAGTAGGCAAAAACTTTCATGAATAGTCTGCATTAAATGATGTTAAAGCAGATTATAAATAACAGCAACCACGACGAAGTGATTAGCAAGCCTTTAGCTGCTCCAGGCTGTTAGTGAGCGTGCTTAGGAACCCCTGTAGCCGCGTTAGAGCGACGTTCGCCAGAGAGATGTGGAAGGTGACGTGCGTGTTCAGGAACGTGACCAGGTGTGCGTCACTCGAGGCCTTCACCGGACAGCTGAGCGAGGCCGCCAGCGAGTCCACGATGTCTTGGAGGCCCATCACGTCCGTCTGGATCTGGCTCAGTCCGTCCAGGGGCAGGTTGCGTAAAATCACGCGGAAAGTGTGGAGAGTCGCCGCAACGAAGGACAAGCCCCCTATTGGTTTTCCCAGAGCGATGTCCGGGATGACCTCCACACCCTTTATAACCATGTCCGACGACATCCGAAACTGTTATGAGAGGGCAGAGATGACAAAAAAAAATACTTGTGGATAATTGATCTTGACTGCTTATGACTATTTCCATGAAAGGAAAGCAGTTCCTCTATTTTAAAATATGCAATACCTAAACACTGGTCAGCACAAGGATTGTTTTACAGCAGAAAAGAAAAACCTCTTGAATTAAAAATCCAATATTCAATACACCGTAAAATGTTCTGTGTAAAATCAAAACTGTCACACATAATTGTAAACTGAATACAAATAATTTCCGTTTGAACAAATTCTGTTCAATTAAATGAAGAACATTTCAGTGTGGCATGTTTAATAGCTTAATGAGTAAGAAAGTAAATGAATACATTTAAGGACTATAGTGAATTTGCATCCGTTCAATGTCTCATTCAAAAGAAATGAAAAATATTCAAGATCTTTAAAAGCGCATTTTCTTATATAGCTAACAATGTATGCTTAACATCATGTCATACTCACAGTTCTGGGCTTGCTTTTTAGATCTAAAAATGTGCATGTTTATTGGTTCTATATGTAGTGAAAAAACATTTTTTTTTAATAATGCTCTGATATCAACTAAACTATTGGTTTTCAAACTCACTCCTGGGGGACTCTTGTTTTTGTGATAGCCAGTCTCTTACTGAATTAGTGTTGCTGAACCCATGTTTATGCTCAATAATCCCTTTCCTTAAATTTATTTTGACATGGTGCAAGGTTTGGCTTATTGCAATTTGCTTTTCTCATGAATACTTTGTTGTCTAACAAGTGGTGTAGTGACCAGGTGTCCATATTTCACTAATTAGGACTCCAGTGGTTCACCTGTCAGCCCAAATTTAACTGTTTAAAATGTGACCTCATATCACACTAAGCAAGTGACAGAATTAGGTTACCGACTGATAATTCACCATTTGTGGGACACGCAGTACGGGCCTGTTACTGACATAATGTGGCTTAAATGGGAGGAGTTCACCCCTCTTACCATTAATAGTGTCTAATTAAGAGTAATTAGCAGCTTTTTATAATTAAGGGTTTGCACCTGTGGTCATAACAAAAACTAACATACTCAGGGTTCCCCCAAGAGGTAGAGAACCCCTTGAATTATGTAATATTTCACAATTAGTCTTACTCATTCAGTCTGCATGTATGCTACGTTGTTTGTTAATTTGTCATGTGCTTTGGAGAGGGATGGAAGGAGTACCTCACTGGTGAGTTTCTGTATTCGGCTCCGTGTTGTCTCAGCCAAAAGTTTAACATGGTTGTTTATAATGTCCACAGGGGGAGGTCTGGTCCAACCCAAGGCCAGCAGGAGGAGCAGAGAGGAGCAGTGGAGACTGAAGAAGTTGTTCATCCTTTAGGGTCAGAGTGGCTCCTGGAACAGTCCATTCTGTTTTTAATGCCCACAGTCACCACAGAAATGTGGACATCAGTCCATACCATCCTCCACCCCCAGCAAGGAAGAATGGTACGTTCCTCTCACCAAGCGTGTCACTCAACACAATAAAAAAAAGCCTAACTTATATATTGTGATTTTCCGCATAGGGTAGAAAGAAAACTGTTAAATATTTTGATATTTGCTGTGTTGTTGTATATCAGTAATATGTTATCACCTGGCACAAGCTAGAACACCCTCACCCCTGACTCTGACAGATTATTCAGATACCAGTAGTTCTCTTATATATGATAGGTTTACACAACGATTTGCTTAGGTTTTCCTTAGTCATAGCTTTCCCAGAAGAAAGCCCAGCCCCCTTTTATATATCTGTTGTGCAAGGAGATTTCCTGGAAACGTAGCAAATGTACAGCAATGTTTGGACAAAATGTGAAAAACAACCCCTGCCGAATTATTCAACTGATCAGCAGTTTATTACCTTGAGATTTTAATAAAAACAAAATTAAGCTGCTGTGGTGTAAAAAAAAAAAATGACAGACAAGAATGTGGGGAGGGAGAAATATACAGATAAAGCTAGGGAGAGAGGGAGAGAGAGCAGATTTTAGCCCTTACCTTGATGGGCTGAAGGTTCGAGTCCTCCCCGATCTCCATCAGTTGGGGTGTTTTATAGCAGTGCTGCGTTAACGCACGGATGTGACTCGCCTCTTTCTGGGACTGTCTGATACTCCCCTCTCTCCATCTTCTCTGCCCTTATTCATATTCTCTGAAACCATATTAGTATACATACCTTCCTCTCAAGGTATACAGTTATATCGTTAAAATTTTTGTATTCATCTAATTTTCTTTCTGAAAGATTTTGACCTAATGCATGAGTCACAGTCATATTGCACCACATCTAATATGGACAAAAATACTTTAAAATATTTTCAGTGGTTATTATATTATGATATCAGGTTAGATCAGTTTTCTTTGCCTCTTGTGGATATTATTTGTAGAAATGGGGTATTCCTCCATAGCTATGATGATTATATGTAGTTTTAAGTCATAATTTGGGACATAAAGAAATGTTTAATAATAAACTTGACAATAAATTGATAATATTCTTGGTGTTACAAGAATGTCCTCAGTTGCATGAAGAGAACACCTTGTATATTGGCTTCTAGAAAATAAGAGTAATTGTCCATTATATCAACCCATAAATCTTTAAATGTTGAGTCTTTGGTCAGAATTTTAGGAGTCATTTTTGACATCTTTGTATGAGGGCAAAGGTCAAATTATGACATCATAAACACTAAGCAAATGTAAAGGCTGGGATTCAGTCAACGCTTGTCCTTAACTTTGGCGCGAAGTCAAATTCAATCAACGCTTGTCCTTAACTTTGGCGCTAAGTCAAATGCAATCAACGTTTGTCCTTAACTTTGGCGCTTTGTTCAAATGGAAGTGTTCATTTATATCCCCCAACTCTGTTTGGTGAGTTCAACAATCATGCAGATGAAAAACCATAGAGCTCTTATGCAATTGAAAAAAAATTGAGGACAAATATTGATTGAATCCTACTCAATCTTTTTTCAGTCTGTATTTAATGCTTAAAATAATTATTCTTACATTTATTTCATTTGGAGTTGAGAATCATATCACTTTTCAGGAGTTCCAAGTTACAAAACAGTATTAGTATGTGCAATACTTTGCATCGAGGGTACTGATAAGACCTAACAAAAAGAATACAAAGTATTATTCCAGTTTTAAAATTTATGCAGGGGTTTCCAGTTTGGTTTAGTGTTCATTTCCAGGTTTTACTATTGTTTCATGAAAGAAAATTTGGTTGACACCTGAATGTATAAGTGCGATGCTTAACCCGTATGATCCTAGCTGTGAATTCATGTCATGTTGTATCGATCTTTTATAAACTCCACATGTATAAAACAAAAAGAAACGAAGGGAACAGGCAGTATGTTTGTCCACTAATATTGTAAGGCCTGTTGGAACTGTGGGCCTGTGATCTTCTCTAAATTGTACAGGTAGCACGCTAAACTCTATCCCAAAGTAATTCTTCTCAATTGGGCACTTTTAATGTCCTTTGGTGAACAATTTACCCTCTTAAGCCAAGCTGTGTGTAAAACAGGAGTGTTCTGTATGACAAATGACTCCCTTATAGATAGATTTTCTTAAACTTGATTTAATTATAGACTGACTTGTATAAAAAACATGAGTTCCTAATTGTTGAAAGTTTCGACACCTGGTCAGTGAAACCAAAGCATTTGTTTGATGATGAAAAATGTAGACAAAGCAATAAGCCAAACCTGCACTGTGTTAATAGATAAAACTGATAAACTGTGCAATGGGTCTGTGGACCGTGTTTGAGAAGCACTGCTGTAATTGGCTACAGTCACAGTGTTTGAGAAGCACTGCTGTAATTGGCTACAGTCACAGTGTTTGAGAAGCACTGCTGTAATTGGCTACAGTCACAGTGTTTGAGAAGCACTGCTGTAATTGGCTACAGCCACAGTGTTTGAGAAGCACTGCAGTCAGTCAGTGTTTGAGAAGCACTGCTGTAATTGGCTACAGTCACAGTGTTTGAGAAGCACTGCTGTAATTGGCTACAGTCACAGTGTTTGAGAAGCACTGCTGTAATTGGCTACAGTCACAGTGTTTGAGAAGCACTGCTGTAATTGGCTACAGTCACAGTGTTTGAGAAGCACTGCTGTAATTGGCTACAGTCACAGTGTTTGAGAAGCACTGCTGTAATTGGCTACAGCCACAGTGTTTGAGAAGCACTGCTGTAATTGGTTACAGTCACAGTGTTTGAGAAGCACTGCTGTAATTGGCTACAGCCACAGTGTTTGAGAAGCACTGCTGTAATTAGCTACAGTCACAGTGTTTGAGAAGCACTGCTGTAATTAGCTACAGTCATAGTGTTTGAGAAGCACTGCTGTAATTGACTACAGTCATAGTGTTTGAGAAACACTGCTGTAATTGGCTACAGTCCCAGTGTTTGAGAAGCACTGCTGTGATTGGCTACAGTCACAGTGTTTGAGAAGAACTGCTGTAATTGACTACAGTCATAGTGTTTGAGAAACACTGCTGTAATTGGCTACATTCACAGTGTTTGAGAAGCACTGCTGTGATTGGCTACAGTCACAGTGTTTGAGAAGCACTGCTGTGATTGGCTACAGTCACAGTGTTTGAGAAGAACTGCTGTAATTGGCTACAGTCACAGTGTTTGAGAAGCACTGCTGTAATTGGCTAGTCTTTGGCTCTGCAGCTGATGCGGTCGGTGTGCCCATCAGTGGCTGGACTGCGCAGAAACTTCACCAGAAATCTCTGCATCTGACAGAGTTTACTTGGAAAATTTTCAGGCCCTCTTTTCTGCAGAAATGACGAATGAAATAATTCAAAATAATCCACACACAGAGACTGCTTTTAGCCTTATTTTATTCCCAAAATATTTGAAATACATATAATAATTTGGAAGGGGGGGTTGTAATTTGTGTACTCTTTCTTGATGTGGTCAGTTTTATTTCTTGTCAGAAACAGTAAATTTGATCACAAAAAAAATGTGAATGTCAAAATTGTGAACTTCTTTTGTGCTGCTGCTTCTTGACTTTATGAGTATGCTAATCCCATATGCAGGATTTTATCTGTCTGGTAAAAACTCTTAAATTCAGAGTGATTAAAAAAGCACCAGCTTTTTTAATTAAAAAAAAGTTAAAATGTGAATTTAGTAGTATTTTTTTGCAGATGAAACACATTTTTGCAATCATTACAAAAAATGTATGCCTTATCACACCGTTGTTGGTGATTGGTTATGAAGTGATTGGTCTCGGATGAAACAAGATGTTTTTGAGAGACTGCAGTCAAGACAGAGCAGCCCTCCTTGGGTAATTTCTGTCGTGTTTGTCTCAAAACTATGTGACATCGGTTTAACACATTCAATGCTTATGTTATGTGGCTGCAACTGTTAAAGTCCATACCGGTATAAAATGAATTTTACACTGACACTGACATCAGAAATATTGATTGTGAAATTGAAGATGCACAAATCATTCGATATAATACCACAGATCATTTATATAGCATTTATATATGTATATATCATGCGACGCGTGTTTGGACAGTTAAAACAAAGCAAGCGCGTGTGTTCACAGAAGGTGAATGGCGAGACCTGATGCACCGTTCTTGATATCTTTCGAAAAACAGAAACTCAGTACAAAAGTGCGGACCAGCGGCCCATCTCTGGCAGAAACATCCTGGACTGGACCGAGTGGTTTCGTGGTTTTGGAGAGCTTCCCTTCAGCTATGTAATGCTTGTTTTTGAGCTGCTGCCTCCTTGTTGCTGCTGCACAGCTAGAATTGCTGGTTGAGGTCAAGTTAACCCGACTCGGGAAGAGAACATGCGGCGTTGGGAACTCCTAGAAATCATGAGCTGTCTGCAAGCCTGTTGTTGTCCTCATATTTCAATGAGTTTGTTTGGTTGGGTCAGAAAAGTTTGCGTACATTTACAGCAGAAGAACCACCAAGAAATTCCCGCCTCTGAATATTCATTTCATAATGGAATCTCGCTACAACATCGTGATCAGTCAGAGGAAGTAATTGACCGGTATTTTTGTAGTCAAGAACATTAGAAGACGGTGTCAATAATTAGGACGGTGTTAAGCCTCAATGGAGACCGTTTGTCAGGCTCAGTGAGGCGTCTTACGATCAAATACGGAGTCTATATGATTAAAGGGATGCCCTGTGATTCAGAACAGTTGAGTCATACATATTACGCAGCTTTGCATAGCTCTGTTTGACAGCTGCTGATGCTGACCGATGATACTGCTGAGTAAAAGCATCCATTTTACATGCGTTGTTTGAAAAGATGTGATAGATTTACCAGTCCCATTGAAAAAGCTCTCTGCATGAGCCAGGGCAATAACGGCGATTTGCATTTCCTCGCCAGACGTTTTACGTCACGAGAATCGGACCACGTGGGGTTTATTGGCGGCACTCTTGCGCAACGGTTTGACTGAGAGTAGCGGCCTCCTGCATCGGACCTCAACTCCCGTAGACAAGGTTGTGAAACGTTGCGAAATATTTGTCCTGCTCAGTTTTCCCTGGGGTTCACATTAAAACAAAAACAAAGGAACCAAAACAGACCAGGGCTGTTCAAACGGTCTCAGCGAAACTCGAACCTCAGTCTGGTCTGTTTTACAGGGGTGCATATAGCAGTGCCATATAGCTTGAGACCCAGATACTGCAGTGGCTCTGTAAGGTATAGACCCAGGTCTGTTTGCTATGCTTAGGGTGTGCATAAAACCAGTGTAGCCCTTATCACATCCCCAGTGTTAGTCAGACTATGAAGGTAAAGTGTCTGAGTTCCACATGTATGCTACACCTAAAGCTCACCTGTGCAGGCTCACCTGTGATCGTGATGGATGGGTGGAGTGAGAGAGGGAGGAAGGATGGGAATGTTTGGGAGTGGGAGAGGTATTCTCCTTTTTAGATTTTAGCATTTAGCAATTGCCTTAGCCCAGATTTACTTACACAGTTTCATAGCTTTAACACACAGTCCATTTCATGAGCTGGACATTCGGCTGTGTGTTCTGGGCGAAGTGCCTTGAACCTGCAGGGTCTGAGCTTTCAGGTGTTGCTCCCTAACTGTGACACCGCTCCAATGCACAGTGACGCAGTCTTCCATGGAGTGACTTGTGCACTGAGAGTTTTCTCGAAAACATCCGCAGGGTTTCACACGGCAACCCGCTGTGCATTGCTGCCAGATGTGGAACTCTGATGTGGTGTGGTCATTTACTGTAAAAATGTATTCCACACACTTCCAGTAAGATGTTTAACTGGCCCGCTTCCCTCTGAGTAACGGTGCATCCTGCTCCGTCCCGCACCCGGCTGAAGCACATTTTTGTGTAAGCACGCTGTTAAAGCATTAGGAGGTACTGGCGCTGAACCCACAGTTGATTTTGGATCGCATCTTCATTTAGTTGCTGGATTTGAATCTGAGTCCTGATTAATGAATGACATTCATGGTGAAGTATGACGTCAAGAGTGACTAAGAATGAATTATGAGCAATGGATCATAAAACCAGACTAAGGATATTTGACTCACGCTTGCTCAGAGCCAAAGAGTAAGCCCTTTTTTTTACGACCAATGTGCAGCCCCTCAGCAGGTCCAAAAACTCTCCTGCCAAACAGGTGGCTCAAAGCCTGCAAGGTTCCTGTCTTCTCTGAGCCAGTGACGTGTCAAGCTAACTGCTAACTTCTCAGTCGTGCACCATGAATTCTGGACACCCTCAAATATGGTGATGTTCCCTCATGGACACAGATTGAAATGCAAAAGGTTAATGAAGTGTGAAAGGAATTCACCTGCAGAATCTGGCCCTGTATCTCTGGATTCAGGAACTGAGAGTATGGAGGTGGAGAACAAAAATCGAGGCAACAGTGTTAAGTTGCTCAGCAGGGTGTTAGACAACAATATGTGATTAGTGCCAGCCTCTATGGCCAGGTGCTAAAATCTAACCACGACTGGAGTTCTGCTGGGGGAATACCGCCCTGCTCTTCCATGGCAACGTCATCAGCTGAAGTGGAGGGAACAAAAGAACCCAAACCACAAACCCTGCTACGAAAACTCTTTCTAGAACACAGGTATCAGGACCAAGCCCCTAGAGGGCCGCAGTGTCTGTTGGTCTTCAGTGTGTTTAAGCAGTTAACCACTTAATAAAAATAACTGGTTGGCTAAAGAGTGCACACACTTGGCTTCCATGGATGGATTGGGCTGCATATTGGAGTTTGGTCCTCCTTCCCTTTCACCATCACAGACCCACCTGGACCTAAATAGCAGGAACAGTTGTAATTCTGCTGAGGAGCCAGTTAGTGCGCCCCCTGCTGGAAAGATGTATTCCTACAGTGATGTCCAGTGGGGGAGGGGAAGAATTGGATTATGACGGGGACGTAAAATGAGCTGCACTTCCAAGCCCAGCCTCTAGGGGGAACCAAAGGCAAAGAAATTGAGTCTGTGCTTCACATTAAGTGCAGAACTGGTCCTATCATGTTTAATGGATTGCGCGAGTCGGAGGCGTGTAGGAGAACGCCAAAGCTCGTGCTGGCCTCTGCTTCCTTCTGACTATTTACGGTCATTTTAAAATGAAATTACATTATGCTCTAAATTCAGCTCCTTACCTAAAAAAGAGAAGAATTTACCAAATTCATAAACTATATTCATAAAAGCACTGGAAATCATTTAGTTAAGATGAAGCTAAAGTATAGAAAGACATCTGGCATTTGCCAGTTAAATGTTGCAATGTCTTAAACATCAAACTCTAACCATTGCCACAGTGTAGAAGCTCATTTATTGTTGTTGTCGTTTTTTTTTTTTAATCAGAGGGTTGAAATGAGAGCACGGTCCATTTAATGTTGAAAGTCTTGAATTTGCTGCTGTGAGTTAAAGATTTGTTCATCGTCTACCTGAAAACAAAGGCCCTGATTACTAGGCCCCGTCCATTCGGCTTATACGCTTGTGGTGACACCCTATGCAGGTGTCTCAGTCTTACCTGTGAAAGGCTAGTGCAGGTACATGCTTTTCTTCTATCCCAGCACTGAAACACAGTCGTGGGTTAGTAAAATGCATTAAACCATATAATGCACATATACTTTTGGAGTTAATGGAGTGCAGGATATGAATGTAAGTGTGGTCCACCTTTTGAATTTATGGCACTTCTTTAAATTTGTAGTAAAATGTAATATAATTAATTTAGTAATGAGAGTAGACAGAGGTGGAGGTGAATGCAGGTGCTTTCTGTAACTATATGACATGCACAGTCTTACTAGTGTTCTGTTGTTTATAATTGTGGTGTTTTTATGCCTGCTGTTTAACACTTCATCCTGAGTGATGGTGCTTCATTTGTGTGTCAGGAAAGCATCACTCTTCTGAGGGGCTGGTTGGGTTTGAGGGAAAGGCTTCTGAGATGGTTCAGAAGTCAGGGTACGTGAACCCAGACATCTCTCCATGATGAGGCTCAGAGTCCGTAAAGGCACAGAAGGAGCGCCAGGAGAAGGCAGACTGACGTTTGAGAATGATTCAGTTCTGAAACAGAACGATTCAGTTCTGAAACAGAACGATTCAGTGCTGAAACAGAACACTTCACTGCTGAAACAGAATGATTCAGTGTTGAAACACAATGAGTCAGTGCTGAAACAGAATGATAAACAGTGATTTAGTGTGCATTAAATGCAGGTTGCACAGTTCTGATGAGGATGGGGTAGATGGACAGATTTCACAGAAATGATATCAAACTCATTGCCGGTTTCTGCTGTACTGAAGCACTGCAGTGCTTAAGTCATTGATGGGATCGGGTGTATGCTCACCTTGCTCTCAATGGTGCTTCTTTAAAGGAGATCACTCATCATTTCAGCCCCCACCACTGGGGTTTGAGATCCCTTTCTTACGGCACTGGGGTTTGAGATCCCTTTCTTACGGCACTGGGGTTTGAGATCCCTTTCTTATGGCACTGGGGTTTGAGATCCCTTTCTTACGGCACTGGGGTTTGAGATCCCTTTCTTACGGCACTGGGGTTTGAGATCCCTTCCTTATGGCACTGGGGTTTGAGATCCCTTCCTTATGGCACTGGGGTTTGAGATCCCTTTCTTATGGCACTGGGGTTTGAGATCCCTTTCTTACGGCACTGGGGTTTGAGATCCCTTTCTTATGGCACTGGGGTTTGAGATCCCTTCTTATGGCACTGGGGTTTGAGATCCCTTTCTTATGGCACTGGGGTTTGAGATCCCTTTCTTATGGCACTGGGGTTTGAGATCCCTTTCTTACGGCACTGGGGTTTGAGATCCCTTTCTTATGGCACTGGGGTTTGAGATCCCTTTCTTACGGCACTGGGGTTTGAGATCCCTTTCTTATGGCACTGGGGTTTGAGCCTTTCTTTCTTATGGCACTGGGGTTTGAGATCCCTTTCTTGGCACTGGGGTTTGAGATCCCTTTCTTACGGCACTGGGGTTTGAGATCCCTTTCTTACGGCACTGGGGTTTGAGATCCCTTTCTTATGGCACTGGGGTTTGAGATCCCTTTCTTACGGCACTGGGGTTTGAGATCCCTTTCTTATGGCACTGCAGTTTGAGATCCCTTCCTTACGGCACTGGGGTTTGAGATCCCTTTCTTATGTCACTAGGGTTTGAGATCCCTTTCTTACGGCACTGGGGTTTGTGATCCCTTTCTTATGTCACTAGGGTTTGAGATCCCTTTCTTATGGCACTGCAGTTTGGTAAGAGATTCCCAGATTTACTGGGTGGTACTGTACACCAGGTGCGTGGGCTTTCAATCCGATGTGCCTTCATGGCTAAAATACCTTTTCAGCATTTATACTACCTAAGGTGCCTTTTTAGCCATTTTATTTACCTGTATTTTACAGTTTTGTTTCCATTTTAAATTATTGTCAGCTTTGTCTTGTTTTTTTATTTGAAATTGAATCGTCCAACCTTGTTCCCCTTCCTGCTTTTCTTATTTCCTTTTAATTTATTATTGTTTATAAGATGTCTCCCCTTTTCCCCACCAGAGCACAACGACCCCTCACTCCTGTCCACAGTGCAGATGCACCACCTGCGCTGTCAGCGGATGACAAACTCAGCGTACTCTCAGGTAAGCATCTCAGGAGCTGCGTCAGCTCTCACACACCTGTACAAGATGACACCTGCTTTCGCCAGGGGGTGGAACACTGGGTTTCTTTCCTGTACTTTGGTAACACTTTATATTAAGTTGTACCTATGCTTGTGTAACTATGGTATAAATACAGGTAACATCAAGGTATAATTTAGTCACTTCAAATTAACGTGGAATAAGAGTCACTGGTGGTATTAACTACACACGTAAAACAAGACCAGCCCTGTCACATGCTACAGAGAGATATCGAGTCGGATGTCTTTGACGTTGGTTGTTGCAAAAAAAAGACCTCTCTGATTATCTCTCTTGAATTTTACCCAAATGATTTTATGAGTTCAGATGGTTTGTCAGAGGAAGTGAAAGCGAACCGCATCCCCATAAACTTAAGTGTAAACATCAGAGTCAACTTGGTCAGACTCATAGTACCATAAGTTTATGGGCCTGACAATGAGGCAAAATTCATCCTAACCTGCAAAGTAGCCAGTTTAATTTATATCTGAATGCACACTAACCTTGTTAGTGAATATGGAAAGTTATATGGCACGTTAAAATGTGATTGAATTTACCCCACCCCATATGTTTAGAAAATATTGCCCTTTGTGTATCTAGATTTTCATAAAAAGAATAACAGATCAGACATCTAACAGTCAGTGATATCTCAGTTTGGCTTTATTGTTTTCTGTGGTGACACATCCAGTAAGATCTGAAGAAAAAGTTCAATCTTTGCACAGGAAAAATTTTGAACACTTCCCAACAAATCCCAATGAAATTTAAAAAAGGTAATCCAAAGGAACTCATTGCTTGATGGTAGAATATTCTGATTTTAGCTGCAGCAAAATAGTTATAATCATTTTATTCTGTTCAGGACATAAAAACTCAGCAAAATCACATACGTCTGACACAGTTACTCTGTTAGTGTGGCAGAGTCTAGGAACGTGGCTCACAAGAACATGGACTTCATTTATTTAGCGGTCAGCAATGTCGGAAATATCAGGTGGACAAGCATGAATGTGCGTGTGTCTGTGTGTGTGTGTGAGTGTATGTGTGGGTGTTTGCATACCTGTATGCTTGTGTATGTGTGTGGGTATGTGGATGTGTGTTTGTGGGTGCATGAGTGTGTGTTTGTGTGCGTGTGTGTGCATATATATGTGTGTGTGTGTGTGTGTGTGTGTTGTATAAGTGTTGGTGTGTAAGTGTATGTATGTGTGTGAGTGTGTATATTTGTTTGTGTGTGTCCATATGTATGTGTGTATATGCATATACTGGGTGTTAGCGTATAAGTGTTCGCATGTGTTTACCTCACTCTGGGCTCAGGAGCAGAGGGCGTGCTGAAGCTGGGGTCCTCTGTAGATGCTTTTTGGGGTAAGGAGCAGAGGGCGTGCTGAAGCTGGGGTCCTCTGTAGATGCTTTTTGGGGTAAGGAGCAGAGGGCGTGCTGAAGCTGGGGTCCTCTGTAGATGCTTTTTGGGGTGAGGAGCAGAGGGCGTGCTGAAGCTGGGGTCCTCTGTAGATGCTTTTTGGGGTCAGGAGCAGAGGGAGTGCTGAAGCTGGGGTTCTCTGTAGATGCTTTTTGGGGTAAGGAGCAGAGGGCGTGCTGAAGCTGGGGTCCTCTGTAGATGCTTTTTGGGGTAAGGAGCAGAGGCGTGCTGAAGCTGGGGTCCTCTGTAGATGCTTTTGGGGTAAGGAGCAGAGGCGTGCTGAAGCTGGGGTCCTCTGTAGATGCTTTTTGGGGTAAGGAGCAGAGGGCGTGCTGAAGCTGGGGTCCTCTGTAGATGCTTTTTGGGCTGAGGAGCAGAGGGCGTGCTGAAGCTGGGGTCCTCTGTAGATGCTTTTTGGGGTAAGGAGCAGAGGGCGTGCTGAAGCTGGGGTCCTCTGTAGATGCTTTTTGGGGTAAGGAGCAGAGGGCGTGCTGAAGCTGGGGTTCTCTGTAGATGCTTTTGGGGTAAGGAGCAGAGGGCGTGCTGAAGCTGGGGTCCTCTGTAGATGCTTTTGGGGTGAGGAGCAGAGGCGTGCTGAAGCTGGGGTCCTCTGTAGATGCTTTTGGGCTCAGGAGCAGAGGCGTGCTGAAGCTGGGGTCCTCTGTAGATGCTTTTGGGGTAAGGAGCAGAGGGCGTGCTGAAGCTGGGGTCCTCTGTAGATGCTTTTTGGGGTCCAGGAGCAGAGGGCATGCTGAAGCTGGGGTCCTCTGTAGATGCTTTTTGGGGTAAGGAGCAGAGGGCGTGCTGAAGCTGGGGTCCTCTGTAGATGCTTTTTGGGGTAAGGAGCAGAGGGCGTGCTGAAGCTGGGGTCCTCTGTAGATGCTTTTTGGGCTCAGGAGCAGAGGGCGTGCTGAAGCTGGGGTCCTCTGTAGATGCTTTTTGGGGTAAGGAGCAGAGGGCGTGCTGAAGCTGGGGTCCTCTGTAGATGCTTTTTGGGGTCCTCTGTAGATGCTTTTTGGGGTAAGGAGCAGAGGGCGTGCTGAAGCTGGGGTCCTCTGTAGATGCTTTTTGGGGTAAGGAGCAGAGGGCGTGCTGAAGCTGGGGTCCTCTGTAGATGCTTTTTGGGGTAAGGAGCAGAGGGCGTGCTGAAGCTGGGGTCCTCTGTAGATGCTTTTTGGGGTAAGGAGCAGAGGGCGTGCTGAAGCTGGGGTCCTCTGTAGATGCTTTTTGGGGTGAGGAGCAGAGGGCGTGCTGAAGCTGGGGTCCTCTGTAGATGCTTTTTGGGGTAAGGAGCAGAGGGAGTGCTGAAGCTGGGGTTCTCTGTAGATGCTTTTTGGGGTAAGGAGCAGAGGCGTGCTGAAGCTGGGGTCCTCTGTAGATGCTTTTGGGCTCAGGAGCAGAGGCGTGCTGAAGCTGGGGTCCTCTGTAGATGCTTTTGGGGTAAGGAGCAGAGGGCGTGCTGAAGCTGGGGTCCTCTGTAGATGCTTTTTGGGGTAAGGAGCAGAGGGCGTGCTGAAGCTGGGGTCCTCTGTAGATGCTTTTTGGGGTAAGGAGCAGAGGGCGTGCTGAAGCTGGGGTCCTCTGTAGATGCTTTTTGGGGTAAGGAGCAGAGGGCGTGCTGAAGCTGGGGTCCTCTGTAGATGCTTTTTGGGGTAAGGAGCAGAGGGCGTGCTGAAGCTGGGGTCCTCTGTAGATGCTTTTTGGGGTAAGGGCTTCCTGGCTACAGGCTGATGGAACAGCAAGCCCAGACCGCAAAAAGATCCATAAAGGACAAAACATCTTCTGTGGCTGATCTTCTGAAACACACACACACACACACACACACACACACACACACACACACACACACACACACACACACACAACACACACGTGCACACACACACAAGACATCTTCTGTGGCTGATCTTCTGAAACACACACACACACACACACACACACACACACACACACACACACACACACACACACACACCAAGCACACACCAAACACACACAAAAGGCATCTTCTGTGGCCGATCTTGTGAAACACACACACACCAATGGTGCAAATTGACAACATCACAAATACAATTAAACTCTACATATTCTATTGCATATCAAACTATTGCATATATCAAGCCAAGTTGCCTCTGGATTCTTGCCGTGTCGATCCAGTGCTACTATGAGTAATACTTTCCAGCGTTATCTATGGCCTCTTTCATCGTTCTTTTGATTTTGCTCTGGTCCTTCTTTTATATCAAATATTGTGCATTTTCCTATTTTTTATCCCTTAGAAATTATTCTAAGAAATTTGTAATTGAAATCATCTATCTTTATTTAGCCTTTTTCATCTGTGGGAAAAGTGTGAATGTGTTTGATTTAATGGCCACATTTCTGAATCAGTGAAAATAAATGTATTTGGTTTTGAAAATGCACAATCAGAGATAATAATTTCAGGTTCATGTTCTGTTCAGTTAACTGGTCAGCGTGTAACTGTGTGGTGTGTGTTTGTTACCCGGTCAGCGTGTAACTGTGTGGTGTGTGTTTGTTACCCGGCCAGCGTGTAACTGTGTGGTGTGTGTTTGTTACCCGGCCAGCGTGTAACTGTGTGGTGTGTGTTTGTTACCCGGCCAGCACTGTGTGGTGTGTGTTTGTTACCCGGTCAGCGTGTAACTGTGTGGTGTGTGTTTGTTACCCGGCCAGCGTGTAACTGTGTGGTGTGTGTTTGTTACCCGGTCAGCGTGTAACTGTGTGGTGTGTGTTTGTTACCCGGTCAGCGTGTAACTGTGTGGTGTGTGTTTGTTACCCGGCCAGCGTGTAACTGTGTGGTGTGTGTTTGTTACCCGGCCAGCGTGTAACTCTGGGGTGTGTATTTGTGAGGCTCTTCTGTGTGTGTGTATATAACATTTATTTCACCCGACAAAACAGACCACTCACTATGAACCAAACATCAGTGCATATTTTTAAAAATGTCTTATCCTATATTAATACATATCATTTAAATTGTTAAATGTAATAAGTTTGCAAAAATAACCAGCCTCTCAGTAAAGATGAAGGGATATTTATAATCAGTATCAAGCTGTTCTGAAATTATTTACACTACAAATTAGATATTACTTTAAACAGATTTATATATGTGAGAGAGAGCTTCACTCAGTATTGAGACTGTAGTCCACACTCGTACTCCAACACAACATGGCAGTGCTACTTGAGCTCCACAGCTAATGTAAAACTACACCACACTGCAACTTTTAGATTACAGCACACTGCCGCTGTAATAATATCCTGCCATTTCATTACAGTACTCTACACTGCACTCCTCCTCCGACAATACTCTACTGCTCTAATGGTACAACATACTACAGTTTTTTTTGCTACAGTTACACTGTTACTCTAACACTGTTCTGCACTACTCCTCTAATGTTACACCACACAGCTACTTTTACACCACACTTCTACTCCCAACACTGCTTCACACTGTTACTCTAATGCTTCATCACACTGCAACCTTTATTCTACACTGCATTGCTAGTCAAATGCTACTCCACACTGCTACTGTAAACCTTCAACACAGTGCTTCTCACTTCATGGCTTAATCAACCACTGAAGTTGATAAGCATTACAAATTTCAATCAATTGTGCATGTCTTTACACCTGTGCACCATCACGGTTTTCTCTGTCTTATGTCTGTTTTATCTCTGTGCTACTTCGAACTAACTACTACTACTGCTAGAAATATGACTACCACTAATTATAATACTATTATAATCATTATTAAGAATATTTTCTGAAGTATTAAACCTTTGCTTGCTTTGAGCTGTGAAGCCCCCGCACAGTACAAATCGGTATCAGTGGATTCCGTCTTTCACCGACATATTAAACTCAGAACTGTCAACAGAGAGAACACATGGTTTACTCATGAAGACTAAAACAAAATGTATAATGCAGCAGAATAAAATAAATATTAAAAAATTGCTTATGAATGGTAGACAGGATAGATGGGTGGGTACCATTTATACATAAGCTATACATATGAAAACCAAGCTATACATAAGAAAACCCTATAAGATAAACTGTAAAAGAAAAAGATGGTTTTTGCCAAAGGTTAGAAATGACATGAGATAATTTAAGGTGATTTCTTAAAAAAGCTCTTTAAAAAGCACTGTTCTGAGTTTAGCCTTAAAAATGTACAGGTTGAGTACCCTCCTATGGGGGTTTGGTGTGTGGGTTCCACAGTCTGGGGGTTGCACAAGAGAACCCTCTGTGCCCCACAGGTTTGAGCTCACAGGAGGTACCTGCCAATACCTGAGTAGTGTCTTTGTCTTTGACGTGTCTAGGCTGTGTCATTGTGTAACTGTGTCGTGTCTCTTCTGTATCTGTGAGGCTGTTCTGTGAGCTGTTACACTGTCATTACCATGATGTCACAATGTCATTGCCATGGTGAGTCCGTGTCATTAATATGACATCATCTTACCATGATGTAATGTGTTTAAGCGTGTCTGAGTAATGTGTGCAGTCCGTCTGCTATTTACTATTCACTGTGTGTGTGTGTGGTGTGTGATGTTTCTTTACTGTGTCTGCACAGTGTGTGCGAGTATGTTGTGCATCTGTACTGTGTTTTCTCTGTATCTGTACTGAGTGTGTGCTGTGTCTGTTTTGGGTCCGTGCTCTATGAGGTTTATCTGCACTGTGTCAGTGGTATCCCTGTGTTGTGTCTGTCCTGTATCTCTGATGATGGCTGAGACAGTGCTGTGTCTGTGCTGTCACTGTGTCATTACAGTGTCACAATGCCATCGCCATGGCGAGTCTGTAGTGTATCAGTGTCAGTAGTATGACTGAACCTTGCCAAGGCTGTAGTGTGTCTGTAGTATGTGCTGTCTGTGGTGTATCTGTTCTGTTCTGTGTGTGTGTGTCTGGTCTGTAAGTATACCATGTCCGTGACCCTCCCGTACAGTGATTGTGCTGTCACTGAGCTGTTTGTGCATGTCAGGGCTGTGTGTCTCTCTACACTGAGCCAGCGGCACAGCCTGGCTCACAGGCTTAGAGCTGGCACAGAGCACCTGGGCACTGGCGTGCTGAGGGCACCCTGCTGTTTCATGGTACCCGGCGCAGAGACGCACCGTCAGCCGCAGCCCCTCCTCACAGAGTATCACACACTGACATGTGTTTTACTGTGGACGGGGTCTCATATTCACATTGCTGTGTGCTGTCATTCATGGCGTCCAGACTCATGATATGGTGCCGTTTAGGTGTAGCGATACACTTATTGAACTGAAAGACAGTTTTTTTCTAATAACTCTTAAACATGCATTCACCAGATTGCTTTTGTGCAGTTATAATAAAATAGTAAATATTTGTGTGTTTTTGGTTTGTAATAAAAAAAAAAATGCTTTTATTCTGAAGTGGTAATGTGATTTTGTATCAAAAATATTATTATTGAAGAAGTTTACTTTTTAGTTCTAATGTAAAAAAATCAGCAGTGAAGGCCTTTGGAAAAAGGTGACTTCAACTTCTCTACGCAACAGTCGACGCACATTTTTTCCATGCCCAATCAGACAAATGACAGAGGAACAAGATCTCTAGAAGCACCTACCTCACCAAGTGCGTCATACAGTATGTGTAACTGTGTCACAGTTTTCTCTTTACTTGCACCCAAAAGCGATGCCCTCATTTGCTGGTTTTCTTGTATTTGTTTCGGCCAATGGTTTTGGTTTTTAATGTCGTACGGAACATATTAAATTGACTTAGTTGTGTACTTTTAGTTGAATAGGTGATATCTTATTTTGACGTGCATTTTCCGTTCTGTGAACAATTACCCGCAACTTATTGTACGTAAGAGTCGCTGCCACTTTCTGCAGCTGTTGAAGGTTACGTGAATTTTTATGTGATAATTATTGGAAAAAAGAATTTGCACTGGTAGTTTTGTTTGACAATATTTATGCAGTAAGAAAAGCAAAGAAACATGAGAGGCAAACACAATTACAGCTGCAGGGCTAATTGGAGGTGAATGCGCTGCGAATGGGAGCTGTCCCTGGTTCTGAAATCATACTCCCTCCCGCCGTGGAAAACGCCCTACATTTCAACTTATGAATGAGAAGCAAAAAGATTTATTTTTAGTTTGTTTTTGAACAAGCCAGGTTCATGCTCTGAAATTCTAGTGGATGAATGTATGCTGAGGTGCCCTTTGCGTGTACCTGATGGTTTGTCTGACGTGCGATTATGAATGCATTTGTGACTGAGTATGGGTGGATGCGCTCCTATGTTCTGGGTATGTGGCGTGAATCAAAGTCGCCTGTGTTCATGCTTAAATATAGCTTTACAACATGAACACCCCCCATCCCTCGCCATCCACCCCCTCATCATTTTCCCTCGTGGAAATCTCACATACTTACCAGCGAACACGTACCTAAAATAAATAAAGAAAAAAAAACACATACATAGCAGTGTGTGCATTAATAATATGAACACACTCAACCCCCAACCCACACACAATATACATACATATATGCACAGTATTTTTTTTTGATAGTATGCATATTTTTACACATTAATAATTTTGCCTGAATAATTTGTATGGCGTTAAGTCGTGATGTGTGTCTGTGAGACCAATGGTCGTCATACCATTAATTACTGAGTAATTAATATTTGCAATATTCCTATTGCATCATCACGTGCCAGTAAAAACCCGAACAAAGCCAAATCGTGTTAGGTTATTGGTGGCAAGATTTTTCCCGTAAAGCTTTTCATACGTAACGTTGAGAAGAGAGAGCGACAGACAGAGAGGGAGAGAAACAGATTTTGAATGAAAATATTCATTAAAAAGTATTAAAAAATAAATGATCAAATAAGCACATACCCAACTGAAAATTAATATTGCATATCTTTCATATATGAACGATACTGCAAAGAAGAATATACCTTTTGTTACCTTTTTAGCACAAATGTTGCAGGTTTTGGTGGTCGAGGGTCCATGGTCCGTGCGAATAAAAGCGACCCCTTTTGCTCTCCCCATTAAAGCGGAAAATTCTCAATGGTTGTGCCACGCCACAGACCTCGGAAAAACAGAGTCAACGTACTGCACGAGGCGCCCCCTTCGCTTTTTAACGCTAGCTTTATCTTACCCTGCAACCATCGATCCGGGCTCCTGTGTCATTTTACAAAATCCCAGGGAAATTCAGGAAAAAATACACATCCCCTTGAACATATTTTTGTTGTTTTCCTGATTTTCGCTCGAGACGATCACTAATATTTTCGTTATAGTTTATTTGATGGTTTTAAAACACATCCATTTTTTCCTTTCCCCGTTTCTGAAAATACTGCAAAATCTAATGGAAGCAGTCAATTCCTCCGGTCTGCTGTTGACCTGCATTGACGTCATTGCGTCATTAGGTCTCCCCTGGAAACACTGGGGGTCTAAAAATAGTAACACATTAATTCAGCCCAGGCGCGAGGTTGGCGCGAGTGACTGCTTGTATCAATCCATAATCCTGCATATGTTTTTTTTTTTTTTTACAATATGCAGCTTTCAAGGACGGACTGATCACGACTCACTCGGCTATTTTAAGATACCCAGCCAGTTTAGAAAAAAAGAGAGTCATTGGTGTGTTTTATTCCTGCTTACAATAAAGGCGAAACAGCGCCACCGGGATAAAAATAGCACGCGCCTAACAGTCAGCTGTCAGAAGGAGGTCCTGCAACGGAGGCACGAGAACACGCAATAGAGAAAAAAAGCGCACACACATTAGAAATAATCATGTTTTATATTATCTACTCCTTAAATTACTTTTATAAATAGTGAGCGATTTTAAATAAGCGCAGCTGCTGAGACTCTGAGTCTTAGCTGTGTGTTCAAAATGGTGCTATAATCCAGGTATCAAGGGGATTGCTGATAAATAATACATTTACAATTCACTCTTGAATGTTGAACGCTCTGGCCGATCCTTTAGCAAAATTCCTTTTAAAGAGATTTTAATCTTAAATACACAGATTCATTCATTCATTCATTCATTCATTCATTCATTCATTCATTCATTCATTCATTCATTTCCCATGTCTTTGAAAATAATAATTTCCCCAATACTGCTGATCTGAAAATCGATCTGTTTCATGTGCTCTCACACTCGCAAACACTCGCGCATGCATGTGGTACCCGTACATATGCACACACATGCAAGTACCCATGCAAACACACACACACGCACACACACACACTGCTCAGCTGAGTGTAATGAGGCCAGGAGAGTGTGTCTGTTCTCTGTGAGGTTTGTGTGTCGTGGGGGGGTGTCCAGCAGGTACTGGCAGAGTCTTAATTTCTCCTGAAAAACCAAGAGAAGAGGAGAGGCTGCTGTGAAACCACAGAAGTGAGCAGGGCAGTCAGTGAGCTCCACTTTACTCTGTGTTAGTGATGTAAACCTCTTACATACACTGGTGTAGTGGTGTGTTTGTGATGTAAATTTCTTACATTCACTGGTGTAGTGTGTTTGAGATGTAAACCTCTTACATACACTGGTTTAGTGGTGTGTTAGTGATGTAAAGCTCTTATATGCACTGGTATACTGAAGTGTGTTAGTGATGTAAACCTCTTACATTCACTGGTGTAGTGGTGTGTTTGTGATGTAAATCTCTTACATTCACTGGTGTAGTGTGTTTGAGATGTTACATACACTGGTTTAGTGGTGTGTTAGTGATGTAAAGCTCTTATATGCACTGGTATACTGAAGTGTGTTAGTGATGTAAACCTCTTACATTCACTGGTGTAGAGGTGTGTTAGTAATGTAAACCTCTCACTGGTATACTGAAGTGTGTTAGTGATGTAAACCTCTTACATTCACTGGAATACTGAAGTGTGTTAGTGATGTAAACCTCTTACATTCACTGGTGTAGAGGTGTGTTAGTGATGTAAACCTCTTACATTCACTGGAATACTGAAGTGTGTTAGTGATGTAAACCTCTTACATACACTGGAATACTGAAGTGTGTTAGTGATGTAAACCTCTTACATACACTGTAATACTGAAGTGTGTTAGTGATGTAAACCTCTTACATACACTGGAATACTGAAGTGTGTTAGTGATGTAAACCTCTTACATACACTGGAATACTGAAGTGTGTTAGTGATGTAAACCTCTTACATTCACTGGAATACTGAAGTGTGTTAGTGATGTAAACCTCTTACATACACTGGAATACTGAAGTGTGTTAGTGATGTAAACCTCTTACATGCACTAGTATACTAACGTGTGTTAGTGATGTAAACCTCTTACATACACTGGAATACTGAAGTGTGTTAGTGATGTAAACCTCTTACATGCACTAGTATACTAACGTGTGTTAGTGATGTAAACCTCTTACATACACTGGAATACTGAAGTGTGTTAGTGATGTAAACCTCTTACATGCACTAGTATACTAACGTGTGTTAGTGATGTAAACCTCTTACATACACTGGAATACTAAAGTGTGTTAGTGATGTAAACCTCTTACATGCACTAGTATACTAACGTGTGTTAGTGATGTAAACCACTTACATACACTGCTGTAGTGAAGTGTGTTAATGATGTTAACCTGGTTCACATAGTGCTCTACAGGAGGATATGTAACTGAGAGATTGATACACATTGTGTGGGAGGGGTTAGCTGCTGAGAGCCAGAGGAACATGTGAATGATGGGGACTCCACGGGAAAGCATACTACAACCTTCTGTAACATATTACATTTCAGTGGAATAAATGTTCATGTTCAGAAGGCCATGCATCCATATAAGCTGTGAGCAGCAGACATTAGTGTTTGATAATGGTCATGCCTGACCATTGAAATGTGGTAGAATGAGCTGAGAAACAGAAGAAAGGGCGATGCAGAATGAGGTGGAGATGGGAAGCAGGGGGATGCTAACATTTAGCTAGATTGTTGGTTTTTAATGCGATGTTTGAGGGTTACTGGTAAACGATCACTTAAACCATATCCCACCCAAACCAAAATCAGTTTGAATCATTTGCAGTTTTTATTTTGTAAAGAATAAGCCAGCAGATGTTGTGTCTGTACAGGACTAGGGATCGAGACCCCAGCAAACCCTTTGACTTTCCAGTACCG
Source organism: Albula goreensis (assembly GCA_022829145.1). Classification (NCBI taxonomy): domain Eukaryota; kingdom Metazoa; phylum Chordata; class Actinopteri; order Albuliformes; family Albulidae; genus Albula; species Albula goreensis. Next base: position 2,203,682 of record CM040763.1, on the reverse strand, counting down.
ACTCTGGAGACCCCTGTCCTGCACAAACCTCGGCCTGCACTACAGTCTGGAAACGGGGCAGGTCGCACAGGTAGGCAGCCATGCAGGTAACCAAGGTTACAGTGCAGGAAACATCATGGGACTTGAATTCAGAATGTTAGGGTGTTTTTTTGGGGGGCGGGCAGGATCTGGACTCTTTGACAGAAGGTTGTTGGTTTGAGTCTCTGTTGCTTGCCCCCTAAACCCCTAAAGTAAATGTGTGGCTGTTTGAAACAGTCATATGTAAACTGTGAGTGTTGCCTTGGATACGGGGGGGTTGGGGGTGTATGCTCATGTTGAATGCTAAGTCCACGCATGGCCTTACGACAGGGCGGCTGAGACAGGAGATGAGAATCTGTTCAGAGCAGAGGTAGGGGAAGGAGCACGGTGTCTGTTTCTGTGTTTCACGACAACTTCTGCTCAGGGTGATTTCATTAGCCCGGTCATTAACGTGCTCTGCCATGCTGGCCCCATTTCCTGATAAGATCATGAATAACGGCTACAGGCTGTTCTCATGTCTCCATATGAAGCGTATCACTGTGATCCAATTTACATGTAATAAAAGCGTGGATATATACAGCCAGTTAGGCTATCGCCCAAGAGTAATTGGTGGAAACAACAAGTAGAACTTTTGGAGCAGAGAGGTATAAACCTGGCACTATCACTCTGAACTGCACTGCTTTCACCAGGCTTACAGCAGAGAGGTATAAACCTGGCACTATCACTCTGAACTGCACTGCTTTCACCAGGCTTACAGCAGAGAGATATAAACCTGGCACTATCACTCTGAACTGTTCTGCTTTCACCAGGCTTAATGCAGAGAGGTATAAACCTGGCACTATCACTCTGAACTGCACTGCTTTCACCAGGCTTACAGCAGAGAGGTATAAACCTGGCACTATCACTCTGAACTGCACTGCTTTCACCAGGCTTAATGCAGAGAGGTATAAACCTGGCACTATCACTCTGAACTGCACTGCTTTCACCAGGCTTACAGCAGAGAGGTATAAACCTGGCACTATCACTCTGAACTGCACTGCTTTCACCAGGCTTACAGCAGAGAGGTATAAACCTGGCACTATCACTCTGAACTGCAGTGCTTTCACCAGGCTTACAGCAGAGAGGTATAAACCTGGCACTATCACTCTGAACTGCACTGCTTTCACCAGGCTTACAGCAGAAAAGAACAAATAAAGTAACTATACTACAAGAGGTATAAAACATACTGCATGTTATAATAATGTATAAAGCAGCCGTGCGTTGCACTGCCCGGCTCCCTGTGTGTTAAACATGTGAACTCTGCTGGCTGTGCCTACTGTGGTGGACCTCTTCCCCAATTTTACTCGTGAAATTGAAGCATCAGAGTTTGGGGGAGTAAACAGAACAGAAGCACCTCTCCCTCTTTTGCCTGGTAACTTTATACACAGTGAAGCGCACTGAAATATATGCAGGAACGAATTTCACACCATGTGGGAAATTGCTTTGTGAGGATATCAGAAAAGTGGCTTTTGTGGCCAAAATTCTGAAATTTTTGTACTCATATGTTTTTGGACTTGGGTCATTCTGCAGCGCCAAATTCAAATCACAGAACTTTATCTGAGTAACCAATCAGGCCCTGTTAGTCAGTGAAGGGCAGGGAAGCTGAGCCCTCGGTACCTGAAATACAGCCAGAGTGAAAGTCATGATAAAACCCTGCTCTGTAAACTAGCACTGCCATCTGCTGGTGGCTCAGGAGCATTGCAGGGACACAGAGCAGAATTCTGCTCATCGTGGTAGTGGATTCATAAAGTGTCTGGGGATCTGGAGTGCTGATCTAGGATCAGCTTTCTTCTTGTCATACCTTGACCTCTACTATTGTGAGCCGAAAGGCTTAACTGATCCTAGATCAGGGTCTGTATTCATGAAGTGTCTCAGAGTAATTGCACTGATTTAGGGTCAGTTTTCCTCTGTCCATAGTTTAACCTTATCCATCATAAGCTAATAGGGACAAGCTGACCCCAGATCAGGGCCTCCACCTGAGACACCTTATTAATATGGACCCGGATCTAGGATCAGTTCAGCCATTTAGCTCATAATGGATAAGGATAGGTTGTACAATGAGCCAAACTGGTCCCAGGTCAGCACTCCCACCGTTATGTGTTACCCAGGCTCTCATTTACTAAATCCTCATTAACAGGCTGGACTGTAAGTGTAGACACGTCCATAATAATAGACAAATTAGGAATTTCAGAAGAGATGCACTGTCATTTTGAGATCCATTCATGAGCTAATCTCATAGATAATCTTCGTAATAACGCTAATTTACTTTTATCAAGAGCAGGGTTTCCCAAACCGCTCTTCTGTGCCCCTGTGTGTTCTCCAGCCAAACTCGCAGCTCATTAAGGTTATTAAAAACGTGTTCAAGTTCCAAAATTTTTCAATGAAACTGATTTTTTTAAATTTTTTTTTTGCACAATGCAGGGTTGGCTTTACTTTACCATTTATCCGTTTCTTTGAGTTCTTCATTTTCCACAAATTGTCTAATTGCAATGACCCTTGGGTCACAGTTTAAGCTTGTAGGACTTTACACTGTTCAGTTGTGAATATATAATTCAGTCTGATGAATTAAAAATATAACCTCTTCAGAAAGACTCGTTTAACACGGCATGTTAAAATAAATGAAAGTTCAAGATGTCTGAGACCTGATGGACTGTTTTAAAGCTCTTTTATGAAAATTAAAGACTATTTTTTTATAACATATGAATCTGTTTCTGGTTTAATGTGTCATTAAGAAGGTCATCAGATGGAACGATAAAATTTCTCAAAATGAAAATAATTAACACTGTGCTAACTGTGCTATACTAAATTAAGGTTAACATGGCTCAAACAAAGCCCAGGGCACACAGTGCTGCTCTGGGACATAGCCTGGGGTTCCCTGTGCTCCACTCATTATCTGTACGGACTGAGTTGTTTTAATGGGGAGAGGAAAAGGGGTGACCCTGAACCCCACTGCATGAATGGAGTATGTGAAGAACAGCCTTAGACCAATGGGGATGCTGGTGCATGATGCTGGTGCACAATGCTAGTGCAGGATGCAAGCGCACAGCTCGCTTCAGCCCCATAGACTGTGACATGAAACAAACACCAGGGGGCAGTAAAGAGATCCTTTAGTAGTGAATCCAAACCCTCTCTCTGTGTCGCTCTCTCTTTCACGCACACATTTTCTCACATGCAAGCTTCATTTAACATTCTGTCCTCCTTGCTGTTACATTTTAGGTGATTTAATTTATGATTATGTATTTTACATGAACACATGGAATTTAGTTAATGTTAAAATGTAGTTTTTTTAATGAATATGAAATTAGAAGACAAACTGCACTGTCCTGAGGTAGATGTGCACATGCAAATTAGGCATGCCTTGTGTGAGTGCATGAGTGTTTGTGTGAATGAGTGAGTGTGTGTGCATGAGTGTTTGTGTGAATGAGTGAGCGTGTGAGTGCATGAGTGTTTGTGTGAATGAGTGAGCGTGTGTGCATGAGTGCTGTGTGTGAATGAGTGAGCGTGTGTGCATGAGTGCTGTGTGTGAATGAGTGAGCGTGTGTGCATGAGTGCTGTGTGTGAATGAGTGAGCGTGTGTGCATGAGTGCTGTGTGTGAATGAGTGAGCGTGCGTGTGCATGTGTGTGAATGAGTAAATATGTGAACGAATGAGAGTGTGCATGTGAGTGAGTATGAATGAATGAGTGTGGGCATGTGTGTGTGAGTGTGAGTGAGTGCATGTGTGAATGAATGAGTGTGGGCATGTGAGTGTGAGTGTGAGTGAGTGCATGTGTGAATGAATGAGTGTGTATGTGTGTGTGTGTGTGTGTGTGTAAGTTTACCCAAAGTTTTTTACCCAATCCATGTTTTATATTATATGTATGTACTATGTGTATATAAGGTGTGTATAATATATATTATATTTGATGTGAGACAGCAGATGTTGTCTGCCCAGGGTATATAATGTGTGTCCCTGGGATTTTGTGTGTATTATATTCTGTAGGAAGGTCTTTCACTTAGGATACTTTGAGTCTTTGGGTTGACCTTGAGACAGCAGATAGAGCGGTGGGTCAGTCTGCCCAGGGTTGGAGCTCCATTCTGGGGGCCGCAGTGTGTCAGTGTCCCTGGGATTGGAGCACCATGCTGGGGCCGTGTTGGGTCAGTGTCCCTGGGATTGGAGCACCATTCTGGGGGCCGCAGTGTGTCAGTGTCCCTGGGGTTCAGTGTCCCTGTGTCAGTGTTGGAGCACCATTCTGGGGGCAGCAGTGTGTCAGTGTCCCAGGTTGTCCCTGGGATTGGTCAGTGTCCATTCTGGGGGCACCATTCGCAGTGTGTCAGTGTCCCTGGGATTGGAGCACCATGCTGGGGCCGTGTTGGGTCAGTGTCCCTGGGATTGGGCACGTGTTGGGTCAGCACCATTGCTGGGGGGGTCAGTGTCCTGGGATTGCACCATTCTGGGGGCCGCAGTGTGTCAGTGTCCCTGGGAGTGTTGGGATTCACCATTCTGGGGGCCGCAGTGTCAGTGTCCCAGTGTGGGGCCTGGGTCAGTGTTGGAGCACCATGCTGGGGCCGTGTTGGGTCAGTGTCCCTGGGATTGGAGCACCATTCTGGGGGCCGCAGTGTGTCAGTGTCCCTGGGATTGGAGCACCATGCTGGGGCCGTGTTGGGTCAGTGTCCCTGGGATTGGAGCACCATTCTGGGGGCCGCAGTGTGTCAGTGTCCCTGGGATTGGAGCACCATGCTGGGGCCGTGTGTCAGTGTCCCTGGGATTGGAGCACCATGCTGGGGTTGGGTCAGTGTCCCTGGGTTGGGTCAGTGTCCCTGGGATTGGAGCACCATGCTGGGGCCGTGTTGGGTCATGTCTGGGATTGGAGCACCATGCTGGGGCCGTGTTGGGTCAGTGTCCCTGGGATTGGAGCACCATGCTGGGGCCGTGTTGGGTCAGTGTCCCTGGGATTGGAGCAGCATGCTGGGGCCGTGTTGGGTCAGTGTCCCTGGGGTTGGATCTCTTTGCCTGGTGGTTATAATGGTTCATATCTGAGTTCGGGGCGTGTCTGACTCATGGTGGGTGTGCGAGTGTGTTTGTGTGGGTGTACTTGTGTGAAGCACTCCGATCCAAACCTGACTCCAGTCCAGCCTTTACTCCAGACTGAATGCCAGTCCAATCTGTACCTGACTCCAGTCCAGCCTTTACTCCAGTCTGAATGCCAGTCCAATCTGTACCTGACTCCAGTCCATCCTTTACTCCTATCCGAGCTTCAGTCCCAGGGGTCTGCTTCAAAAGTGGGAGAGGAGTCAGAGAGAGCGCCATGTAATTTGGAGAGTGACGTCCTCTTTGTGGCCGGCTGACAGCATGTCGGCTGGTAGCATTGATGTGGCGCAGAGGCGTTTTGGCTGAGGGTAGATTAATGTGAAACATGTCCCTCAGTGGAGTGGGCCCTTTCCCCAGATCTGTCTCAGTGCAGCCGCATAAAGCAGGGCTTTAGCTCAGAGCCTGCGTAACATGCAGGGATTGTTCTCTCTTCTTTTGGTCGTGAGCCTATCCACATGCCAGCAGGATCTGTGCTCTCTGAGACACACACACTCACACCCACACACACATACACATACACACACACACACACACACACACACCCATGCACACTCACACACACACACATACACACACAGACACATGCATACTCACACCCACACACACATACACACACTCACAGACACATGCATACTCACACCCCACACACACACACACACACACTCACACACACACACACTCACACCACACACACACACACACACACACACACCCACACACACACACACACACACACACACACACACACCCATGCATACTCACACCCACACACACACACACACACCCATGCACCCATGCACACTCACACCCACACACACACTCACACCCAGACACACTCATACACACGCACACAAACACACACCCACACCCATGCACACTCACACCCACACACACACACACACACCCATGCACACTCACACACAGACACACACCCATACACACACTCACAGACACATGCATACTCACACACACACACACACACACACACACACACACACACACACACACACACACACACACACACACACACACACACACACACACACACACACCCATGCACACACTCACACACACACACATACACATACACACACTCACAGACACATGCATACTCACACCCACACACACATACACACACTCACAGACACATGCATACTCACACCCACACACACACACACACATACACACACACACACTCACACACACACACACCCATGCACACTCACACACACACACACACAGACACATGCATACTCACACCCACACACACACACACACTCACAGACACACATACACACCCACACACACACACACACATACACACACACACTCACACCCAGACACACTCATACACATGCACACAAACACACACCCACACCCACACACACACACACACACTCATACACACACAGTATGCACACACACACACACACACACACACACACACACCCACACACACACACACACACATTCACAGCTACACACTCATGCAGATGAAAAGTTGCAGTCAGGTGCCTGTTTAGAGTTCTATATCTCCATTCCCTTACTGCTGTATTTATGCAGTGCAATCTGCCCATCCTGGGTCATTTATTGCCAGCAGATTGGACAGAGGATTGGTATACCTTTGCAATTGTCAGAAGAATAATCCCCCCCCCACACCAGACTGAGTCAGGTCAAGGTGGGTCAGCAGGCCTTGCAGGTGAAGCTGCTCCAGTGAGCCCCACCCCCCATCATGTGACCAGGGTCAGCTGAGGCCGTGACCGGCCTGTTCGGCCTCCCTCTCTGCCGTCCGCCTCATCCGGCGTGTGCATATGTTCGATCTGAATGGTGGGTTTTATCTGCCATGGCGTGAGACGCAAACTGCTGCCTCTGCATGTTGGGAAGATAAAGCCGGGCGCCTTGCAATAAGGACATTTTCTAGCCCATTAAACAGTGTATTGATTGGGAATTAGACGGCAAGCACAAACTCATATTCCTCAAAATGGACCTATTTATGAGTCTGGATACACTGAGGGGCAGAGGCACTGGAAGGAGGACGGCAGCGCTGTTTCTTAACACACTCACGTTCTCATGCTTTCACTCATTTCACCCACTCACTCTTTCCTTTATTCACTCTCTCACTCAGCCTTGCTTACTCACTCTTTCATGCTGTCATGCTCACACTCGCTCTTTCAGTCATTCACCTCTCTCTCCCTCTGGCACAATCACACTCTTACACAGTCGCTTATGCTCTCATTTCCTTACTGTGTGTGTGTGATTGTGTTTCTGTTTTTGTGGGTGTTTGCATTTGTATAGCTGTGTATGTATGTGTTTGAGTGCGTAGGTTATGTGTATCTGTGTGTGAGTGAGTGTGTGTGTGTGAGTGTTTGTATTTCTGTGTCATGTTAGTGTGTGTGAGAAAGTGAATGTGTTTGTTTTTCTATTTATTTATTGTGTGTGTGTGTTTGTATTTCTGTATATTTATTGTGTGTGCATGTGTGAGTGTGTGTGAATGTGTGTGAGTGTGTGTGTGTGTGTTTTGGGGATAGAAGGACACGGATGATCGTTGGAGTGTACTGGTGAAATTATTTGTTGTCATATGGTAATTTATGTATGCGCATGAACACTACAAATTAAACAACAGAGTGGCTCTTTTAACAGATAAATAACCTTAATATTGGTAAATGACCAAAATATTATATATTTGCAAAACACAAAAGATTTTCTTTGGGTTATGTATGTCCTCAGACAGCGGATCTGTCAGTGATCCTGTGTGAGGCAGAGCGCTCTGCTGCAGGCTGGCTGAGTAAACGATGCACACCCTCTTCCTGGCAAAGTCAGGCTACAACACTCATTTCCATAGAAAACGGTTTGCTAGCTGGCCTACCTGAATTAATCTCCTGTATGAGAACAAGCCATAAGAGAGGAAGTCAACTATAATAAAATTACAGACACTCACGTCCTGCTTTTAACCAGCATGCCTATGATTGATCAAGTTATGATTGAATATTTTCATAAATATCAAATATGCCCTGGCAGTCTATTTTGATATAAAATACATTATTCCTCTTCAGGCCCCTTCATTTGCAGATTACAAAAGCACCAAACATCAAGTGCATGCAAAGTGCAGACAGGTCGAGTGACATCATTTGAGTTAAACTAACCCAAGCACATTAAACTGTGTCAAAGGCCTACTCCACCAAAACCCATTTCCTAACTTCTAAGATCATTGGGCACCATCATTCCCAAACTGTAGGCTGCAGAATGAAGCTGGAAAATGCCATAATGAGTGAACTGGGCCCTGAAGTGGGCCTGTAGTTGAGGCAGAGACTCTTGCTGTGCTCAAGTCCAGACTTAATGCAGTGCTGGATGCTCTTCAGTTTGATTGGCGAGCCTAGTTTGGCAGAATGGCCTGTTTTCATCATAATATGATGAAATAAGGCCCTGAGCCCATCACCACCCCTCTCCCCCCTCCCCATACGAATGTAACTAGCTACACACACATACACACGCGCACACACGCACATTCACACACACGCACACAACACACACACCCTCCAATAAATTATGTATTGACTTTGCATTTATGGTCTTAAGCCTGTGAGATCCCCAAAGGAAAAGGCTTTCACATACATGCACAGAAACACAGAGAGGTTTTTCTCTGGCGGGCAGGAGGATGTGTGTGGGGGGGTGGGGGTGTGGGACGCCTGAAGCCGCAGCTGATTATCACACTAAAAGATCCTCTCTGCGGAGAAATTCCTCCCAGGGCCGGGATCAAAGCATCGCGTCGCCGCTGCGCATTAATTTAATAACTCACACGACGATGGGACGAGTGTGCGCGGCCCCCTTGTGCCTCCATAGAGCGCCCGCTTAATATTACATATTAATATTAATATTTCATGGCGTGGGTGATGGCCGCTTTGTGTGAACATACAGGATTGGCTGAAAGATCAGGTGGGGGGGGGCAAACACCCTTTTTTCCAGGGATGGTGGAATCTCATAGTTTTCTGAAGTCCCATCTTTCTCAGAAAAGAGGGTCACAACTGTCCTGTATTTTTGGTAATGTGTAAAATGATTGCAAGTTTTCAACCTGCATCTGTCTAAATGCAGTGAATGTATACTTAATTCCCACAAATGTTCATTTTGGACAGTGTCTCATTTGAGTCCTGGGCAGATATAGGGATATATTAACCCTGTGCGGTATTGATAACTCTACAGCTGCATTTCCATTCGGGTATTGATCTTAACTTTAAGTGATCATTGGCTTTACATTACAGGCAGACCAATGCTGGCTAATAACACAGCCTTCATTTTTATATGTTTGAGTAGTCTCAGACAGTCCTGGAGAGCAGGGCCAATCAAAGACTCAGGAAGCCAATCAAATCAGTGCTGGCCGGTCCAGGAGCCAATCAAATTAGTACCTCCTACTCCTGAAGCCAATCACATTTCTGTGTTCCAAGCATGAATGGCCCACACAAGCCACACTTATTTCCTGATTTTAATTAAAGAGACAGGAGCAGAGGATGGTGCCATAGGAGCTGAAGTAACTTTGGGAAAATAATGCCTGCTCTGCTACTGTGCAGAGAGATTAGGGATGGATAAGGAACTGTCGCTGTAGTGCATACAAAAACATACATTAGGGCACATGGGAAACTATTTTAGGAGTAAGTCAGTGAGTTCTACCATTTTTTAAACCATGGGATGTGAAATATGGCTGAAAAAAAAAGTTAAGATGAGCCCAGTGGGTCTTTGAAGATGAAGTTGTTTTTTCTTTATGGAAACTGAAGGGCGGTTTGGGTCACCGCTGCCGACAGTGGTCTGAGTTTGCCCGAGTTCACCTCAGGATGTGAAACCAGAGCAGAGCTCTGTGAAACGGTCTGGACCAGAGAACGTTCTGATCCCGAAGAGTGTGGAAAGCATGCAGCGCTGCGAGACGCTAACAAATTAGCCCGAGTTAATCTGAAACGCATTTCCATGCTAATTATCCGACTGTGTCCCTTCTGTGCACACATATTCCATATTCATGAAGTCATATTAATATCTGTGTCTGTTATATCACGATCATCCACATTGTAATGGCACACGATTCGTTTCTCTGGTGGAATATTCTGGAATAAATAGATTTTATGATGTCTTCACATTGGATAATCATGTTTGTTCTTCACCACCAATCATTTATTTCTACAGAGAGCACAGAATAAAACAGATGGAGAAAAAAACATGTAAAAACAAAGCACAGTTTATCCATGTAAAAATTTGTAGCAGCTTACATACTGTGATGTTTCAAATTCAGTTCTGCTGATAACCGCCGTGAGGTCTCATCAGTATTATTGGCAGTCTGGCTTGTGTGTCATGTACCATAGAGTGTTTACAGTTATTTTTATAAATGTGTAGCTGTGATCCTTAATTGGTGCCTTGTGTTATTTCTGGGGTAAAATCAATACTTTCTATTGTTGCTGAACACTCGAGACTCATTGAGTGCACTCAGGAAAATGTCAGCTCTTTGAAAATTGACTTGCCTAAACAAAAACTAACTGCAATTAACATTTAAATAGTAATTCATTTTCCTGGAGGGTTTGTAATACATTTCAGGCTTCATTGGGGAAATTATGTAAAAGTGATAATAACCGTGTTCTGAGGAGCAGCTGAAGGTAGTTTATGCTTTGTTAGGCCGTGGTGAACCGCAGCCAAAACTCACGTTCAATGAGCTTTTAATCCAACAGAATTTGGAAATGAACTTCAGACAACATGAATGCAATAAACGAGTTTATTGTGATGTGGCACGGTGTATAAAGGTACAGACATTTGATTTTGGGCTTGGTGTCCAAGGGGGGAGCGTCATACCTTACAATTTATTGAGTGAAGTGAACCCCCACTGGACCACTAGAAGAGAAAGAGAAAAAGAAGAAAGGAAGTAGACATGAAGGTGGAGATGGGGAGGAGGAGGAGGGATGCCGGAAGCAGGGTGTGTGATGGGAGATAAGGTACATGGCAATTTAACACCTGTGGAGAAAACTGGATTGGACAGATGGAGGTATTTGACTGAGGGGTTGTTTGGAAATACTTCACCCAAACTTTTGTTTTAACTCCAGTAGTGTGACAGCATGATTGTTCTGTTTGTTTTAAAGTGTAAAATTATGAGAATACCGAACATGTTTAAGAGTGCATGAGGTCACGCCTGCACTTTCTGCTCTTAATGTCATATATTTCTGCATTCATGAGCCAGTCACCACCTCACTGTTTTTCTTTTGTGTGTGTGTGAACATGTGTGTGCACACGTGTGTGTGCATGTGTGCATGCATTTGTGTTTGTCATGTTTTGCATGCATTCGCACATGTAGCTATGTGTATGTGCATGCGTGTGAGTGTACATATGACCAGTGCAGCTGTATCTGCACAAATTGTGAGAGTGTGCATTTGCAGTGCATGCATGCTAGTGTGTGTTTCTGTGTGTGTGTGTGTGCACATGAGTGTACCTCTGCATGTGTGTGTAATGCTCAGTGCTGTCCTATACTCATTAGAAGCATAGAGTAAAATGATCACCTCTCTTAGTGGTGATCAAGCCTCGGCGATCAAGATCTTCACTTTCACCTTGCAGTTTCCCCGGCATAAAATCAAAGGGACGTCTCGTCCCCCCGTCTCTAATCGTCAAAAACATTTTAATGAGCTGATCCCGCGCTCACCACCGATGGAGCCGTGCTGTTTAATCTCTCTCTTTTATCAGTATCTTTCCTGCTGGGCGGAAAAAAAGCAAACTTCACTTTCAATTAGCTGCTCCTGTCCATTACAAGAGAGCATAAAAGGAAGAGCTAATCCCATTTACAAAATTAACCACATGCGATGAGGAAACTGCAGAATGGGCAGAAACGCGTAGCTGCTGACCCCAGATCAGCACACTTCCCAAAGCCAGCAATGCCACAAACTGTTCAAGTTGAGGGTTGAGGGAAAGGACCTCATTTAGTATCTGATCCCAGATCAGCAGTCCCTAAACCAGTGAAACCCTCAGATTAGTTATACCCAGCTAAGTTTCTGTAAGGAATTTGTCTGGAACACCAGACATATTCCTTAAAATTAATTGTTTTGTGTTAAATTAGCATGCAAACTAATTTGCCTCTCAATGAGTTATTTTTCAAATGATGTTCCTCGAGGGGTGTGCATGGTTTCTGCCAGAGTGGCTCATTATTCTGCGGCTCTTTCTAAGTTAATATTCCTCATTAGGGATGTTAGCTTGACGTAGCCAGACTGAGGCAGGTGAACCAGAAACGTTTGAGGTAGTGGGGGTTGGGCCAATTGTTCAGCACAGCTCAGAAATCATGATGGGGAAATCAAAGTGGCAGAGATTGCGAGGGATTGTGTGTCTGATCAGTGTAGGAACTGAGGGTTTTATTGGGAGTCCATTTGAGATTAAGAATATCTTTTCCAACGGGGAGCTGGTTAAAAAGGCAGCAAAGATATCTCAGACATATCATATGTGAGAAATACAGGAGAGGGAAACGTAACATCACATACATTCGCTAATGAAACAGACTGTTATTTTGACAACGAGAGAAAGAATGAACACCTTGCACCAGGCTTTGAATTTTGGACTTGAAGTATTTTAGTGATACGAGAGCGTCAGGATGGATGTGGGTGCGGGGCCTTTGAACGGGATGTGGGATTGTGGTCTGAGCCTGAACACTCTAGTTTAAGTGTGCGTAAGTAGGAGGCCAATTTACTGAAGATTGCCTTTGTAGAATAAAACATAGCAGTGCGTTAACCTCTGTGCTGTCGGTGAATTCCAATTAAGCCTCTGGTTCAGTGTGCAGTGGTGAGTTAAAAGGTTCGATGTCTCCAACAATTTGCGCAGGACTGAGCTGAAATGTGCAAAGATGGTTATAATGGGAGCTTTACTGAGCCGCTGGGGGTAATAGTGCTAATATGGCCGAGAGAATGGGATCGCCGTGGTGAAGTGAAGTGCGTGTTTATGTATATTGTGCTCACACAGTACATGTGCTATCATACATGTGATTCTGTTAGCGCTGGAGCTGCCATCAGAATGAGAGGCGTTATTGTCATGATAACATCATTTACATAGTGCTTACATGTGTTACTGCACAGATGTGCAAGTCTGCTGTAATGTAATGTATGCCCCCTGCAGAAAAAGAATTTACTAAATTAATAATGTGATTATGTAACTTCTACCATCCGCCACCTCTAGATATATTTGCAAAAAAAAAAAAAAAGAATAAATAAATAATAATTTTCCAGTGATTCTCGCTTTTATTCAGGCCACCAGAATGGCTGACCAAACAGGAAGCAGACTATTGAACACATGAATATATGATTCAGGGCCGTACTGATGGGCGTATCGGGAAAAAAAGAGCTGACCGGCTGCTCTGACAAACCCACAGTGTCAGCTTTATGGCACTGAATTTCCAGTCATGCAAGGAAGAGAACACAGAGTGTGTGATTATCATTATTATGATGTCACTCACATTCCCGCGGCAACCACTGATGTCATAATGCACTGCCCTTCTGCCCGATTCTCTGTTACATTGTATACCTGCTTGTATTGACCTTGCCCGATGCTGCACTATTCACCTAGTAAACCTATGAAAAATTGTTTTTCTCGTATCAATCTCTGTTTTTCCTCAATTGCTTGACAAGGTATTAAACATTCATGAAGCATTCTTTGAGTCTTTGGGTGGAGGACTGCCACGTGTGACAGCAGAGTTGTTCAAACATCCTTCTCCCAGCTCTATCTGGTGGGTCCTACAGTTACACTACCATGGCAAGATAAATGTCAGTTTTTGTTTTCTTTTTTTGCAGGTGCACCAGAAGCTGAGTGAAGTGTAGAAAACAGACAGTTTCAGAAACTCACAGGTTTAAAGCAGTCTGAATGCCTCAGAGGTATAACACAGTTTGGTAGACTCACACACACAGAATTTTTCAGTGTAAAATCAATTCTGATAGAAGTTGATTCTTCTCGGGGTCATATACTCTGCAAAGTGTTAAATAGACACTGACCATTTTACTGTTCAACTTTTTCACCTTTTTTAAACTTCAAGATTTGTTCAGCTCACAGGTTTAAATCAGATTTGTTCCCAGATGAAGATAAAACTCTTTACACTTCTGAGCTCCCTCTACCTCACACAAGGAGCTGCTGGATTTCCACACACATTTCATGTTTTCTCAAATCTAGCATGAGCTCAGAGAAATGCACGTTAAGCCTTTTCCCCAGGTCAGGCGTTCGGCTCCATGGTCTGCACTGCGCCGTTTCCAGGGCAATGCTGTTTCCAGGGCGATGCTGTTTCTACGGCGATGCTGTTTCCACGGCGCAGCTTCTCTACACCACGGACTCCATTCACTTACATGTGGTGGGGACTAACCCAACTCCTAACCCTGCAGTAGGTGAGAGGGGCTTCCCCTTTCATTAGGCCGTTAGGCCTTCGGTGACTCTGAGTGCCATTTTAGAAGCTTATGCTTTTCCTGCTCATTGCCTTCCATATAACCCAGACCCTCCAGCGCTGGCTGATTCAGAGAAGTGTAGCACTTTACGGTTCATGGCAGAGGTCCTCCACTCCCATGCTGGAGGGCTGCAGGGTGTCTGGAATTTGTTCTTATCCAGCACTCATTGACCGATTAAAACGTTAATTGCACAGTTGGCTCATCTCACTTGGTCTCCTGGGCCTGAACTGGTTTTTGAAATTTCAGCTAAGAACAAAAGCCAGCGTGAACCGTGATCGCACAAGACCAGAACTGGAGAGCGATGGTTTATGATTATTTCTAGATTTATGTCTAGTCAACACCACCAGTGCTGCACCGATGTTCATGTTGTACCTACACTCTCCAGTCTGGAAGCGTTCTTCGTCAGGTCGGTACCGCAGCCTGTACCCTGACTCCTGTGGAAGCACTTATGTTATCTAGCATCGTGAGTCACTTTGGATAAAAGCTTCCACTAAACGGCTGTAATGTAATGTGATTTAATGTTGTTATGCTTAAGCCAATCGACGGCAGGGGAGGAACACTGGGAGAAAGCGAATCAGTGTTTGAGTGATAAAGGAGTACTGTTTGCATGGTCTCTCATTCAGAGCGCTGTCAGAGTTTGTATAAACATACAGATGACTACATTACTGAATCTGGCACTTCAGTGTTAAACACTGTTAAATCACTCTGGTGTTTAATGTTGTAAAACCATAACAGTGGTTAACCCTTTAAAATCACAATAGTGCTTAATACTATACAATCAAATACTAGCTATTACTGCTGTGGCCTAGAGTGCTTGTAGCGCTTGTCCTCCTTTGTTAAACCGGTCTAGATGCCAGGATAAACATGTCCACATTCCCGGACAAACCCGGACGCTGCGTACGAACCTCAGGAAAGTGTTCACTGTGAGATGGGCCCTCACTCTGCTGCCGTGTATGAGCGTGTCACAGTAACGATCCCTTTCACAGGCCTCGAGCTGTGTGTTAACCTCCGCAAATCACACACTCACACAGTGTCACAATTCCCCATCGCCCATGTCAAAACACTGATTCAAAAGGCTGTACACGCATTGTGTGTCCGCCGCTTCTCTCAGCAGCCGAGCGAGTGCCCGCTTTTTCCGAGCCTGTGGCGTTCGTTTGAAGGTTATTCCTTTATGGGCGGGCTCAGGTTATGGTTTGCACAGTTCATTAAGCCATCCGGGGGAAATAAGTTTGGCCTTGCTGAGCCATTATTTTATCTGGCCTCTCGGGATCATGGCCATGTGTGAGAAGAAACATTCCATTTAATTCCGGCCTCTGTTCAGAGTGGCATGTTTAAAGGTGTGGGGATGAAAACAGTGGCTGAACTGTGGGTCTGTGCTCATAAAACAAGCCCGTGCCGTTACACTCTGAGCCTCTGTAGATTACTGTTTCTGAATCCACCTTTTCTTCTCAGGCTTGTGGAGTGAAATGTTCCTTTTCTTCTGTGGATTACTTTGGGGCCTAAAATGAAATGAAAGGTTAAAGATTAATAGCTTTCATTGTACTGCGACACACACACACACACACACACAAGGGAGCGTCCACACGCATACATACACACACACGAAGGAGCAACCACATATGCTCTCGCACACACACACACACACACACACACACACACACACACACACACACACACACACACGTGTACACTCTGAAGAGATGCCCACACACACATACCCAATAGTGTATACACACACACACAAATACACACACTTTGAAAAGATGCCACCCCCACACACACACACACTTTGAAGAGATGCCCCCCACACACACACACTCAAGAGCTGCATTAACAGAGAGAGAGAGAGGGAGAGCCTCCTGTCACACAGACCTGGTGTTAGCTCAGCTGTAAGATTTACCTGGGAAGGGATTGATAAAGTTGATAGATAAGATTGCTCAGTAAAGGAGATTTACGGATGGCTGTAAAGTGCAGTGTCAGCAGAGGGTTCACCATGCTGCAAATTTACAGTTTCCTAAAGTCAAGCAGCACACTCTCCATTCTGATTTACACACACAGTCACGCTCACCTGACGGGACCAAACCGCAGCCCAAACTGCAGGCCCTGGGCCAGGAGACTCTACGTACTCACTGTATAATTTAATACTGTGTGTGTGTGTGTGTGTGTGTGTGTGTGTGTGTGTGTGGGTGTGGGCATGTCTTCAGAGTGTGTACACATGTGCATATGTGTGTATGTATATGTGTTAGTATATACACTATTGTATGTGTGTGAATGTGCCAGTGTATATGCTCCTCTGTCTCTGTCACTGAGTGTGTATAGTACATCTCTGCATTATATGTGTGTGTGTGTGTGTGTGTACATTTGTGTGTCTGAGTGTGCGTGTGTCTATCTGCATGTGTGTATCTGTGTGTGGGTGTGTGTTGCCACTCTACTTTTCTTTTTCCTCTGTTCGATTTCTTTCTCTGTCTGTCTCTCAGCCGCTCACTCAAAGTTCACTGTAGTGTGGACATGTACAGCACGGAAACACGACAAGACTAAACGCTGCAGCTCTGAATGTCGGGGGCTGAGATCCCAGTGCCCCCCACCCCCACCCCCCACCCCCCATGTCATACTTATAATTAAATATTTTGTCCTGAAACCATGGCAACTCCTTCACAGTACCTGCGCAGTGAAAATGCTGACTGGCCATCTCAGTGTGTGACAGAGCCCCCGCAGCAGAAAGCGTGTCAGTTCCCTCTTCGCTGGGGAGGGAGGTTGCTAGGGAACAAAGAGGGATATCATACCCCCCCTCCCAAAAGGCACAATGAGCTCCCCATAAAATTAGGAATGTGAAAGTTTGGGAGTGCCCCCTGTTTTGTGGTTGAACCCATAAAATATAATTACCCCTAAATTACATGTAATTATCGTCACTGCAAAAGAGATTTGAAATCTTAGTTGACCAACCTGGTTAAATAAAGGATAAATAAAAGATAAAATATATACGCTTTCTGTGTCTTTCAGTCATACGCCCTCCGGCCCACTGTGATCCTCCATCATCCAATCCTGTCTTTCACTGTCCAAAGAGCAGCAGACCGTCACCTGATAAAACACAGTTACTATAAATGTGTCACTTACATGCAGTGCATCGTACCTCAACACTGTGTAATGTGTTCATATACTTTAATGTACAGTGAGATAAAATGCAGGTTAACACAGTGTAAGATGGTGTAATATAGTTAAACAAACTGTAATGCAGTAATGTGGTTTAAAACAGCGTAATGTAGCGGAACGTAGTTTAACACATGTAGAACCAAATGGTTCCTTCACAGTTCATAAATGATTCTGTATAGTACCAAAAAGGTTCCCTTGTGATTATGAGGAAAAGGGCCCCGCAGAACCTTTCTGCTCAGAGCTCAGTGTAACACACTGAAATGTTCTGTAATGTAGCTTGATACAGTGTAACACAGTGTAATGTAGTATAATGTAGATTGACAGGGTAATGTGTTGGAATGTAGCCTGATACATTGTAATGCAGTGTAATGCAGGGTAATGTAGATTAAGTGGGTAATGTGGTGTAATGTACTTTAGTGCAATTAGTCAGGTGACATTATGGAGATTAATGAGCAGTTGTGCTGCACAAAGCTGAGTAATGTTGAGTTAATGGGGTGTAATGCAGGATTAATTTAGTATAACACAGACCAATGCACGCTTTATATAGTTCAGTGTGGAATTAATTTGGTGTGATGCACAAACTAATGTTGTTTAATGTAGAGTTAATTTGGTGCAATGCAGAATTAAGGTGGTCTAATGCAGAGTAAATTTGGTGTAATGGAGAGTTAATTTGGTATTCTACAGCGTTAATTTAGTGTAATGCAGAATTAATTTGGTGTAATGCGATTTTATGCATAGTTAATTCTGTGTAAACGCAGAGGTAATTTGGTGTAAACGCAGTGTACCACTGATCTCTGTCTCTTCAAAGGGACGGCATGAATGTGAAACTGAGTGGGCCTCATTGTGCAGAACACGCACCAGGACTGGGCTTGCACACGTGTGCGGACATGCTTTAAAACCGTCCTGTTTTTATGGGTCACTTTTCACACCACATTGTAAAACAGGGCACGGCGAGGGTATCCGCCCACGCTTCAAAATGCTTCTTCTTTATTGTCCAACAGGCCTGTGCAGTGTTGCCAATATCCAGCGATTTTTCAGTTTAAACCGAATGGGCTCTGGGAAAGCTGTCCTCCACGCGTATTCCTTAATGGAGACGAGACCCGTGCGGACCCAGAGCCAGGCTCCAGAGCTAATAGCCTCTGAGCTGAATTAGTATGCGTGCCGGCCGTAATTCACTCTGACGTTAACATGTTTAATGAAATGGGACACGTAATTAAAGCTCAGATACACACATCTACAGGCGGACAATTTACTAAAAGGGGGAAGAAGAGAAGGTGCAGGAAGTCGATTAGAATCATTTTTTTTTTTTTGCTGGTTTCCCAGATTAAAAGAACGAGGCGCAGCAAGAGCTGGCCTGACCCAGGGGGGAGGAGGCTGGGCTGGGCCCCACTATAGGCCAGGCTGGGCCCCTCTGGAGGCTGGGTTGGGCCCCACTATAGGCCGGGCTGGGCCCCTCTGGAGGCTGGGTTGGGCCCCACTATAGGCCGGGCTGGGCCCCTCTGGAGGCTGGGCTGGGCCCCACTATAGGCCGGGCTGGGCCCCTCTGGAGGGTGGGCTGGGCCCCACTATAGGCCGGGCGGGACCCTGCTGGAGGGTGGGCTGGGCCCCACTATAGGCCGGGCTGGGCCCCTCTGGAGGGTGGGCTGGGGCCCACTATAGGCCGGGCGGGACCCTGCTGGAGGCTGGGCTGGGCCCCACTATAGGCCGGGCTGGGCCCCTCTGGAGGCTGGGCTGGGCCCCACTATAGGCCGGGCTGGGCCCCTCTGGAGGGTGGGCTGGGGCCCACTATAGGCCGGGCAGGACCCTGCTGGAGGCTGGGCTGGGCCCCACTATAGGCCGGGCTGGGCCCCTGCTGGAGGGTGGGCTGGGCCCCTGCTGGAGGGTGGGCTGGGCCCCTGCTGGAGGTGGGCTGGGCCCTTCTGTTTGAAGCACCTCTCTGAGACACACCTGGCTTCTCCAGGCCGCTGCTCCGTGTCTGTGCAGAGGAGCAGAGTTCTCTTACAGCATACAGAGCCGCTCCTCCTGACGGGAAAATCCTCCTTCAGACATCATAAACTCCCTTTAATCCGCACAGAGCTGGGCAATAATGCAGCGTGCTGCTCGTTTAGGGTGACCAAAGGAAAAAAAATCAACACAAACTAACAATGAAACAAACAAAACGGGGCAGGCAGTAGCAGATTATCAGCTGCAACAACGGCTTCTAAACTCATTATCGCATACTTTATTAGTCATTAGTAATCCATGTTTATTAATCAGTAATTTATGTTTATTAGCTGTTATGTGTTTTCGTTAACATTAGTACGTGATGATGTCCGTGGCGTGGAGCAGTCTGTCGTCCAGGAGGTCGATCCGACTCCCTGATCAGTTGCCAGCCGCGATCAGTCACACAGAGAGAGATTTTTCCTCGGGCCTCTGACAGTGCCGGTTACAGATGTCAATACAACACATGCGCCAATCATCAATAATCATCCATAACGCGATCGACAAACACATGCGCCAATCACCAATAATCATCCATAACGCGATCGCTCATGATTAGTATTGAGTTCACATTTGCATGTCATTTTTTTGCAGGATAAAAACTGAAGAACCCAGAGAAATGGGGAAGGGGGGTCGTTGTGGGGGTGCTGAAATCGCTGAGTTTGAGAGAACACTGAGTGGGGGGGGAGGGGGGTATTGCTTACAATGCAGTATGACTTTATTTTACCTGGTGGGGAAAGTCACTGGCGTTTGTGCACATAAAAAAAGCATAACTAGGCACTGAATGTAGAAACATCAGACACTCGTTTGACAAGGCAGACGACATTTTACACCCATTAAACAAACTCTGATTGTCATCAAACACTCATTAACTTGATTGCGTGTTGTTTTTTCCTCTCCGGCTTCCGTTCTCTCGGGTTCGATGATTCCGCGGCGCTGTGTGGCCATGTTTCGTTTTGGGCTTTTAGGGAACATCGTTATCCAGAGCGTCTTACACAGCTTACGCGCACAATCTGCACAGCTGTGCATTCTGTAGACCTGCTGATTCCGGTGAAGTACCTTGCTTAAGCATACAATGACATTGCACCACCCTGGGATTTGAACCCGCAACCTCTTTGCTACAAGCCCTTAATTCCCCATCTATTACTCTACAAAGCCTCCCGAGGTGTGGTATTACGTGAGGCTGTTGTTGAGCGGCACGAATGGCTACAGCACACCGGCGCATTTGCCAACCTGTCGATAAGGGTAAAATCCCAGCCATTTGTTCATCTGTTTAAAAAAATCCATCCAGATGGACATTTTAGTACCAGGAGTGAGAGGGCGTATGACAAACCTAGCTCTTAAGTTATGTAGGGGGGTTTGCGGCCAGCAGAAAGCTGCAGTGGACCATGCGATCATGGAAACCACGCAGTTTGAGTAGAATTTAACTATGGCCAGCCTACATATAGAGTAGCATGGAGCTTGGAATAGCCGTGGCTATGGGCCAGGCTTGTATTTGGTCGAAACTCAAACATCCCACTAAATCTCTTATTACTGGAGTCCTGGCTGGAACAACCTCCTACTAACATTCTGTCAACCTCCTGGCAACCTCAGACTGACATTCTGAAAACCCTCCGTCATCCTCCTGACAGCCACTCACAAACCTCCTGCAAACACTCTGGCAACCTCCCGACAACCTCCCACAGACCTTCTGGGAACCTTTCGCAAACCCTCTGGGAGGCTCCTAAGGGGTATTCTTGGGCCATCAAGATCTGGGATCAGCGTGTACTTGTTGGTCATAATAGATAAGGATGGGGCGAAGCCAGATGAAACTGATCCTGGGTCAGCACTTAGAGGCATGATGGCACAAACCACAGATTTTCCATTGTTATTATGATTATTATTAGTAGTAGGAGTATTAGTAGTAGAAGTAGTGTCTTTGTTTTATTTTTTAACATATGAGACTCCTGTCTCTCCCCAGCAGATTTAAAAGAAGTGTTGAATTTGAGGAGTAGGCTATGAGATATGAATATGAATGTTAATATGAGGATGGGAGTTGCGCAGCTGTGAAAGAGCGGGATACAGATGGGAGCTGCGCAGCTGTGAAAGAGCGGGAGAGAGTTTGGGTGCAGATGCTGAGCGATCAGCGGCAACAATGAAAAATCATGTGAAACAGAATCATTCACTTTAATTAGGAATAATTATCTGTATTAATAAAATTCATAACCATCCATATTAATTAAGAAAACCTACCTGTATTAATAAAGCAGAATTATTGCTATTAAATGTTAAGTCATCCATATCAGTAAAGAATACTCACCTGTGGTAATTATGAAAAGGTACCGCTATGAAAAAAGAATTAGTCGTCTAGATTAAAAATGAATGGTCTTCTATGTTACGAAAGCGTAACCAGCTGCATGACTGAAAGTAAAATCATCAATATTCATAAAGAAACTGCATCCATAAGCAGTACCAGAACAGCGAAAGCAGATGTTTTCTTCCCCTCTTCTTTCCCTTCTGTGCACAAACCCACACGCATGTGATGAGAAGGCCCTTGTGATTCTGAGTTATGTTTGTTATCGCGGGGTACGATCTCCCGTTGGCGTGCGAAATAAAAGCTTATTTCACATTGTGCTGTTTACTCTCTCCGCTAACCAGGAGTCACACAGAAGAGTGCCTCTCTGCGTGAGTTCAGAAATGTTACTGATTAATCTCACTGTAACGCTACCCCCTCAAACAGTTATTTCGCCTCTCCCATCTTTGAGCCACGGCTGAGAGTCCCCCTCCCGTCCCCCCGCCCCCACCCCGTCCGCCCCAGCACTGAATTTGGCTGTGGGATAAATCTGCACCTGGAACATTCCCTCTGTATCTCAAACACTGGAGCCGCCACGGCGTGAGAGGTACTCTGGTACGCACAGTTACAAAATACATTCTCAGGTGACTGGTCTGGGCACATCTTATGGAGGTGCAGGAGAGAAATTTGGAGTTAGGTCCTGAAATCTGTATGGTTTGGTTGGTTTATTAAAAAAGCACAGTTATAGCGTTTTTTACAGACAGGATAGGTACAATTACAATGGATTTGGTGCAGAAAATAGGTGTGGTTTTGGCTGACTTGGTGGGAGGAGGCGGGCATAGTTAGATTGGATCCGGTAGAAGGAATAGGTACAGTTAGAGTCGGTTTGGCAGAGAGAGTAGGTGTGGTCACGGTTGATTTGTTGGAGAGAACAGACACTGTTGTGAAGGTTTTGTTAGAATAGGCATGGTTAGAGAGGTTTCAGTGCAGAGAATGGGCACTGTGATGTACTGGCAGAGACAGTAGCAGTTGTGGGTGGAGCAGCAGCATGTAGCCTAGCTGTGTTATTCTGCTCACCATGTGCCAGACAGCCAGCTTCAGAGCTGAACGCTCAAGCATCTGGGCTCGGCTTATAAGCCTGACCACTGCATGTTCTACAGCTACCAAGGTCAGAATGAGATGGAGAGACAGACTGAGGGGGGGAGGGAGGCAGGGAGGAAGGGAGGGAGTGGGACTGAGATAAGAAAAGAGAAAAGTAGAGTGAGAGGCAGGGTGTGGGCGGAGAGGGAGAGAGAGAGAGAGAGAGAGAGAGAGCATAAAAGTAGGAGCGAAAGAGAGCATAGTTTTGCATTCGTGTTTTGCCTGCAGTCGCAGCTCACTGCCTGCGAGGGGCAGCAGAGATACAGCTGTTCTGCTCTCCAGTTGCCGTAGCTGCCACCAGCACAGCACGCGCCTGAGCTGAGAAGCTAGCGCAAACGGCGGGAATCAACCCATGCAGGGGGTGCGGGAATGGTTCAAGTTTTTTTTTTTTTTTTGCTTTTGAACTTGAGCCGTGTACATCTCATCAGTCCAGAGTTGTGGGCGTGAGAGATGAGAAAGAGAGAGAGAGAGAGAGAAAGAGAGAGAGAGAGAGAGAAAGAGCCAGAGCACTACGGAAGCAGCTTCCTCTGGACTTGAAAAGCAGCCAGCCGCCCCTGCTCCAGAAAGCTGGCTCAGGAGCAGAGGAATAAGCACCAGTGACTCTATTGTCCTCCTCAGACTACAGAGCCACCGTCCAGCGGGGAGGTGTTCTTGCAATCGGTGTGCTGCTCTAAGTGCGCTTGTGCCGTCAGCGGGGAACGCTTAACACATGTTTGACACAGAACATGGAGGGAGGGGGGTATCCTAAACTGAACACAATCTTTCATTTTTGGCCTTTCCCGGATGCCGTCATGCAGGGCAAGCTTTCCAAGCGTACTTTTTAACATAATATCCATTTGCCGTGCTGGATACTTACTGGAGAGATGGTGAAGGGTGAGGTACCTTTGTCAGTGGTACACTGAGAACTCACTACACCCCTGCACTACACTGTTACGCTGGCTGTAAGCAAACTATGCGCCAGGTTTATACCTCTTTGCTGTAAGCCTGTCGAAAGCAGTACAGTCTGAGTGATAGTGCCAGGTTTATACCTCTCTGCTGTAAGCCCGGTGAAAGCAGTGCAGCTCAGAGTGATAGTGCCAGGTTTATACCTCTCTGCTGTAAACCTGGTGAAAGCAGTGCAGTTCAGAGTGATAGTGCCAGGTGTATACCTCTCTGTTGTAATCCTGGCAATTCAAACATGACCTATGGGAAATTGAAAATCTATAGGAGGCGTGTGTAAAATTCATCATGCTTCCACAAACTGACCTGTGACAATCTGACCAGCCTAACCTGCCACACTCCTGTTGTGGAGGTCACTGTTCTCAGATGGTAAGGCGGCCGTGTGTAGAGATCCCTCCAGATGTGACCGGCCTGGTTCTGACACTTTTGGAGGTGTAAGCTTGGTAGATAACTGGTTTGTCATGTAGCTGGTTGGCAATTTGATGATCTAGACCAGCAGGGTATCTCCCACTAAGGTAGAAATTTAGCTGCCTGTAATGTTCCAAAGTAATATTTGTGTTATAAAGTAAAGGCAATTATCATTCATACAGATATGAAGTATGTATGAGAAATAATTTAATATATATGGAATCATATTCAGTGTATACTTTTTTAGCTTGCGCCTCTATTTTTGATCAGTATTAGAGAATGCTAATTGGTTTGTGCAGCGGTGATTTAACCTGATGTAAATGGAGAGCCATGTAGCTGTCTGAGAAACAGCTGCACACCCTGAGTCTAATCAAATCCCCCACAGCGGGCGTGTTCATTTATGAATAAACACTTCTCAGAATCACAGGACTGGTGCTCACATCAACCCCAGTGCGTTTTGCTGCTTTTTCTACACCGAAATTTTACCTGAATTCTGTTGCTTAAGCAAACCTACTTCATCTCAATGTGCATGTTAATTATCTAGTAACAGCTATTTAGGCTTATAGGAATAACCCCATTAAAATCAAACACTGTAGCAATTTAAGAAAGCAACACTTACCTTGACCTTGAGAACTGATTTCAGTGTCAATGTCATTAAAAGTGCTCTAAAGGGCTTTTCACGCTGCACTTAGCCCAGGGCTAAAAACATTCTTAGAACCGTCTTAGCCCCAGGCTAAGGGAGTAGTTAGTCCCAGGCTAAGACAGCTTTCACTCTGGCACAATCCTGGCACATTCCAAAAGTGGGCTAACCCTGACTCTAGTTTAGGGCTTGCTGGCCCTGCTCCAGAGCAGGGTTAGCCCCGACTAAACACTGGGCTAAAAGGTGCCAGTGTGAAACAGGGCTAAAGTAAACAATGGCCTTTGTGTACACAGTAGCAATGTGGGGGAGATTGTTTGTGATGTCACATGTGCAAGTAGGTTATTACATCACAATGAAATGACATCACAACAGGCTTCTCAGAGCCTTTGGAATCCTGATCTCTCTCTTTCTCTCTCAGTAAAATTCTGTTGTTCTTTGTTGGCAGGAGAACCATACTAGTACTGCCAAAGCAAAACATATAATGTACAAACATCATATGGAATCATGCAAAAACAAAATATACAACATGCAGAGTATGATATAAAACAATAACTGTACACATATGGTTATTCTTCAAAAAGCAGGACAGGACCCAAAAGTGGCCAGGACCCAACCAAGTGAACTTAGTCCCATTAAGGCCATTCGCAATTCAATCCAAATAGAATTTAGGAAGGGCATATGATATTCTATTTCAGAATGAAAACAACACACATTCCACCGGACATGTGCTCGTCTTCAATAAAATGTAACGTATTTGTATTGTAATTTGTATTGTAATGTTATTTCTGTTTTGATTTGAGTTGCATGTGCTCTTATAGAACCTACATGTGCAAATCTGTGTCCCTGCCTGCATCTGTATTGCCAAATTATAAGTTACATAAATATTCATATTCAGGAATGCACACACAAGAATGTGCATATGTGCATGCCATACTGTATATAATCATACATCCATACATGCATGTTAAACATAGTAAATGAAGAGTTAATATCTTTTCCCTGTCTCCCTCTCGGTGATAGCGATTAAGGCTTCTCAAGTTTGGATATAGCGCACTTCGCTCCCCTCTTCCAACTCACAGCAAAATAAATATGTTTTTTTTTTTTGTTCAGGATCCTGAAATAGCTGTTAATTATGAATTTCCCTGAAAGTTTCTGAGACTTCCTAATGCAAGCAACAGCTTTTAATGAGGCAATTAGCACATTTTTTTCCGCTTTTGTCTGTATCCACTGAGCATTAATTAGACAGCGTTTTTTGGTTTGTTTTTGTGGCAGCGACACAGTAAAAACAAAGGAGAACCTGCGTGTCATCCTGGAGACCTGCAGTGCAGCTCGGCACGGGACGGCCTCCGCATCCAGGAATGCGTTTGATGGCGAGGTTCCCTGAGGCCGTGGAAACGGGTCCCACACAGGTGATAAAATGGGTCAGACGCCAGTACTGGGGCAGAAGAGCGACGGTTTCGACCGCAGACTCTCTGTGCTGTTGTTTTGCAATGATAAAAAGACTATTATACTTATATTCTATTATATATATATTATTATATGAATAATTAGTGCATCCCTTATTTCAAAACCCAAAAATTGTGTGATATCAGTGCAAAGCTCATTTTTTAAGGCTGTTTGAGATGCAACCAGTCCAGCCACCAAAAGTGTTGTTTAGCACTTGTGTAAAACTAATGGCACATGGTTTGGAAGTAAACACTGTAGCGAATACTTCAACATGAAACACTGTTGAATTTGGGCCAATAAAATAGAGCCTCTATCTGTGCAGTTTGTGTTCCTGCAATCTTATTGGTCGAACCAAGTTTGAGCAGACATCTAGTGATAGGTCAGGGGGTGCAGCCATGCTATGCTCCTGCCCCCATCACTCAACATGTCTCAGTCGAGACAACACAGAGGTGGGAATCCTGCTGGAGAGTGAGGCTGGAGAGGAATCATTTTTCGTCTTTGTACCCATAATGCTTTTGGAGTCCTGCAGGTCTGCGTGGTAGACGCGGTTTTTGAAGCGTTTTCTGGGGCCCCCATCTCCAGTGAAGCCCCCGATTCATTTATTCTCCCTCCTGCTGCTCTGTGACAGCCTAATCACACCGAGAGGCTGATAGCGCCGCTACGCTAACAGACTCTCCCGCTCTCCCTGCATAGGGATAAAAAGAGAACTCCATCAATTACCACAATGTACAATTACCCGTTGGATGGGCTAAATATTTATAGACACAAGGAAGCCATTTGAGAGAGTAGCGATGGATCTAAAAACTGAAGCTTTTTTTTTTTGTTGTTATTAAATATCAGAGAAGCTAAAGGCGATACATAATGCAGAAAGCATCGTCACCTCAAGGAGAACGCTCTGCCTTCAGTCTCCGGCGGAATACTGAATATGGATATGTCTAGCAGAACATTAAAGCACTCTCCTCAGTAATGAGCTTGTTCTACAGAAATACTGCATTGTGGGAAAACAAGGAAACTTTTCGTGTTACGATGTACGTAATCGTTGAGGGACAGAGTGTGCTGTCACTGCGGACATCTCTTAATAAGCATCACTGTGCCAGGACAGTCTGGCCTTTAAAAGGCTGATTTTAATGACACTGGCACAGCAGCGCAAAGCTCCATCTGGAATGACATGTCCATGCAAGAGCCTTTAGTTATCATTGCAGGTCACTGGCCTCAGTGCAGTCAGCGTTTATCCTGGAATTTTCCCCACAATTAAATTCAAATGTCATTTAGTATTATTATTATTATCTTTTTTTTTTGCATTAGTGCACATACAGGTAGATACACTAATGATGTTCTGCCTTTGCCCAAAATGGTCGTTTGTTGTTCACTTTTCCACATTTGCGCTTTAGAATGAGAATAAATGAAGTGGTAGGTTTTTGTGAGAGGTCTCTGGTTGGGATTCATTAAACAGCAGTAGCTGTGTGAGGGTTTGTCTGACTCTCTTTAGTATGTGTTCCTTTACCGACACACCTGTTTCCAACTCCATAAGAGAAAGATGCATAACTTCATTTACAGTATTGCACACACACACACACACACACACACACACACACACACACACACACACACACACACACACACACACACACACACACACACACACACACACACACAAATGCATACACACACAAGTGTACACACACACTAACATGCACACACACACACTAACACGCACACACTGAGGAGTATACAGTGACACACTGTAAAGGAGTGTGTGTGTGAGAGGGAGAGGGGAGGTGAGGTGTGCTGTAAAGGTGTGTTTGTTTGTGTGTGAGATCAGCAGAGTTTTATTGACAGTAATAATTCTCCAGCAGCAGACTTAGCATAACTATGCACCCAGAGGGACGTCTTTATTTAGTATTTATGGACATTTTTATGTATATTTACTAAACCATGATTTGTGAAGCTCAATGAGGCCACCTCAGGTTCTCTACATAAACTCTCATCTTCTCTGCGCCTCAAACCTCTGGGCCAGCCCATTCACAGCGCCATGGCGCCAGGTGGTCACATGACACAAACACAAGAAAGGACTATTCTTGTACATTGTGCAAAACTCCACAGGGAGTTAAAAAATATGTTAAAAAATATAAAAAAGGGGTAAAAAAAAATATCCTGGCTCTTCTTCTAACAGGCAACTGAGCTAAACTCCTGAAAAAAATGGAGTAGTATTAAAAATGGAAAAATAATGAGCACATTAACACATTGAATACATTAACCGATTTAATAGATTAAAGTAATAATTAGCAAAAAAAGACGAGCCTAATTAATGAGCATGTTGACACATTAACTGTGAGTGTGTTAAATAATTGAAGGCACATTTCTGCACTGAAGAGAGCGCACTCTCCCTGCAGAGGACACGCCATGCAGCCAGCGGTGAGCTGAGGGAGACAGTGAAGGTTCTAACGGAGCACAGGGTCTGGTGTAGGGTTCCACAGCGCAGAGAGTTAGGGCGCTGGGGAGCACCCTTTTAAAAGAAACTGCGATTAGGCGTGCAGTGGAAGGTGCATAGCATGGGAACAGAATGAACAGACTTAAAACCATTTGCTCAAGATTTTTTGACACCAATATATATTTCTCCATTTAGCAGCAGTAGGGTCGATCTCTGGATGCTATTTTTGAATCCGTTTGTGCTGTCTTCGGTATGAAGCGTGTTCACTGATCTCGCTCACTCATTCATTTACTCACTCGCTGTTCCTTTCACTCATTCATTCAGTCACTCACTTATTAATATCACAGGCTGTCTGACTTACAAATTGACTCCCTCACTCAACTCAGTCTCACAACAATTGATACATCCACACTTATATTCACTGATAAATGTTCTCATTCACTCACTGATTGATTATCTGGCTCATTGAATCACTAACTCTTGGTTACATTCATCCACCTTGTTCCATTCATACATATCTTTCGCTCACTGACTCACTAACTCACATGATAAAGTGACTCCCTAGGTAGTAACCTGCAATAGCATCTGTCCTCCACCAGAGGGCATGCAGCCTGGAAAAGTTGTCCATGTTCCTGAATGGGAAACTTATTTGGCTCTTCTTGTAACCTGCTTTACTGTTAATAAGAACATAATTGCCAATTACAAGAGGAGAAAAAACTTGCTGCAATAACAGTTGCCATGGGTATGTAGACAATATCCATAAAAGGGCGGACATGATTATGACATCGCTTATGAGCTGTTGCCATAGTTATCTTTAATGGGTTTTTAATGATCTGTGTTCTGGAGAAAGTTGCACTATATTTGGTGGGAGAAGGGGAGGGGGAAGAAGTTGAGTTTCGTTCCTGCCTGGCTCTTAGTCCTCGTGAGTGCTGACTTCAAAGGGTTAAAACCAACCAAGAAAAGCAGTCCACAAAATTCCCATGCCATTGGTTGTTCACTCTGACCTTTATGCTCATTGGTCAAGCAGGCACAAGTATGAGGCAGGCCCTTGAATCACCTGCAAAGCCTAATTTATGCTCTCAAAATGAGATCTACATGGAGGAAAATAACAAGAGAGTGGTATGCCTGTGAGGTCAATTAATGCTCTAGTGGTTACCCCAGAGCATTTAACCCAGGGCAATGGACCTTATGTAGTTATTACTTCATAAGGTTAACCTTATTACCCAAATGATTAACTTTTGTTGCAGTACCACACCTTGGCCACCAGGCCAACAGCACATTGCTTTCAGTGCACAGCCCCACTGTAACGACCAAGGACAGAGCTGAGCTTTTGTTGCAGTACCCCACTGTGTCCACCAGGGACAGCACTGAGCATCTGCACATTCGGTCTCCGAGCAACAGAGTCTAGATCCACATGCCCACAGAAATCCCACACGGATGCCCCTCCATCTCCTGCACCATCCTTGGAATCAGCTAAATGAGAGACCCATCATCAGTCCTCCAAGCCAAGTTTCCCTGAGACATTCTCCGTCCCCTTCCCTGGTTTCGTCTCCACGGCGCATGCAAATTCACATCTCTCCTCTCTCCTACGCCTGCGTTTAGCGCCTCCCTCAGCCCGCCGCCCGCACGGCGCGTAATCACGGCGGGAGCCGTGGCAGCTGGTCGCACAGGCGGAATCGCGGGCGCGGACACGTATGCGTCAAAGCGAAAAGGTTGCCCCAGTTACAGCTGGCATCTGCACCCGCTGAAGGCTCCGACAAGTTAGACCTTTAAAGGGCGACGTTTTGATGTTAGATTTTTATCAGGAAGGTGCTTTTTTCCCTCACCTCCCCAACTGCCGGCGCTGTGGAACACTATTGACATGAAAGTTTAAGGCTCTGAGTTCTCGCTGCAGCTGAGTCATCGACTACAGGATCACGCTCCCTGTTCTCCTTCTGGGAAATGAGACATTTTGTTTCTTTTCTCTTTCCCTCTCCCACTGCCCCCCTCTCTCTGTATTTTAAGGCGCTTATGGGTTCCCCAAACCCCATGAAAGCTTGGAGTGTCTCTCTGAACACAGCCAATATTTCTGAACCGATCCAAACTTACTGCTGCCACACTGAAAGCAAGACCTACCAGCAAAGCACTTCTCCTGCACTTCACTGTAATTATATATAATTATCAGCTGTGCCTGTAATTAAAGCACAATCCCTCTTAGGCTATGTGTTTTGGGCTGTTGAGGTGCCTGTTATTGAAGAATGAACTTGTTTTGGCTTTAAGACAAAGGCATGCTTTTAACAGGGGAGCAAATGCACAGAGAACTCATGCAGATTTTTAATGCTGTAAGTTACACAGCAGGTGGTAGCTGTGACTGTGTGTGTGTGTGTGTGTGTGTGTGTTGGACCTGTGAGTTTGTGCGTATGAACATGGGAGTGAAAGTGTGTGTGACTGTGTATGCGTATACACCTGTATGTGTGTGTGTGTGTGTGTGTGTTTTTGTGCATGCGTGTGTGCGTGCATGTGTATATGTCTGTGGGTGTGTATATCTGTGTTTCTGCCTGTCTGTGTCTCTCCCCGTCTGTGATTCTGCCTGTCTATGTCTCTGCCCGTCTGTGTCTCTGCCTGTCTGTGTCTCTCTCTGGCCGTCTGTGTTTTTGCCCGTCTGTGTCTTTGCCTGTCTGTGTCTGTCTGTGCCTGTCTGTGTCTTTGCCTGTCTGTGTCTGTCTCTGCCCGTCTGTGTCTCTGCCCGTCTGTGTCTTTGCCCGTCTGTGTCTTTGCCCGTCTGTGTCTGTCTTTGCCCGTCTGTGTCTGTCTCTGCCCGTCTGTGTCTCTGCCCGTCTGTGTCTTTGCCCGTCTGTGTCTGTCTCTGTCTGTCTGTGTCTCTGCCTGTCTGTGTCTATCTCTGCCTGTCTGTGTCTCTGCCTGTCTGGGCTGCTTTTTTTCACTCCTGCTGGACGGCACAGCATGATGGTAATGCAGCACATACAAATACAACAACCCCCCCTGCCCCCCCCGCCCCAACACCCCAACCCTGCCACTGCCCATCACGGTAGACGAGCATTTTAACATCTGAGGTGAGAGAGAGAGAGAGAGAGAGCAGCTCTGAGAGATGAAGATGAGAGAGGCAGGAGGTGGGCGATCGATGTATTTACCGATTTATTTCATTCTGTTTACCGGCCGTTAGATCATGTCCCGCAGTGCTGCAGGAGAGAGCAACGGTGTGAGCGTGCTTATATCAGCCTCCTGCTGTGTGTGAGTGTGTGTGTGTGTGTGTGTGAGTACAGGGATGAGTCTGTGTATGTGTTTGTGTGAGTAAAAGGATGAGTGTGTGTGAATGAGTGTGAGTGTGTGAGTGTGTATGAATGTAAATGTGAGTGATAGAGTGTGTGTGTGTGTGTGTGAATGAGTGTGTGTTTGTATGTAAATGTGAATGAGTGAGTATAAGTATGTATGTGTGTGAATGAGTGTGTGTGAGTGTGTGTGTGTGTGAGGAGGATGGAGGGTGGGTGTCTTTTCTCTTGTTTGCTTTAGAGATGAATGTGAGGTCGTGCCAGGGCCATGGTGATTACCCTGCAGTGGACACCCTGCTCCATTCATCTTACAGAGTGTGTGGGAGCCTCCAGCCCACAGCCTCCAGCAGGCCGGAGTCAGCCCCCCCCGCTGCCCTCTTCCTCCTCCTGGAGAGCGCACCAAACAGCCCTGAGCTCTGCTGCTCCAAGCCAAGCCAAGGTAAGTGCACCCCGCCCCCCTCTGCGAATGCCTGAGGAACATTTAAAAGTCTTCTCAGCTTCAGCCGAGACAGAATAAAGCCTGGACTGCTTCATGAGTTGTGTGAATTGTTGAAGTTCGAAGCAAAGATTTGGGGGAGACACTTTCAGATGACCCTAAGGCTGTTGCTTTAACCAGCTATTCGGGAATAGATTGCCTTACAGCTCTCTCCTCCCCTGTGTCTGCTGCTCCCTCCATCTCTCCCCCTTCCTCCTCCATCTTCACCTTTACATTCACTGCTTGTGTTCCGCCTCTCCCCCCATGTCATTGATGTCCATATTTGGAGGGGTGGGGGGTTGGGTGAACTCCTTTATCCTCCTAAGAACATACAAAAGAATGAAACGAGAAGAGCAGGCCATCCGGCCCATCTAGAGTCTACTGAGCATCCAGCAGTGAGTCTGTGATGGGCTTGACCACTCCAAGGGTCTCTGCCTCCATGACATGACCTGGCAAGCTGTTCCACACATTGAAAAGTCTCTGTAAAACAGTGCCTCCCGATATCCGTATTGAAGTGACCTTTTTTTCCAGTTTAAAACCATGCCCCGTTATTCTCCTGACTGAACTCGAACCGGAAAAAAATCACCTTGTTAAACACTTCAGAATTTCAAGACTTCAGATGAAAGCTCCTTAGTTGCCTGAGCATGAATAGGCTAAGTGGCTCGAGTCTTTCCTCATAACCGACGTGTTTCACACCAGGAGGCAGTTAGGCCTGATGGCCAGGTGGTGCCCTGCTGTCACATGTCCCAAATGCAATTTACAGTGCATCTCAATAAAATCCCTCTTTCCAATAAAATCCCTCTTTTCAAACACCTGGATGTCATATGGAAATTTATTCTACTGCACGGCCATTTTCAACGCTGGCTCATACCAGCGGCGCCACACGGGTCTCCGCTTGGTGGAATGAGATTCTGTTTTTATGGAAAGTGACAGAAAATAAGCTGGTTCTGGAGCACCAGTGTATAGCAAGGTGGCAGAATGGAAATGATGGAGCACATAACAATATCGCTCACCTCTCATGTGCCTCCCTCAAGCCCGCATCACGCCCATACAAAACCATGATCTATGTGCTGTGTGCAGTCCATGTGAAACCCCCCTGTTTATGCAAATATGCAATAATATTTCATACCTCAGGGCTGTGTATAAGCCCTGTGTGGAAAAAAAACAAACATGAATAAACCCTCAGTATTATTAATGGAATTTCAGTATTTGAAATATGATATGAAATATTGCAATGTTCATAATTCCCCAAGCCTTTAAAATGAATTACTGCAAGTTATTTTTTGACCAATATTTTATTGTTGTGTGTACTTTGTCTAAAACCTGAAAGATCCACGTTTACGTCTGGTCCAAAATGATTGTTGGACTGGAAGTGCATATAGTTTTTAGTCTTTATTTGTGCAGAACTTTGTCAGTAATGTTCACACTGGAGGGAATATTGCTATGATAATGTATGAATTATTGAATGGTTGTGGAGAGTTATATTTCGCACTGTCAGTGGGATCGTTAGTGAAATTGATTGCTCACTTTCTGCTCATTTGCCATTGTGCCAGTTACACCCCTTCATTTAGCCCTTTTTTAATTTTTTTATTAGCTCTTTACTATTAATGAGCTAATTAAACTATACATATTATGTGGGCGTGGCCCTGTGTGAATTTACTCAACCTGGGTAACATTCGGTGATTCAGTGTTGATTCATTTATGTATTTAGTTAAGAGGGGCAGCACACAATAATTATTGTGTTGCATTTTTACTGATATACTGCATAACCATTCTCTCAGTGTAAGAACCTGTTCACTCACTAGATGGAAACTAGCCTGTATCACTAAAACAGGCAAAATATTAGAAAATTCTAAAGCACTGATGTTGATTGAACTGTATGTTCTGTCGTAGCCCCATTGGTGCTAGATTTCCTCCACGTTGATTGAAAAACACATACGATGTCAGCTTCAGAAGCACCGGAAACAAGCTGAATTTCTGCTGCGTGGAAACACAGTCCAGTAAAATGCTGCGATGTAAGGCAAGGCGCACACATCAGGGCCGATAAAATTAAAACGTCTTTAATAAGGTTATGGTAGACCTTTTCAAAAGCTACCGATGACCAACGCTTGGTGGCTTTTAAAGATCTCATCAGGGTGGATTTTATGTGCGCAGCATGCCAGGCACCAGCAGCTTCTCAGACATTATTAAGAGACCGTTTAACTTTTATTCCACACGTGAGGGCCTCGACGTCCAGCACCACCTGCGTGCGCTTCTCCCCCGCTCTCAAAGAACGCCAGCGCAGGATGCATCTGTATTAATTACTCTAGTGAAGCACTGTGCCTCGCTCTCTGTTTTTGCCCTGTAATGTGCATCTGCTCATCAATGAGCTGAGCTCGCAGTAATAGCATACCTGATAATGGAAGCTGTAATTGGTTGTACCCCTCTAATTGGCTTGTGCACCTGTTGAGACACTTTAGATTTAAGGTGTGTGGGACCGCTATCAGCACAAAGCACCTTTTCACTGATGAAAATGTGCTGGAACGTTCACATTTTTCAGCATCAACTGAAAACCATCGAGTGCAAAACTGTTGTGAATGAACTGAATTCCTTAGGTCTATGCAGCCGGCTGAAATAAGAGAACATTCATGTACAGACCATAATCCTGCCCAGGCCTCCCAGAGCACACTTAGGAGACCCTGATCACACACACACAATCAAACTGCAATCAGCAGAGTCCCTGCCCCCTTCCTCCTGCCCGCAGCCAATGGGGTGTTGAGGTGGGGTGGGGGCCCTGTGCTTTTCTGCAGCGGCATCTGTGAAACTCGCAGGTGTCGGAATGAGTCGCGTGTGCCCTTTTCGAAAAGACCCCTTTCATTCGGGCTAATTACGCCTAATCAGCACAGCCGTTTCGCCGAGCACCTGAGGTAATGATGTAAAACCCTGCCGCTCTTCTGTTCTGTCGCCTCTCTCATGGTTTCCAGGGGAACCCCCAACCCCATACGCATTCGGAGCCGAGCACACCCACCAGGACCCTGTGGAGAACTCTGATTTGTGCGGAACCCTCTGAACAGAATGACAGGTGGAAAAAAAATAACTGTAATTGAAATTTTGAGCAAATTGAGGCTTACAGAGGGGACCCACGAGCTTCCTCATTATGTCCCTTTGAAAAGGACAAAATTCCCGTTCCCTAGGCAACAGGAATATTTCAAGAACATTGTGGGAAATTTCCGTTGGGTTGTCATTTGTCATTCTGAGATAACATTATAATTAACATTATCAAGATGAATATTTTAACTCTCCTCAAGCTCACAGTAAAATGGTGAATATAAAATCAGCCCTGAAGAAAGGCATACAGTACGGACCCTATTCAACTCTGTCAAACGGAACATGTTGTTAAATCCCAAATAATCTCTATCAAAATCACTGAAAAACATTGTAGACATGCCAGGTACAAACTTTCACAGCCCCCCCACATATCAATGGGTATTCATGAAACACGTCACAGAGGACACTCATTAAAAGCATTTTAAGAACAAACACATGAACTGAAATAACAGATTTCTAAAAGGCCGTTCCTGCAAAATTCTTTTGAACTACAAGATAAAGTTGGGGGGGAAACTGGGGGGAATGTTAGGACCCCAACTTTCCTAATGGTCCTGATAGGAATATTTCCTCCTCCTCTCCTCTTATTAATATCATTATTATTACCAACAATAATAATGATCATGATGGGAAAAATAATATTATTATTATCATTACTATTGTTATTATCATCAATAATAATAATAACAATAATAATAATAATGTATTTATTTTAATGTATTAATAATCAGTCAGGTAAGCTTCTTGTAAATGTACTGCGAAGTAAGTATAACTGTGAGTGAGCTTTACAACAGTGACAGTATGCGTGAGCTTTACAGTGACAGTGTGAGTGAGCTTTACAGTGACAGTGTGAGTGAGCTTTACAACAGTGACAGTGTGAGTGAGCTTTACAGTGACAGTGTGAGTGAGCTTTACAGTGACAGTGTGAGTGAGCTTTACAGTGATAGTGTGCATGAGCTTTACATCAGTGACAGTGACAGTGTGAGTGAGCTTTACAGCGACAGTGTGTGAGTGAGCTTTACAGTGACAGTGACAGTGTGAGTGAGTGAGCTTTGACAGTGACAGTGTGAGTGCGTGTGAGCTTTGACACACAGTGACAGTGTGAGTGAGCTTTACAGTGACAGTGTGAGTGAGCTTTACAGTGACAGTGTGAGTGAGCTTTACAGTGACAGTGTGCGTGAGCTTTACATCAGTGACAGTGTGAGTGAGCTTTACAGTGACAGTGTGAGTGAGTGACAGTGACAGTGAGCTTTACAGTGACAGTGTGAGCTTTACATCAGTGACAGTGTGAGTGAGCTTTACAGTGACAGTGTGCATGAGCTTTACATCAGTGACAGTGTGAGTGAGCTTTACAGTGACAGTGCGTGTGAGCTTTACAGTGACAGTGTGAGTGAGCTTTACAGTGACAGAGCATGAGCCTGAGAGGCTGTGCTTTTCTCCTTCTCTACAGAGATACAGAGAATGGGGGCAGGGCTGCGTGGGGACCCCTTGCTTCAACCTTCCACGGTCAACTTTCCCATTCCCACCAGCAGCGCGTAATTAGCTCATTAACGTCATTAGTGTTTTGTACCTTTGTAGGAGGTGAACCTGAACTTCCATGCTGAGCGAATAAAGAACTAGAGCTTTCTCCTGGAAACAGCATGAATTCAAAAGCCCCACAAGGATTACTTGCAATTAAAAGTCTGAAAAATGACCTTTTCTACACACAGAGTGTGTCTCAAATGCTGGCAAACCCCTCAGCTCCCAGCTGTAGCCTATCCGTCCGTGTGGAGATACGCATTCAAAAAATGATTAATGTAAAAGCCAGCTTGATTCATTATGTATCAAAAACAGGACTTACATTAATTTGTGTTTACAAACACCAACAGAAAAGAGGAAACCAATGTGTGGAGCTCAAATACAAATCAAATCCCTAAGTATGCGCACTGTGCTGCTGTTTTGTGTTTTGTTTTCAGTGAACACAAACACTGGTCCTCTTGGAGTCACTCAGTTCTGTCCCCAGACATTTAGGGTGTCTCTCTGGACCCTAAATGCACCACCAAAAGAACACACTATCAAAGAAAAGGTAATGACCTGTAATATAAACAAATTCTTTGCAATAAGGTAAGTAAGTACCATGAGTTAATATCGTTGTTGACATATATTAAGCATTTGTTAACATTTAAAAGGAAGAGAGCCTTCTGTTTGAAAGAACATTAATTACCATTTTTGTAAATATAGTTAATTAGAATTAACAGCTGTAGATAAGTATGTATGTATTTGGTCATATCTTAGTTAGCATGGGTGTTTTTTAATAAATGCTTAAACCACCTGAATAAACAGTTATATTGTGTTAACTACTGTATTGACTAATATTATTTCATGCACCCTTATTATAAGGTGCTGGCAATATAATACAAAAAATGTGTCTGTTCAAACCTGCCTGCTCTGAGGATACAGCCAAGACTTTAAATCAGTGCCACCACTGAGTGTGACGGTCTTTTACAGATGAAACTCTGCAGATTTAGTTTGTGCTGAGCTGTGAGGAGGGGAAATTTGCGGTGATTCTTCCACGGGGTGTGTCTAAGGTGAACATCCGTATGTGGGCTGATCGTTCCCATCAGCCACTGCACTAATTAAGCTCATTTCTATGGTCTGTTTTTTGTGAGATCGAATCCAGGAGTTTAGCCTACAGAATATCCGTCCCTGGAGAAATACCCATAGAAAATGATGGGTGACTAATTTAAATCCAATTTGATTCATTATGTATTAAACAAATTGGGCCTGCCGAAAGTGTGGGATTTAATTTTTGTTAACATTACCAAAACCAGGATTTCTGGATGTAGGTATGCGTGTGTGTGTGTGTGTGTGTGTGTGTGTGTGTGTGTGTGTGTGTGTGTGTGTGTGTGTGTGTGTGTGTGTGCATGTGTGTATTTGAGAGTGTGTCTGTGCGTATGTATGTGTGGGTGTGTATATCTGTGTTCACGTGTTTGCATGTGCGTGGATACATTTATATGTGTGTGTGTTAATGTAGGTATATGCATTTTTGTGTGTGCTTATGTGTGTATGTAATGTGTGTGTGTGTGTGGATTCATTTATGTTTGTTTCTGTGTGTGTGAGTTTGTGCATTTAAGCGTTTATGTGTTTGCATGTGTGTATGTGCATGTGTGTGTGTGTGTGTGTGTGTGTGTGTGTGTGTGTGTGTGTGATGTGTGTGTGTGTGTGTGTGTGTGTGTGTGTGTGTGTGTGTGTGCATGTGTGTGTGTGTGTGTGTGCATGTGTGTGTGTGTGTGTGTGTCCTAGCCCTTCTGTGTGTGTCAAACGGCTCCAGCGCCTTGTGTGTGTGTGTGTGTGTGGGTGTAATCTGTGGTGTGGGCTCAGACTTGTGTGTGTGTGTGTGTGTCTGTGTGTGTCTGTGTGTGTGCATGTGTGTGTGTGTGTGTGTGTGTGCGCTGTGTGTGTGTGTGTGTGTGTGTGTGTGCGTGTGTGTGTGTGTGTGTGGGTTATCCTGGCCCCGCTGCCTGCACTGCTGCAGGGCCGGAGAGCCGGAGGCAGCCAGGATCCCGCTGCGGAAAGAGCGCGGAACGCTCCCTGCAATTACAGAACCTCCACGGTGACAATCTGAGAGCAGATCGTGCTGCAAATGCCTAATTTTACCCGCTTCCCTTTGTGAGAGGAGGGAATTAGCCGCA
Source organism: Albula goreensis (assembly GCA_022829145.1). Taxonomy (NCBI): domain Eukaryota; kingdom Metazoa; phylum Chordata; class Actinopteri; order Albuliformes; family Albulidae; genus Albula; species Albula goreensis. The sequence continues at coordinate 2,164,225 of CM040763.1, read as the reverse complement.
TTCCTCCCGGCCGGTTTGCGGAGGAAGCGCGACATGAGGCAGGAGATTTCCACGTCTTTCAAGAGCATTGAGGAACAATCAGGTTTGATTCACACTCCGGTTCAGCAGATAACATCACAACGAGAACATTCTCCAATTTTTTCCATTTTTATTCTTCCAGACTCACAGAAAAAAAGTTCTGTCTGACAAAATATTTTTTTAAATGGAATACGAAGATAACAGAGTAATGTTTTCAGATCAACACTGCTTTTGTTTAAGGAGCATTCAGGAAATGGGTGCCTTTTCATGCTGTGGGAACACTGAGCACAAAAATTGTTATCTGTGGTAATTCAGGGAGGAACACTGGTCTGATTCTGTGTCAGGGAATGTTCTGGTGAGTCATTTTGGTGTCAGACACAAACTGGGCTTCTGTGTAGAAATGCATTACATTTCTACACAAAATGCATTTTGCATTACCCACCATGCACTGCTGCTCTAGAGTCATCAGAGAGATCCATCGATCAGAGGGAAGTCGGGCAGAGCCACATCACTCAGCCGGGCCCAAGGCCCCCTGGTCCTCTGGCTCTGCCCGGCGCAGCGCACTCTGGTCAAGGCGCCGGCGAAGGTGTGCAGATTGATGAGATCCGGTGACACGCTCACACCGCCGATAGACTGACCCCACCCCTGCCTGACAGGAAACGCATCACTCAGGTGAACGGCGGGAGTCCGACAGGTGTCAGGATGGGAGAGCAGTGAGGATTTGATGACGCCTCGTTTGGCAGGTGCCGGATCGAGGCTTTGAAAGCGGGTCGGGCACGTCGGAGATAAACCACACACACCCTCGTCTGGAGCGAGCCTGGGCGGCTCCACAGTCAGGACATGACAGCAGGGAGGAATATAAAACCAGAGAGCCAAGGGCTCTGAACGGCATCGGCTCTTTTACGGAAATTAACAGTGTGTGTGTGTGTGTGTGTGTGTGTGTGTGTGTGTGTGTGTGTGTGTGTGTGTGTGTGTGTGTGTGTGTGTGTTTGAAAACGTGTGCATGCATATGTGTATACCAGAGCGAGTGTGTGAGTGTGTGTATATGGATATACGTGAACAAGTATGTATGAAAATGTATGCATGTGTATGTATGAGAGTGAGTGTATGAGTGTGCTTTTGTGTGGGTGTATGTGTGTGTATTGGTGCATGATGTATGACAGTGTTTATTTGTCATATGTATGTATGTGCATGTGTGTTATAGTGTGTGTGAAAGCATGTATTTGTCAGAACCATCTGACATGCTTTTTCTTTAAGGCAGGTTGCAGTACAACAGAATAAAGAGACAAAAATAAAGAATAAAAAAATTAAGACATAAAAAAACATAAGCAGCAGATCAGCAGAGATTGCTGTGCTTAATTGTCTGGTAAAAACAACGGCTTTTATTCCATGCTTTTTTTAATAGGCTATTTATAACAGCAAATTTCCATGCTGATGGTTCCCATGGCATCATAAACAAACACAGTGGCTCTCCAGAGAGCCGGTTTGGGGTTGTAAGCCTGGGTTTTTAACGTTCTCTCATTTGATGCCTTGCAGGTCCTTCCAGGATGCTTCACTGTGAGAATGAGCTGGTGAGTCTCGACAGTGAATAAATAAATCTGTGCCGAGTACAGAGGAGCTTTTAATGAAAGCATCACGATGGAGAACAGTCTGCAAGTGCAGCTGAAATTACAGCCAGTACCTTGGGCGCTTTCAGGAGGTACTCAGATAATGGACAGTGAAGAGAAAACATTACAAAAACTTTACAAACAGGTCCAGCGTCCCAGGTGATACACATCCAGGGCATCTAGAGAAGATTATTTATAAGTTATTGGTCTTTTATGCAATTGTACCTATTATCAGCAGTCTCCAGAAACCGAGGAAAATTCCTATGTCAGGAGAGAACACTCTAAATACCAAAGAAGCTGAGTTGACTCAGATGGTTTGGAGAGGAATTGCCTTGACCCATTTGAGTAGCGTAAGTTAAAAACGGGCGTTAAAGACTGCTGATAACCTAAATTGATTAAATTCAGGCAAACTTAAACATCTTAATCTGTGGTCTTTAATGGTGGTCTTTAACTTAAATGGATTAGTTTTCCCTGTTCAAGTAGTTCAAGGCAACCGGTTCCTCATAGCATTTGGGTAAACTTTTCTATTTTACGGTCTTCTTTCCAGTCATAAAGAATTTCTTATTAACTTCCTAACTTTTGGGTTTTATAATGAGGTATCTCAAATGAGACAGAGGTCTACATTATGCCAAATTCATTCTGCAAACTTTTTTGTTGTTGTGGCGAACGCTAATCTCATCCGTGCTGCTCCATTAGCTCTCAGAAACAATTATCCACCTCATAAGATTCAGCAGGGCTGAGCGACACCGTGACGGACTATGATTCGAAGGGGAAAGTGATGCAGCGTTGTGTTGTGAACCCAACTACTTGGAATTCAGCAGTTTCACCGGGATAGTTTTAGACTCATAGGAAATCGATGTCCCAGGACTGGCTCATGGATTTCCACCCCCCCGGACTTCCTGTTCAATCGGGAAATAGAGAGGGGGAGGGTAACGGACTCATGTTAAAACCCCCTGAGACAATTTAGTTTGATTTGCACACTCACCGGTGATCGGCAGGCTTCCTGTGAGGACCTGGCTTCCATTATGCAGGTGTTGGAATGTGTACAGTGAGGCCAGTGATATCTCACACACACACACACACACACACACACACACACACACACAAACACACACACACACACACACAGTTCACATGCAAAACACACACACTCACATCCACACAGTGCACGTGCAAACACACACACACACACACACAGTACACGTGCACACACACACACACACACAGTTCACATGCAAACACACACACACATCCACACAGTGCACGTGCAAACACACACACACACATACACACAGTACACGTGCAAACACACACACACACACACAGTTCACATGCACACACACACACACATACACACAGTACACGTGCAAACACACACACACACACACACACACATGCAAACACACACACACACATACACACAGTACACGTGCAAACACACACACACACCACACAGTGCACGTGCAAACACACACACACACACACACACAGTACACGTGCAAACACACACACACACATACACACACACGTGCAAACACACACACACACACACACACACACACAACACACACACACACACACACAGTTCACATGCAAACACACACACACATCCACACAGTGCACGTGCAAAAACACACACACACACATCCACACAGTACACGTGCAAACACACACACACACACACACAGTACACACACAAACACACACACACACATACACACAGTACACGTGCAAACACACAAACACACATACACACACACAAACACACACACACACATACACACAGTACACGTGCAAACACACAAACACACATACACACAGTACACGTGCAAACACACACACACACACATACACACACGTGCAACACACACACACACACATACACACACACAAACACACACACACACACACACACACGTGCAAACACACAAACACACATACACACAGTACACGTGCAAACACACACACACACACACACACACACACACACACACAGGTGCCCACGCATGCATAAACCCCCACGTGGCATAGCTGTGCCCTTGCTCAGTGTTGTAAATACATGCTTCTCAACCTCAGATAAATATTACAGGCCACAGTTTGGGTGGACTCTCACTCAGTCACCCCTATCACAGCTTGTATCTACACTATAATAGAGCTTGCATTACATTGGAATACATTAAGCTGGCACTTCTATCCAAAGTGACTTCAGTTGAGCAGACTAACCCCCTGGGGGTGGGTGCGGGGGCAGGGGGCCCCATCAGCTGCACTGATCTCACTTGAACTGGATTGAACCCCAAACCCTCTGAGTCTCAGCCAAGCACCTTAGCCACTAGACTATGGCTGCCCCCTGTGACTCTCCTTCCTCCGAGTTCCAGCATGTTCCGCCCCCCTCCCAAGCCCGCTGAACCCCCCCAGCACAAACATTTCATCCCCGCTCAATTAAAAGATGATTTATTTTGCAGCCCTAAAGGGAAAAAAAAAAATTGGGTCTTTGTTTAATCTCTCGTTTTTATAAATGTATTCATCCCGTCTGGCTGTTGGTGGTTACGAGCTGTCCGTTCATATTTATTCATGTCATTGTGTCCTACAATTGCTCTGACAAATTTGAATGAGCGAAAGGTTTGGCGCGGATTGATTAAAATAAATCTCCAGGTGGAGGTGAGGAAGGAGCCGGGTCTCTGTGAGCCGAGCCCTCACAAATACAGCAGAGTCCAGCCATGGGGTGGGAGGGGGGAAGATGGATATCCGCCTCTAATAAACACCAATATGGGATTGAAATAACCTGTACGAGATGTCTGTTTCCCATACATAAGGACTTATGTTGCCACTCAAATTCAGTCTAACTCAGGGGGACTAGTACACCCAGCAAAACAGACCAACAGATTTCTTGGTCTTTGTATTTCTGGGTTGGGACTATCTCAGAGGAACAGAGCATGCACAGAACATCATTAATTCACCCATCAAGTTCTGATAGATGGTAATGGTACTTGGAGGGCGAGTTCTTTTTTTAACCAATGTTAGTCATATTTGGTCAATTAAAACCACTAAGTACTACATTATTAAGTACATTACAAATTTGCAACATCTATGCTCAATTTTCCTCCTCAGTGATTTTTTTCACAACTGTCTGATGTCCCCATGCAGAGTACACAGACAGGCTAAAGAGCATCTGGAGTTTGAAACAGGGCTGGAGCAAAGTGTGACTCTGAATATGGAAGTGTAGCAGTCACCTATTCTCTGGTGATTGCTGCCGATGCTCTTTAATGAGGTATTTTCGTTCTCACTTGTTTTTGGTTTTTTTCCCCTGTTTCGTTGTGCAGCATGTTGAAATTCCTTTCCCTCAGTTGATTGGAGGGTCATTTGGACCACCTGTTGCTCAGGGTATGGAGACTGGCTCCTAATTGATAATTGGAACCAGCTTGGTGCATTTCCCCTCTTGGCCAATCAGGGTGTGACGACGCCCTTTCTTTTGGGCTTAAAAGAGTTTGGGAATTACACACCTGTGGTCATTCTGATCTTACTTCTGCTCCCAGCAGATTGTGGTATTACAAATCTCTTCAGCTTGAAACACTTACTGTGTATTCTTGGCTTTTATTTGTTCGTTTGGTTTGATTAGGCTTATTGAGAACAATCTCTAGCCTTGTTTTGGGAGGAAGTTTCATTTTTCACTTGCTAGCCTGCATTTGAGCAGTTAGAGGCATTCATGCAAATCCTCTTGGTTTGCCTCACATTGGCCTAATGCTTGCAGGCTTTTATTTTGTTTGTTTGGTTTATCTTTATACATACCTGGAATTTCTGTTCCCTTATACATCAAAGAGTCACTTGCTATTGTTAGGTAGTGTCTTCATTGTTACTGACTGAGAAGGTATTTGACTCTCAAAGTCAACTTATCCTCCCTCATCCTTCTTATTTAATGTGGTTGGGAACTGTTTCTCCGGCTCTTCCTGAGGCTTGAGGGATCAGTACCGCCACAAAGGTCACTCCATCACACCCACAAAAATACCAGTGATATGGTAAGTTGGTTCTCTGGCAATCACAAGCAATATCATTTGAGCAGCGCTCCAGTTTTTTGTTTGTCTCAACTCTTCTTACCAAGCAGCATGTGTTCCATGGTGCCTCTCCTAGCTGCCAGCAGGAATCTAATGTAGTGTACCCTTCAATAGCATGTTGGAAAAGGAGGAGAGCATCGCCTGCAGGAAGGACTGGCATGCAGAAACACCATGCAACAGGCCTGCAGAAATACCATGCAACAGGCCTACAGAAACACCATGCAACAGGCCTGCAGAAACACCATGCAACAGGCCTGCAGAAACACCATGCAACAGGCATACAGAAATACCATGCTTCAGGCATGCTAAACTTCTACTGCAAAGCATGAACAGCTGACATCGCTATAACATGGATTGACATAACTGAATTTCAAACTGAATGGCTTAACCAATGAAAAAAAATGGAGGCAGCCATTACATTATGTATCACTGAACCTCTGAGCTTCGTGTTTCACCCACTGTTGGGTATCTAGCACTGATGTGCTATATGATTACATTGCAGGTATTTATCTGACTATTCTATCCAAACCATCTTTCAGTTGGTTACACTAACTAGGGGTCAATCCCCCCCCAGAAACTAATGAAGGGTTCAAGGTTCTGCTCAGGGCCCCAACAATTGCACTGATCTTATTGTGACTACACCGAGGCTTGAAATACCAACATTCGATTCCTGTAACGCACATTAGCCACTAGGCTGTAAGCTGCCCAAAAAATAGTGAGCAAATTAACAAAGAAGAAAAACTTGCAGCCTGACATGTGATTTTGATCTTTGTTTCGATGGCTGGGGACAATGGACAAAAGCAGGTTGCCACACACATTACAAAAGCTGTGTTTGTACTCTGCCAGCGTTGACTGACCATCTAAAACACTCATAATTCCTTTGTGCTTTTACCCACAGATGAAACATACCTTCGCAAAATCATCTTCAAGAATCTGTCCAAGTGATGGAGTGGAGATAAATCAGCATTGAATTACCATGGGACGAAGAGGAATGCAAACGCCGCAGAGTTAGTGAATGAACGATAAATTTCACTCTTTATTGTGTGGTAAAAAGGCACTGTATTCAATCCATAATCATGTTTTCCAGACAGTAATTGATGCTAATTTATGTAAACGCTTGCGCTGCTGCTCCTGCTAAACTCTGGCATTACGGTCTACAGCCTTTGAGGCTAACATAAATCCCTCAATGATCACATTTACTCTAATGTCTCAAATCCGTCTACTCTGATGTTGCGCACTGTTGTACTATTGACGCACGGGGGCTAAGGCTAGCATGTAAGACAATAAGGACATGGAATGATGGGAGAAGGCTATTCAGCCCAATTAGCCATGCTACATAAGCGCTACAGGGCATCCAGTGCTTTGGTAAACCTGGACTTGAAAACTCTGGCTCTGCCTTCTGTCTCAACCGCATGACCTGGCTGCCAGCCTCTACCAAATGTTGATTACTCTTTTAGCGGAATAATATTTCCTGATATCAGTTCGGAATTTACTCTTAAAAGGTCTCCATTTATGCCGCCTTTCTGTGCTGACAGAACTCAACCCAAAAAGTCTTTTGTAGTCAACCTTGTTAAGCCCTGTTTTATGAATTTAAAAACTTCAATTAAATCCTGTGGTCTGCTTTTGCTAAGGCTGAATAGGTTAAGTGCCTTGGGGTGGTGTGTGAAGCTCAGTATCGATTAGCCATCTGGTCTGTAATCAATGCTTTCTCACACTTGGGAGAGCACTAGTCATAAAATGGATCACAATGTCTGTGACCGTTTACAAAATGGTGCATACTATTAACAATTACGATTAATGCATTAAAAATAATATTGTTATACATTATAAAATTTGTAAATTGCTCCTAAGGAAGTATAAAAGAGCAGGCGCTAACAGACGTGGCATATAAACTTTGGATGTTAAAAAACAAAAGCCTGAGAGCCATTAAACCTAAAGGGCTGCAGTGGTAACAGTAGTCATTGAGCTGAGCTCTTATGCTGAGTAGAGTGAGCTCATAGGTTCTTCACAGTTCTAAGGGATATTGCTGCCAATTACTCATTCCGAATTAGTGATGCTGTTGTTATGGAAACCGAATGTGGAAAGCGAACCGAGGAGTCGTGTTGAACTGTCGGCTCTGCCGTGGAGAGCATGCAATCTTCTCCTGTAAATAAGAAAAAAAAAATCTTCTGGCAAATGAAAAACACTTCATGAAAAAGTGATAGCCAAGTTCATACTTTAAAACAGGAAACATGCTGCGGATTTATACATTCAGATGAGTGAAGAGAAATATTCAATGACATTATTGGGTTGTTTATGCACATAGGGAAGAGGATAGAACTCAACCCAGCTCTTCCTCTCCCACGTTACAATATTCTCCCCTTACAAATCCCTCATATTGTTACTCTTGGTACTTAGAGCCAGTTGTCTTCTCACTGTTCAGATAACTATATTCCTACTTAATTTTTGCTTTTTTTCTGCTTGGCCTGAAGCTTTTTAAAAGTCCAAGCACAGGATGTAATGAGGTTGGTTTGAGTCAGAACGATCTGCAGCTTCATCAAGGTCCAGGAAAAGACAAAGGGAAATCCTGAGGACGAGAAGCAAAGTAGACAGAGGGAACACTGGAGCTGATTATCTGGTTAGTGTACAGAATCTTTGATTGCCTCTTCTCTTACTGTGCTCCTCATTCTGCAGGAGTGAAGCGAAGCTTTTCCACACACACTGTTAAGCCGTAAAGTGCAGTCTACTGACATGGTTTGAGGAACCTGATGACCTCCAACCCATAACTTAATCCATTAACATTATCAGTGGTTTTTAAACACGGAGAGCTAAATAAGTTTCCCTGTTCAAATGGTTCAAGACAGACAGTTTCCTCAGACCAGCTTGAGTACATTGAGGTTGATGAGTTTCACAATGTATTGACATGGAGAAATAAAAATATACAGCATTTATAATATGCTTCATTCAGTTCAGCATTTACACAGGCCTGCCTGTGTATAGGAATAGACTTTGTGCCTTAAAAAACAATTAAACTTTCAGCTTAATATGATCAGTCTTACTTCATAATGTACCAATTTCCACTGATTGTGCATATCCTGGAAATATCTCACTTATCAGACTAAAAATCGCATAATTTATGGAACCCCATGCTTCTGTCATTCATTATCTGCCTCTCAGATCTAATTTCTCTGCAAGTTCAGTTTGTGAGCACTTTCAGGGCATCGTGATTCAGCGAGTCTTTCCGGGCTCTAATCAAACTGATAAGGTTCTTCCCACATGGATAATGAATTCCATTTTGGCTGCATCTAAAATCAGCTTTCATGCATAAATCTCTTAATAAATGACTAAATGTATAAATGTATTACAGACGCAGGATAAATCTTGGTGGAAACATGTCCTCTGTTTGAGCTCTTGATTAAGGGAGCAGACAGTGAGTATAATGCGTATTTTTAATACAGCAAAAACCAGAAAAAAGAAAATGTTATTATATATTTATATATTTATTTTATTATTCATGTACAGTATAATTTATATTCATACACAGTATATTTCACCAGTAGAGATGGATCCATTAATAAATAATTTGGTGCTATAGTATACACTGCAGCCCTCTTTTGGTGCTGTTTGGAACGCACGCTGTCAAAGCTACACCGATGTTAAACTTTTTTCAAGGATGCTTGAGACATGCGACTCTGTTTCCTAATTGAAAACATTAGAGGGGCCATTTTATGAAAGATATTTTAGAGAGTGGCAGTGAAGTGGCTGCCCTTCGCCCTCTTCTCACACAGACACTTGGATTCGGTATTTCTGAGATTATGAAATTGCCGTGTCAATTAAGCGATAGGAAACATGGAGAGCACCGTTTCCAGGCAACGTGAGGGGCTGACCCAATTAAAGCCAGCGGGTGAATCGGGTGAGCGCGATAAAGCCGCGGCGCACGTCTCTCTGCTTCTCAGGCTCTGCCTGAGATATTTTTGGACTTTAATCTCCCAACGCTATAGACTGACTCACAAATGATTCACAAAAGGCAAAAAAGAAAAAGAGAAACTCACTCACCCAATTGATTATTTATAATTGCGACAGATGAAATGACAAAGATATTACAGGCCTCCAAAACAACCGGCTAACGAGATAATCAAGGGTGTCCCTGATTGCCCTCCACAGATACGCTTGGGTTGACCAGACTACAAAGAAGGTATAAAACTACTGTGACTTACGAGTGTTTGTAACGTGCGCGTGAGATCTACAGCTATATCGCTAATTACCTGTCATTAGATGCTATGACCAGCCGATTACTTTGCTAAAATAACTCAAGTGCTACCATGTGCTACCAGAACCTGACTCAGTTAAATCAACCTTGGTGATTGACTGTGGAGAATAAAACATTTTAATTGGTGGTCAGAGGTCAGTGGCTGACAGCTCACTGCAGCTCCACCCATTCTTGGAGTTCTCGAAACCTCATTCTACTCATCACTGCAGTTGGGTCGACTGGTGTTCCTTTTTACCCAGGACTTCATTGACCAATTAAAGCAGTTTTATTCAACAGTAGCTCATTACATTACACGTATTTGGTCTTTAATCTTTACTCTTTAATCCAAAGCGACTTACATTAGATAAAACTAACCAGAGGCCAATCCCCCCTAGGTGGAGTATAAAAAGCTGCACTCGTCTTATTATGGCTGCATTGGGGCTGAAACCCCATCTCAGCATACCTGATATTTTGGGTCTGAGCTGGCTGAAAGAGTCAAGGTAAAAACACAAAATGGCAGATCTTGCAGCTGTTCAGGACCAGCGGCAAGGACCGATGGACCTGAGGAAGTGACTTTAGCTTGACTCTTCCCTGTCACGTCACAGGTGTTTCCAGGTGAACGATGTCTTTGCAGTAGCGTGTCAGTTTTTGGGCATGTTCAATTTCACCCGCTAAGGCTGCTGCATCAGTCTCCTCGGCCTCACGCGTGCACAAGCACACGTGCGCACGGTCTTCACACCAAGGTTGAGCGTCAGTGCGTACGAGCCCAGGTCTCATTTCACCGCCTTAAACTGTGGGAATTGAAGGCTACTTGGGCCATCTCGGTTCACAAGCTGCCATGATGAGGAAAAAAAAAAGAGAAGAAATGGGAAAGTGTGGTTTGAGGAGGACAGGATGGTGGGTTGGGGGTACATCTGTGGTCTCTTGTCAGGCCTGTCACAGACTCTATTTAGCTCAAACAGCATTGTGGCATGCTAACAATAGTGTATCTGTACAATAAGAAGCCGTGACTGACTCTAGGCAGATATGCTCTGTATCCAGGGAGAACAAAAACTCTTATATTCCTAACAAAAAAACAGCCCTCCATTACCCTGGCTGAGACCCACTCAAACACACTTCAGACCCTTTCAGAGAACATGCAGCTCAATCAGAACAGACTTCGCCTTCATCGTAACACAAGTTCCCTTAAGTGTACTGTGTTTGATTGGAGGCAGGCAAACATTTCCTTTGTAATGAGTTCTTGCCATTACAAAAACAGAATTACAAGTGCTCTTATAGCATCCAAAGTCCTTATCGATTGAGTTGCACATACCTTTACGCTAAGTGTTTTTGGCTGAATCTAGCCCATGTTCCTACAGCTGCATTTATGCACTGTGTTTTGCTTAAATAACTAAAATAACTGCACCCCCCCCTCCCCACAGAAAAGATCCCAGAATTCATTGCTGTGAGGTTTGTCCCTGGTTGGTGTGTTACACGTACGCTTGGCGCTGCGGGATATTGACCAGGCCGAGATTAATCAGAACAGAGCTGTTTTACAACTCCGCTCGGCCTCATCTATCAGAGCCGCCCGGCGCCCTTCCTCAAGGTTTCGGGGAAATAAAATAATCTGTTACACTCTGGAGGAACACAGAAATCACTTTTTCAGCTCGGCCCTGTCCCACAGCCTTAAACGCTGGGCTATTAAACAGACTTGTATATCTCAAGCCACAGATATTGGGCTACGTGCGGGTAAATGACAAGCCGGCGGGTAAACGGTGAGCCCTGATTGGCTGCATGGCCTGCTCTCTTTATTATGCATTGTTACATCACTGCCTTTGGGGAAACATCTTGTTTCTCCCTCTTTGTGTGTGATCTGACAGCTTGCTTCACTGGTGATGCATTGCCAATATTTCTTGTGTTTGTGACTGATAAAGTTTATTTAAAAATGAAAACTTTAATTTTAATTTAACAAGGTGGTAATGGAAATATTTGACATGTTTTGCAAATGTAGGAAAGATTTTTATACGAGGTTAAATATATGTTTATTGTCATGTGTATTAAAGTTGCTGAGGACATTTTTTGGCAGCTACAAGTCTTCTTTGCAGACAGTATATTCATAAACATTTACATACAAACATATGCATAATCGTTCTATAATGGCAGCATAAAGTAAGAGATCATGGATTCAATCCATAACTCTGGTAGTAGGTTTGATTCTGGTGTTGGGCTCTACAGTTATACTGTACCTGGGAGCAAAGTAATTAATCCAAACTGCCACAGTAAATACCCAGATGTACAAACGGACTGTACAAAACATGTCTGCAGTGTAAATTAACATCTAAAGAGTGTAAAAGTCTTGAGTGTCTCTAGCTTGTTGTGCCCTTTGTTCCCCTCGGACTTGTGTTGTGAATTAGAGAGGCAGAACACCTTGTTTCTCTCTAATGACGTGTGAATTGATTTAATTGTGATAAACAGTAAGGTGACTAATCACCTGCCGCGTGATTAATGATGTTCCCGTTCCAGAAATCGCCCCAAATTGTTACAAACGTGATCCACGGGTGGGGTTTGATCTTGTTGCGTTAAGGGAAGGCCTAACCTGACAGCTCTGCTGGGTTCTGTCACACAGAATTAATCATTAGCAATTATAATAATGTAAGCCTACCGTTTACTCTTCAAAACCAGGACTTCATGTAAAACGGAAAATATGAAAACAGGTGAGGTGTGACTCTCAAACCCACTTCCAGATACTCTCCCTTTCAGCACTGAACACTACCTCTTATTACTCAGCACCTGTCCTCAATACTGAACACCACCTTCCAGTGCCAAACATTGCTCCTCGAAGCTCGGTATCCCTTCTCCACATACAACACAACTCCTCAATGACTACTCAACTTAATACCACCTACAGCCAATCAGCACTCAACACAGTTTATCGATACTGAACATAGCTCCTCAAAACTCAATACAGATGCTCAGAACTCAACGCAATCCATCAATTCTTAGCTTTGCTAATACCTAGCTTAACTTTGCTTTGGATAAGCAAAAGTCTCTTCAAAACACTCAAAACCCACCTTTGGTACTGCTAAATACTGAATACAGCCTCTCCACACTTGATACAATGTATCAGCACTCAAAATTGCTCTTCAACACACGGCTCCTAATTGTTTGATGTTGATGTTCAGCACAATTTATAAATACAGAGTGCAGTTTTTCAACATTGATTCTCATCACTAAACATCTCTACTCAACACTCAAACAAGTACAATCTTTGATAAATACAAACAATCTATGATATATTTAGTTCTTTGATTAAAGAAAAAACTAATCAGCAAACTGTTGTTCTGTTTCCTCATGTGTGAGTCGTAATATCTGTGTTAATAATTGTGTTTAGCATCAAAGTTTTTGTTCATTTTCTCAATAATGGCAGCTAATACAGAAAGCAAACTTTGCAATTAATAATGCAATACTCTCGCTTGGAAACACTTCATTGGACATAAGCTGCTGGAGTCCACTTTTATTCCTAACGATAATTGCTTCACATAAAAGTCATTGACAGAATGAATGCACATTAGTGTGTTTACAATAACTTAATTAACTGGATGGTCCATACACTAGAGAAATGATTGTCATTTACATGTTTTTATTAAAGATTCAATTGAGGATAAAACAGAATCTTCTGAAAAGTTTGTCTCATTATTGAATTCCCAACCAAACATCATAATTAAATTCAGTCGAATCTCATTAAAATTGAAGGAGACATTGACTTCTTTTCCAAATAATAATCAAATTGAATATGCATAGTGTAGACGTAACATGAATTATAAAATGAGCATATTTTCTTCGGATGGAAATAAGAAAATATTCATAATATTCGGTTTTAACAGGCCGATATTTTCACACATTTAGAGCAGCAACTTTCTGCCTCTCATATAAAATGCACATATATACTTTTTATTATCGATATGTTTTGACAAAGAAAAACATTCGCTGAAGAAAAACCTCCTACATCATTCCGAGGACAGGACAAGATGTGTCAATTCTATTTTCCCTACTTCGTCTGTTTGGAACAGAATCACCATGGCAACGGTGTCAGTATGTCTCCCTCATGTCTATATATACATACATATATAGCTATGTCCTCCAGAGATTCACTGACTTACAATCCAAAGGAGTAAGAATGAGTGAGGAAATAAGACCGAATGGGCATAAATTGGATGTCCAATGGAAACACGAGAGCAGTTTTGTCAGTGAAAGGGTGATGTGGTTTTGGGCTCAGGTCCATTATCTCACCATATCAGAGTAAGGCTGAGGTCCGACCTAACTGAGCAGTGCTGAGAGGTCATCCTCATGCAGGCTAAAGCATGTCTTTCCTGCAGATGAAACTGCGGTTCCACCTAGCATGGGAAATCACCCAAGGGCTCTAAGGGGACCGTGCTGACGTCATAGATACGCCACAGCCTTCTCAGCGATCGGATCACTATTCAACCCATGCAACATTTTATTTTGGAAGGGCACCTTAGACTGCGTTTTCTGGTGCCACCTAAGGTTGAAGTGATCGATTTCCTCAAGGAAGAATGGTGTTGCGTTTTCCCGCAGAAGTCCAAACGTTGGTAGACTTCTGACTACCTACATATGGGAGTGAGCAGAAAGTTTGGTGAACAGTGTGAGTGCAAATCAATGCGTTAGCATTCTTTTGGAACTCAGTTCAGTTCAGCATAGTCATCTGAGAAAACTGAAATAAAAAATAAAAAATAAAAAAATCACCCTTCTCATAATTGATGCAAAGGAAAGCTGACTCGATGCAGTCAAAGTCATAAAACCCAAAAACGACAGAACTTCTGCAGGTAAATAACAAAGAGCTTTCAGCAACGTCCCCCACCGAGGCCGGAACAGAGGAGTAAGTGTGTATAAGCAGGAGGAGATTGGCTTGAAAGGAATTCATGATGTCAGTGTTTCATGTTTAATAAAAATGATTTTATTCCAACATTCACTAATCCCTTTGATCACACCTCAGGTACTGTCTCTCCACTTTGGCACTGGACCTTGGGGCTGAGCTCTTAGCTAAATATGTTTAACACACGGAAGCCACAGACTGAAATTCCCATTGATTATTACTGTGGAGTAAAAAGCAGTCTAGGCAACGATTCCCTAAACATTTCCAAAATGGTTATTTCACTTTTTCTCCAGCTTTTTTATATTCAAGTCCTTCTCTTATGATACTCTCACACTCTTAGGAACTATATCAAAGATCCACAAAAGATCTGCTCTCAAATTATTTTATGAAGATAAGGCAAAAAAATTGAAAAAAAAAAAAAAGTAAGCATTGCAGTATACTGCTTTCCTCAGTGGAAAAATGTTTAAAGTTTTTCGTTTACCCAACTCTCCTGCATCGGCAGGTGCGTAGTTTAATTCATGATAAATTGCCTGTCTATGCCTCTATTTACAGTAGCTCTGCTAAACAGTTCCTCGCTAGTGGTTGCAAATCCAAAAGTAGCGATATATTTTCATTATAAATGATTTATGCTCTTATTTATGGCTACAGGTTAAAAACAAAGGTTGTCATTTGAAGCAGAAACTACAGAAATTGCTGATCAGTGCTTCAACGACCATTATTCCTCTCATTCAGCTGTCCTGCTATGGAGGTTTTTTAATGTAGTTCACCAAAGTTAATTTCATTGGTGTCACACAAAAAAACCTTGTTTCTCTAAAAAAAAAACGCTATTCTCAGGAGCCGAAAAACAAGGACAGCTTTTTCCCGTTTGCCTGAATAGCATTATGGTTCAGTTATATGGAGCGTTGAATCAACTTTATTAGCTCAGTAATAAAGCCTGGACCTAGCAAGAACTGCATTTGAATTTTGTAAGTGTGTTTAAAAAAAGGACATCTACTGCACAACTGACAAAGGTACCATGAGGGTGAATGTGATTGGTTCATTTGACAAAAGGGTGACCCAATCAGAACTACTACCCCCATGCGAATGTCATCACTGAGTTCAAGTGACATCAGTAGAGACAGCCAGACTCTTTAGTTAGCTCAATAGTTCGATAGCAACACCTAAAGAATGGATTGAATTCAGGCCTCAGACTCAGAAAGCACAAAACTCAGGCCTCAGAAAGCACAGAGCAGATATTTTCAATCTTGTCTGTATAATAAAACGTTCACCTCTCCATTGGGGCCATTCACAAAGGATTTGTTTGTCTGGTTCAGTTTTATTAAGTTGTGTGTTTGAATAGGGTTTTTTTACATAACAGAACTGTGTGAGCAGTAGATAAGTTTCTCTAGGAGGGGCCTTTGAGAGGCAGCGTTGATACAGTGTGTTATCCAACCTTACTTTGCCTGTTGCCGGCACAGAGGAGCGACACTCAGCTCTTTCCTCCTGTCCTCCTCCTTCCCTCTGCGTCGTGGTCTCCTGCAGAAGGAGCTTTTTCAGCCCGCAGCTGATTAAAACAAAGCTGAGATTGTATTTCAACGCGGCCGCCTGTCCGAGGCATGACGGATGATGAGGTGAGAAGTATAAATTCCAGATGAATAAATGCAGAAATGGCTGAATCGGATGATGCAGGCTGATTCAGCTCTGCGTGGGGTCAGCTATCACCTGCTCCTCTGTGTCTGCAGTATGGAGCTGGAGCTCATGCTTCATGTCATATAATGTAGTGTTGGATGTTGACAGTCTGTGGTGTGAGATATGTCACACTCTTGCACAGGTATGGTATGTCTCACTCTCGCACAGGTATATTCTCATGCTCAGTTGTGCCTTATCTGCAAGGTATGCTCTCATGCGTGGGTGTGATTCCTCTGCACAGGTGTATCTCTCCCAAACAGGTATATAGTCATGCACAGCTGTACCTCCCCTGAACAGGTATGTTCTCCTGCACAATTATGTATCTCCTCTAAAAACGGTGAATCTTTTCTCCTTACCAAGAACTTTTTTTTTTTTTTTTTTTTGCAGCTGTTAGGTTTCCTAGCAACAGTCTCATGGACCAAGCGCATCTAAATCAGCCGTGTTAAAAATGTCTTAATTTAGCCATGGATTTAAATTGATAAAATTCCAATAAGAAGATGCAACAACCGGCGGAATGTAATCATGGTGCCAGATACATGAAATAAGAGTGAACCAAATGGGGTCTGACATGACTGGCGTCTTTTCAAAACGCAAATCAGGTGTTGCTCAGGTAAACATTCCGCACTCTAATTAGAATGTCAGACTGTATTTCCTCACAGAAATAAGAAGGGTCAGACTCTCCAATGCGAATTTGCTCATGCAGAGCTAAATGCTACAGTCAATTACCCAGCCTGCAAACACTGCTGTGCTTGGAGATTCTGCAAAAAAAATAAATGTGCAAACATCACATAGAAAAGCCAGAGGTAACTTCAGTTATTACACAATGAGATCATTTAATTCTGTTTTATTGTTAACAAACGTCCAATTTTCACAATCCTCTTCTCATGTCTTGATAATCGTATTCATTGGCGTTGTGGTTTCAAGCTTCTGTTCAATGAACAATGAAACCAATGACATTTGCGGAGCACAATCCTAATTTGTTACCTGCAGTCTTTGTTACTGCAGAACCGTAATTGATTATACACGGCCTGCAGCAATTCGTTAATATCTCTGCAAAGTCGCAGTGGTGAGCACATTCTGAGGTACCGATCTTGAGAGAAAAAGACACTGGTCGTGCGGCAACGCTACGAACTCTTTATCGCAAATTAAGTTTGCAGAATGCATTCATTAAATAATTTCTGTGGGATGATAATTGCCGTTACCATGGCGAAGGCTCACCTCTCTGAAATGCTGTTAGGAAAAGTGAGAGACGCCCCCCCAATCTTTAGAAACAGGAAGTATCTGGGCGCCAGCAGAGAAAGCATGCTCCGAGAACACAGCCGCGCATCCGTCCCACTCTCTCTGTCAGCCTAAACCACATTAACAGAAGAAACACAGGTTTTATTCGGGAGCGCGCCACACGCTAACCGGGGTGCGGAGGACAACAGCCGACTTTTGCCGGCACTGTGCTGGAGCGTGGGTGTCAGCCGCGGTGGAGGTTGTGGAGTTGGGGGTTGGCAGGACATGTTCGTGTGGCAGAATCGCTGACGCGTCTGATATGTGTGACACTCAGAACATAGCGGAGGTGTTGGAAGCACTAACATTGCGGGCTGTACCCTTTAGCCGCCGTGCTTCTCCAGGGTGGGAGATACACAAGGACTTCTCAGGGGTGCAGAGCTGGGTTAGCGGATTGGACACACGGATCCTTCAGCTGGCAAAGTTCCAGCTTGCGGTGATTAGTCTGGAGCCTTCAAAAAGACATGGTTGTGATTTGACACATTGAGATTTTAGTGCAGAGGATGGTTCAGAGTTCACTCAGATACCGTGAGGTTTGACAGATGTGTGGCAGTGTTGTACAGGGATGAGTTTGCTGGGCCTGCAACTCTGAACATTTCAGATTCAGTTCTCAGGTAGAACACTGCTGCCGTGCCCTTGAGCACAGTACTTTACTAAAATTAATGTGGTACATATTCAGCTATATAAATGGGTAGTGAGCAGAACAATGTAAGCTTCGTAAGTCTCTTTGGGTAAAAGTGTCTGCTATATTATTATTATGTAATGTGATTTTTGAGTGAAGGTTTGTGTTTACTCACAGTGAAGTTTGAGTACAGAGGTTAGTGTAGATTTTACTCACAGAGAGGTTACAGTAGCGCTTACTCACAGTGAAGTTATATTAGTGTTTACTCACAGTGAGGTTAGAGTAGCTCTTACTCACAGTTAGGTTAGCGTAGGTCTTACTCACAGTGAGGTTAGAGTAGCTCTTACTCTTACTCACAGTGAGGTTAGAGGTTAGTAGGTCTTACTCACAGTGAGGTTAGCAGTAGGTCTTACTCACAGTGAGGTTAGAGTAGTCTTACTCACAGTGAGGTTTCTTACTCACAGTGAGGTTAGAGTAGAGCTCTTACTCACAGTGAGGTTAGAGTAGCTCTTACTCACAGTGAGGTTAGAGTAGCTCTTACTCACAGTGAGGTTAGCGTAGGTCTTACTCACAGTGAGGTTAGAGTAGCGCTTACTCACAGTGAGGTTAGCGTAGGTCTTACTCACAGTGAGGTTAGAGTAGCGTTCTTACTCACAGTGAGGTTAGAGTAGCTCTTACTCACAGTGAGGTTAGCTTAGCTCTTACTCACAGTGAGGTTAGATTAGCGCTTACTCACAGTGAGGTGAGCTGGCACAGTCAGATCCATGCATCTTTGTTCTCTCTTTCCGCCTCACGGGTGTATATTAAACTCCATGCATCTTTGTTCTCTCTTTCCGCCTCACGGGTGTATATTAAACTCACAGCGAGCCGCGGCCCAACAGTAAACAGCACCCTCCTGAGCAGTACGGACTCTGAGGGAGAGATAAAGGGAGCGAGGGATGAAGGAAGAGTGCAGCTCTCCTCCTCCTGTGAGCAGATGCATGGAGAGACGACATGCTGTCTCCTTTATCAGACAGATCGGGGGCTGGGGGGAGGCTGTCGGCCATGATTTATGGGTCCCCTGAGCTGGCGGCGGCCCCTAGCCTGAGCTGGGTATCACAGAGCCCTCACCCAAACAGGAGAAAGAGAGGAGCGGCGAGAAAATAGATTAACAGAGAGAGGAGAAGGCACAAAAGAAGAGAGATGAAAAGAGAGGGGATAGATAGACATCTAATCAGCTTCTCCTTGATGTCTCATGCCACTTTGAAAGGCAGACGGGGTCGCAAACGCAACCAAAAACCTGATCATTTTCACCTTCCACTGCCAGGAGGGGGGTCCAGCACATCTTGGCAGTGGTAGAGAAGAATTTATTGTGAGTAGGTGGTCTGATCAATTCACTCGTCACGCTGTTCTGAAATGTGTAGGGTCTGGTCCTATATACATGTAAACACACATATATAAACACACATGTATTCCTTTATGTTTACAGATAGTACAGAAAGCATATGGAGAAAATTGGACGGACTCTGAAAAAAAATCGAAACGAATACACAGACCCACACAATGTAGTTGGAATTTTTCCAGAGCTTTAAACAGGATGGCTTTTGGGCGGGTCGCAAGGTCAATGAGCGCTTAGATGCTGTGGGTCAAAGGTCGGTCTCTCGATTCTTTGTTATGCTTGTGTGTTATAAAACATTGACATAAACATGGCTCAGAAAAAGCCTTTGCAGAGACTGAGTTTATACAGGTAGCACAGCACAGGCTGTAGAGCACCCACACTCTGAGCTGCCATGGGAAGTGTCTATGAAACCTGTTTCCTTTTGTACTAGATTCAGAAGGACCACCATGGAAAAACAGCTTTTTATCTTTCATGTCTCATCCTTGGTAAATTTTAGATTTGCACTTGAAGTTGTCCCTGGCTGAACTTCCTCCCGTATCTTCTGATGATTATCTAAACCTGCGGTTCTCAACTTGTCTAGCCTCAAGTCCCACATTGTTCATTAGTCATTAAGTTGCAACCCAAATTTTTAAAATTTTGAACCACTCAAATTCATTTCACAAAAATAGTGCATTTATAGGATACACAATGCGTTCATGAACTGTTAAAAAAACACAAAATAAATAAATCTTTTGTTCATGCTAACCCTTCTGACACTTGAGACTTTTACTCTGGCACTTTAACACCCTCGTCCCGACATAATGCACTTTGTTGATCTGGATAAGAGCATCTGCTAAATGCGTATAAGCAAACAAGTGATTTATGTACTACACTGAGGTTTTTTTCTTTTTTTGTCATGGTGTGGCCAAAGTTAACAATTTAAATGCACAGAGAGTTTTATCAGAGTGACTTACACAGCTTAGATGTTTCATAAACTATCTATTTATATGACTGGATATTCACTCTGGTGATGCAGATGAAATAACTTGGTTATGGATAAAATGGCACTGACCTACCTGGGAATGGAACCTGCAGCCTCTGAATTAAATGTCCAACTCCCTCAGCCATTGTACTGTATACTGCTGCAGTGGCTAAAAAGCTGTGATAATTAGCAAAGCGTACTCTTGCTTGTGCTGGCCCTGTCATGAGCAAACACCGTGCTGTTGTGCTGTAACTGTATACTGTGCAGGTTCGTGTTGTTCTCTGACAGCTGGAGAAAAAGCGGTTTAACAGCAGGGAGTGGGGAGCAGGAGTTCCAGTGTCACTGGAGTTAATTCCAGGGAATCGGGAAGAAAAAAAATTCCCTACACTGAGGTAGGAAATAACTTTTTAAATCTTTAATAAAAAAAGCTTCCAAATGAGACCCTTTAAATGGTTTAATTGCCAGAAGAGACAGAGGAACAGCCGGAGAGAGAAGCACTTATTCAGCCAGGATATTGCACTGTGCCTCAGCGCGAGGGGCAAAATTGGTCTAAGAGAATTTTCTAGAAGTTTAAGTGGATCTTTGTGGGATCATTATCAAACCTCCACACAATTTGATCAGATTATTACATTACATATCTGACTCCAGACACTAAAATAAATAAATACATGAACATGGGTATTGTGACCATAAGCCCACCTCAGAGAAAAGTGTCAGTCTGCATACAGACTCTCATATCCTTGGTTATTCATTTCAGGGTGTTTTTCCCCAAGCAGTTTTCCATTAACAGTAAAATACATGTGCTTGGCAATTTTCCGATTAAATTAGTAACCCACCAGATGAACCCCATGATGGCAGCCTTGGTTTGTTTCCAAATGGTCCTCTGTTTGGGCTGTAATTGCTTCATTGTCAGGCTGTTTATCTGGAGCTGTGTGATGTATACACCCCTGTGGCCTCACTGTGAATGAACCTCATATGCGCGCTGATGCTAAATTACAGGCCCATATCCCCTACAGTCTTGGGTTATAAAATCATTACCAGACAGTACCAATAAATATGACACCCTATACAATATATCATTGTAACTTCTAAATGTGGCAGTTATTTAGTCTAATTGGGTTGATGATGCTTTCAAACATGGGCATTTGGAGCTGGATAACTTTCTTTTGTAAATGAATAAAATGACCCTCAAAGTTTAGATTTGCTTTATCTTTGGCTAAAGTATGAATATAATTTAATGTCAGAAGAAAAATATAGAAGATCATATATGGACCAAATGCTCTCTTCACAGTGTACTGTATATGCTTGCATATATGTTTGTGTGTGTATGTGTGAATGTAGCATACATTATATGTTTGATACCAGCCCTGGTATGCTCATCTGCACTTTTGAAGAACATAAAAAAGTACAATAATGAGTCATTATGCATCTCATCCAGTGTTCGCATTTGTCTACAATCTACAGAGTATTCAGCACTGCGTCAAGTCTGCACTAGAACACTCCAGGGGTGTCTGCCTCTCTTACATGATCTGGCAGTGTGCTCCAACATGTCGACAGCCAGCTCTCTGTATACGCTTACATCGGGGGGAAGATGCTGGCTTCACTGCGTCTTTAACGGAATGCTCCTACACTCCTGACCCCAGACAGGCCTCGGCCTGTGTGACATCACAAAGGTCCCCATGGTAACCAAAGTTAAGTGACAGGGAAAGAGTTGCGGTGGCTCTGAACTCCAGCTGAACCCCCCACTTCCTGGTATTTACCTTCATGGCAGAGGCTAACCTTTCAATAATAACCACTAAATTAAAAGGAGGGACGGCAACGATGGCTAGCCGCCCGAAATAAGAATGCTCTGTGGATGAGCCTTCGGATGCATAAATGGACCGCTGTAATGCACCCACGGGAGCCGTAAAGTTCTGAAGCTGTGTGTGGAGAACACATTTCAGCAATGTGCTGACATCACTGTTTGAGCATTTCTAAAGGAGTCGAATGGACAGGCCGAGGATGTGTTCCCTTTTGCGGATCATAAAACTGCAAGAACAGTACATGCCCTGTTTTGCCAAAGTACAATTAGATTTACTTGCAAGGATATGCAAGTTAAAAAAAAAAAAGTCTTGCTTCTGAGGCTGCTAATCACTTGTTCTGCTCGTTTGATCCTGCATACAATACTGCTGACCCCAGGCCCACGCAATGAAAGTATAAAGTGTTCTCAGGGTCCAGTTTTCACTCTGGTTTATGGTTAGGGAAATATTCTGGTGTGCCGTTTGCAAACACAACTGAAGCAAGCGGTTGCTTTTTAGTTTCATCGACTTTTTTTAATCGATGGGTAAAACCCAATACCATAACACTGTGGCAACATGAATTTATGAGCCGGAAAAGCGCTAACAGAGTCGTGAATTATCCAAAGATAACAGGCTGCGGTAACGTTTGGCAATTGTGAAAGAATAACACAGAGAGAGCCTTACAGAAATGTTTATGATTGCATAAAAAAAACATACCGATGGTTATTGGAAGGAAATAAGAGGGGGTTGGGGGTGGGCTGGAGGTCTCTGTTTTGGGATAAAAAGGCTAAAATGCGCTCATGTTCAGAGCTGTGGATAAGTAGAGATGGCTGCCTTTTGTCTGGCCATTAAGCCATGCTGAGTGCTGTTCTTTCAGAGGGGAGGCCATTGATTCCCAATAACACACTGTCTCCGGGCTAACACTGTTTCAGTGTCAGGGGACCGAGTGCAAATTCCCAGCATCCCAATCATCCCTCGCTGCTCCCCTCGCGGCTTCACCTCCTGCTCCCATAGCAACGCTTTAATGTTGTTTTAACGTCGCCTTATTAAGCCAGTGCTTAAGGGGACGGACGTCAGTGTGCAGAACATCTTCCCAAGTCGTGCGTTTGAGGCGGAGACCCGTGGTGTTGTTCGAGTCCAGGCTTGACACAGTGCTAGATACTCTGTTAGGGTAGTCAATCCCGGACCCAAAGACAGCAGGGCCTGCTGGTATTGGCTGAAAAAAAAAATACCCTGCCCCACCCAATGTCGCTGATTGGTTTAACCTTTGGGTTGGGAGGTGGAGCTAAAGAGTGAAATATGGTGACGTCATTGATACCTGCAGACGCTGCAGCCCACAGGACCGGGAGCTGAGTGTGTAGGCTCTAGACTGTAGGTAAATGCCGGGCCTCGATAGGCTACATGCGGGCCGCTCCCATCGATATGCGAGCTGATGTATTATGAGCAACGTCTGCGTGTGGAGTGGCAGGGAGGGAAGTCATCATCCGGGCTTGAGTTCAAGTGGTACTCAGAATCCATCCGCCGATATTAAAATCTGTAACAAAGCTTTAGCACTGAGCTACTTGAGTAACCTGCAATCTAAATGAGAGGCCTGTCTCCCATGTGGATTAGTGCACTGAATTCATTGCAGGGGTTTTTCATTGTGGAGCCTGGAGACTAACAGCTCTGATTCCTTATATTATTTTTGTATAGCATGAACAGACGTGGGAGGGAGGTTTTGGCTGAATATCATTCAGCAGAGGACATTTCCATATAACAAACATGCATTCATTTGATGTTTTTAATTGAGCTATGAGACCAGGAGGTCAGGCGTGGTCATTGAGCCTGGGTTGTTGACCCCTCCTATTTGGACAACGACAACAATGAATGGAGATTAAAAGGAAAACAAAGAGATTAAAACAAGCAAGATGAAGGACAGATACCAGACTGATGAAAAGGGGATATATGCTGGGGGAGATCTACTGAGCACAATGGGAGTTCAAGCATGTGCCAGTTTATACCTGCGAGGAAAAAACACAACTGTTTAACAAGTTGGAGGAAACCGCATGAGGGGTTTGTCTGAAGATTCCTCTCCTCAATCTCTGTTTTTAAGAACTCCAATTATTATTTTTTTAACATTTGCACTGTGCTTGGGGCGGAGCTGCTTGAGAAGCTAATAGCAGCAGTTATGTATCTGTCAGCTCTTTAATCAACCTCCATCTTCCTGCTGATGCTGTTTCCACAGATAGATGCTTTCTGTTTCACCTGCTGACACCTTGAGTGTTGAGCTAATACCAGCCATAAACAGCGATATTTCACTCCGCTCTTTCAAGGATTGGGTAGAGCAGCAGCACCGTTTTATGCAAATGGGGAATGGAGTGAATCAGACCACATTTGATGTCAAACAAACATCAGATCAAAGAGAAACGGGTTTTAAAAACCCAAATGCCATGATTCATTTGTAGAACGAGCAGGTTTTCCCCTCGAATTCCTTTAAAACCGACTGACCCGTTTTATATATTTGTTGTCATAAATGAAAAGATAACCTCTACACAACAAATCCAAGCGAGGTAACTGGATTCATTTTGAGCTGTAAATGCAATCAGTGGCAGTAATGGAGGAGACCATAGAGGACCCCGACCACAGCAGGAGAGTGAGTGAATTATTACAGAGACCGCCACCCAGCTGTTCTTCATATCTAAGCAACAGCTGCTGGGAAGCAAGTCAGCAGGGGTGTTTGAAATGACAAATACGCCACCGTGTCGGGCGTGAGATTGTTTTGTCTTTCATCTGAATATGAAGGAGTTTCAAATTAATATCATCTCCAAAATGTGGCGTTATGGAGAGTAATCTTCAAATGTGATGGATTGTTGCTATTTTGTAATTTTGCTTTATTTTGGTTTATTATTTTTGAAGAAAGTTTAGAAACACTGTTGGGAGAAGGGCACCTTAATTTGTTTTTTTTGGGTGGAAGAAGATGATCGATGGTTTTTCATGTTTATTCTCTTCCCAAGATTATATATATCTGTGTGTGTGTGTGATGTATGATTCATACAGCAACTTTTATGCTTACTGGTTGTGGTGCACGGCTCACAGAGGAGTGCAGCAGAGTGACATGATGTATGATGGGGGAACCGTGTGTGCATCCATATGTGTGTGGGGGAGGGGCCGAGAGGGCTGCCGTCACAGCGCTGCTCCCTCTTCAGAAAAACATGGGCATCCAATTCAGGACCACTGACTGTGCCAGCCTCACAGACAGGCAGACCCACACAGCTGAAGCAGAACGTACAGGAAAGAAGCTGAGGATTAACACACAGGCACACACAGCCGAGGCTGAAGATACAGACGCGCACAGCTGAAGCAGAACGTACAGGAAAGAAGCTAAAGATTAACACACAGGCACACACAGGCACACACAGCCGAGGCTGAAGATACAGACGCGCACAGCTGAAGCAGAACGTACAGGAAAGAAGCTATGGATTAACACACAGGCACACACAGCCGAGGCTGAAGATACAGACGCACACAGCTGAAGCTGATCCTTAAAGGACACAGCTTGAGGTGAACCATCAGACACACATGGCTGAAGTGGAGGCTACAGAAACACACAGCTGAGCCTGACACCGGGGCATAGTACCTGGGAAAAGGGTACTAAGTATACAGAGCCCAAGGGTTTGAAGGGGGTCATAAAAATCTGGGAATTTTTTTGAGTGGAGGGACCCTCAGAGCCTGTCAGTGTACAGGGCCCAGAATTTCTAAGTACACCCCTGCCTGAACACACACACACACACACACACACACACATAGCTGAAGCTAAACCTACAGACACATACACACAACTGAAGCTGAGTCTAAAGATACACACTGTTGATCTTGAAGCCTACACACACACAGATGCACGCAGCCACATTAATGAACCTACATGCATATAGTTTGTTTCAGAAGCATTTTCACTTTTATCATCCCCAGGGTGACTGGTACTCAGCACAGTTTTTGCTGATTGAGTTCTTTTGGTCTGATTTTTTTAAATGAATTTAGTCATCATTTATCCTTATCTTGAACTCACAAATAAAAGCAGTTTTTATTAACCTCAAACTTAATTTCATTGATCAATCCATCCCAATCCATCAAAACCAAACCATTTTCTCTTTGCTTTGCTTTAATTTTTGTGCCGGCCTGCAAGAAGAATTTTGTAGAATAGAACAGATAGCAAAGGTAGCAAAACAAAACAGGAGGATCCCTGTGGAATTTGGCAGGGATTTAAACTGCGGCATTACAAAATGTGTCATGTATATTAAGGACAGAACAGGGAGTTTAAAACTGGTCTCTGAGGTGCACATTATTTTTATGGATAATTACAGTACAGCCAGCCTGGCTTCCACACATTACCATCAACTTCTTCTTCAGCTAAACTTTCAAGAGAACATCTGAATTTTATGCAGACTCCTGGTTTATCTACTGTCTGTATTTGTATTTTGTGTGGTGCCTGCCTGCCTGCCTGCCTGCCTAAAACCTGAGGACCGCAATGAAAATAAGTCTGTCTTTATGCTGCTGTCCTTGGTTTGAGGTGAAAATTCTGTGTATTCTTTCTTATGATACCATATATTTTTAAAAATCTTTTCAGTATTTTCAAATTATTGTTTTTTATTTTATGTAAGTTCAATTTGTGAAAAAAAAAAAGATGAACAGTTGTTACGCCAAAATGTCAAGGACACACGTAGATAGATGGCGAACACCTCAACCATATTTGTGTATCTCAGACCTGATTTAGGCACCAGAATCTAAATGACAGTTAGAATCTCATTTAAAGTGTTATAAATTATGGAAGAGTGGGCATATTTAGCAGTGATGGTAGAACTGAAGTTTCATGAACCCTTTTAGGGTGGAGTCATACTCAGCTGTCAATCATTGACCTGCTTTGATGAATCAAAAATGTTTTTTTTCTCAACACAGCCAATGCGGTCATTGATCCAAAGCAATGAGTCACAAATACTATATAGTAGCTGCTCCTCCCGTTTTTGTCTCAATGAAATCAGTCTTTCATCCCTAATGTTGAGCTGTGAGTACAAAATCGCGGAATTTTATGCGAGACCAAATCATTTCCTGTTGTGAGTTAAATGGCATTAGTGCATTAATTGTGTGAAACCTCATGTGGTGTGAGAGAGCTGAGATTTGCTCTGATGTTGCGGCTCGCTAAATAGTGGCCCTCTGTTTCTGAGTACAGCGGAGTTGTGGATTCAGACCACTAGCTGGGTGTTGTGCCGAGATTAGAGGATCAAATCAATGTTGTTTTTGTGCTTCTCCCGTTTACAAAAAGGTCGTCATATAGAGCTTCACAATGGACGTTTTCTGGGGGAATGAAGAAAAAATCACATCAAGACAATTTGTAAAAACTGTAACATTTTTTCCTCTACTCATTTTAACGGCAATGGAGACTAATTGTGGCCAGTAGTTTACTGGAATTGGGTGAGGCACAATCTATAAACCTGCTGTGTGTGTGTGTGTGTGTGTGTGTGTGCGTGTGTACATGGAATGGGTGTGCGGGTGTGCATGAGTCTGTTGTGTGCTTGTATGAGTGCGGACTGGAATTGTATTGGATATGTGAGTGTATATGTGTCTTGTTTTTGAGCATGTGTTGTCTGTGTGTCCTGTCTGTGTGGTTGCGTGCAGTGAGTGTGAGTTTGAGTGGATGCGTGTGTGCGTGCAGTGTGTGTGAGTTTGAGTGGATGTGTGTGTGCGTGCAGTGTGTGTGAGTGTGAGTGAATGTTTGTGTGTGCATGCAGCGTGTGTGAGTGTGAGTGAATGTTTGTGTGTGTACGTGCAGCGTGTGTGAGTGTGAGTGAATGTTTGTGTGTGTGCGTGCAGTGTGTGTGAGTGTGAGTGAATGTTTGTGTGTGTGCGTGCAGTGTGTGTGAGTGTGAGTGAATGTTTGTGTGTGTGCGTGCAGTGTGTGTGAGTGTGAGTGAATGTTTTGTGTGTGCATGCAGCGTGTGTGAGTGTGAGTGAATGTTTGTGTGTGTACGTGCAGCGTGTGTGAGTGAATGTTTGTGTGTGCATGCAGCGTGTGTGAGTGTGAGTGAATGTTTGTGTGTGTACGTGCAGCGTGTGTGAGTGTGAGTGAATGTTTTGTGTGTGCATGCAGTGTGAGTGAATCTGTCACATCCTGACAGCTTTAATATGGGAATATAATTGTGTAATAGTGTAGTAGTGTAATAGTGTAATAGTGTAACAGTGTAACAGTGTAATAGTGTAAAAGTGTTATAGTGTAATAGTGTAACAGTGTAACAGTGTAATAGTGTAAAAGCGTTATAGTGTAATAGTGTAACAGTGTAACAGTGTAATAGTGTATAGTGTAATAAAGCGTTATAGTGTAATAGTGTAACAGTGTAACATTGTAATAGTGTTATAGTGTAAAAGTGTTATAGTGTAATAGTGTAACAGTGTAACATTGTAATGTAAAAGTGTTATAGTGTTATAGTGTAATAGTGTAACATTGTAATAGTGTTATAGTGTAATAGCTTCCTCCAGCCCTTCTCCCATCAAAGCCTCTCCAGCCAGCGCAGCACACTGTGTGTTCAGCGCCCCGCCATTTTCAAACGCCAACACTTCTGACGCCGCGTCATTGTTTAGGCTTCCTGTGCACGTCGATAAGCCGACGGCTCCCGTCCTTGTGATCCAGATCTTTCCGCTTCTTTCTCTTAGCGCGTGATATTTGTCTCATTATGGCTGAAGCCTGACAAAACTGAGAAAGACTTCATCCGACATCCACAAGCAAAGGGGCCTGCCTACACACATTCTTAGATCATTATACTGTTTGCGTGGATAAGTGGGCCCTATCTGCACAAATCATGTCAAACTCCCAATACTGAGGTGTAGTTTTAGGACTCAGGGTGTTCAGAGTTTTCTCCTTTCTATATAATTGCTTTTTTTCTTTCTTTCTTTTATAAAACGAACAGGTGTTAAATGTGTGCAAAGAGAGCAGGGCAGAATATTGTAGTGGGAGTAGATGTAGTAATGGAATGCCTATTATACATTCCATCTATTTGACAAGATGTTTTCTGTGCATATATATATATAATTATTAAATATGCATTTCATGTTTAAGTGCTAGACTTCACATCCAGGGACCAAAATGACTTTGCAAAACTTCCCTGGTAAGTAAAAAAAATCTCATTCATATGAAATATGGTTAACACTTCTGATTCACTTATACTTTACAACTCTGAAATTGCTGACTTTTCAAATCAAAATGCCACCTAGTGAACCTGCATCTTATCCCATATTTAAAAGCACATTCTCCCAATGCACTCAGACATATTTCAGCATAATTACGATAAACTCCCAACACCTTTCTTCCTGTTTTTAGAAGGTTAAACAAAATATGCATAAATAAATATTCAGCATGAATCAACTATTCAACTGGCAAATGCAAACTGGAAAATGGGCTTAGTGAATTTAGTTTATTAAAAAAATGATCAAAGGGGGAAAAAACAACAGATGGTGAATGTGCATTCCACATGAAAGAACATTTCCTCCTCTTTCCAACAAAGTTAAACAAATATTTTGATTTTGTCACAATGCAATTGTCCCTGTTAATTTAATTTTAAGTATGAATAATGGAACATGTAAAAGCTATACGTATATAATTATACAATCACACTGCGAACGGAGAGAGGTGCACCAGAAACACTTCTCCCTGGTTTTTGCCTTGGCCTTCTGCCTTCCGCCATTTTATATTCTGCTCCATACTCCAGGCACGCTCAGATATTTAATATCTTTTTTCAGCAATGTTTTGCTAGTCCAATCCTTTACTGACTGTATGCCACTGAAAGGAGCAGAATGATTCCAAGGGAATTTGCATGATGGGAACTGTAGTTTGGAGAAGTTTTGAAATTCATTTATGAGTTTTATTTTTAGATGAGAAATGAAATTGTCAAGGCTTATTTGTGATGAAAAAACTTATGAATATGTAACTGTACCCCCCCGCCCCCCACACACACACACACACACTGCTCATCTCTGTAGTTGAAGGAATGCATTTCCACACCATTTCGTTCTGTCCTCTTGATAACGATTCCGGCCCGTCACAGTTGCAGGCGTCGCACAGATGTTCTTTTGTGATTATTATTGTGAGCGGGGTATATCGGGCTCCCACAGAATCCGTGGGAGTTGAAGGGGGAACGTAAACACCGAACCCCACGGAAAGCTGACCTGCGCGGGGGCGGACTGCGAGGTCGCTGATATGCTAATGCGCTCATTGTTGCTTTCAGGTGTGACAGATGTCTGCTTGTGATTGGTCCTCAGCCCCCCTCAGGAATCGCCAGAAGACAAAAAGGTTTGCATGAAATGATACACAATAAAGCTGGCATGAAAGAGGAAGTGCAGAGAAAAAACACAAGCAGGATTTTAATGGAGTGCTTTGGACGTTGGAGCAGCAGAAGGACTCGGCCTGGTAGCCATGGTCTGGACCGTGGGCGTCCTGTCACCTGTTCTCTGTTCTTAATGAGGTCTCACACCTTCCGCCAGGTGATGACTCACTGTTTATCAGTAAGAGCATCTGAGACACAACCTCAAGCTCTCTGTTATTGCCAAAGCAATACCAGTTCAGTTTACACTCAATATATCATCCTAGGGGAAACTCATTTGGACTGTACAAAAAGTATTAAAAAACATAATCAACAAATTGAAATGAGTTTTGCCCTGGCTTAGATATTACATAGGTCGAGGTTTTCAAACTAAAGATAGCTCAGTTAATTCAATATAATAGTCTTTTATCACTTGACAGTAAGTTTGGACTTTTGAACTCATAACTTAAATGTACATGAGCAAGACCATGTGAAAACATGTTTATTTACGGCAGATCATGTGATCACAAACCTGCCGGCTCTGTTGGAGGAGGAAGAAAGGAATGAGGATGAAGAGGAGGAATAGAGAGGTATGAGGAAGAGACAGAAAATGTGGAAGATGAAAATGAGGAGGAGGACTGGGGGAAGGAAATGGAGGAGAGGAAGATCAGTGGGAGGAGGAGAAAGAGAATGAGGAGGAAGAGCAGGACCAGAAGAGGTATGAGGAAGAGGAGGAGCATGACTTGAGATAGGAAGAACAGGGTGAAAATATGGATGAGGAGAAGGAGAAAAGGGAGGAAAAGAAGAGGAAAGATGAAAAGGAATGGCAGGAGTAGATACATATACAGGTAGAGGAGGAAAAAGGGAGCAGAGTATGAAGAAAACAAGAAGAAGGGATGGGTTGAAACAGTAGGCAGAGGAGGAGTGGGTGGATGAAGAGTGGGAGGAGGCTGCTGTTTCCTTCAAGGCTGTAATTTTTATTCCTCCAGTCATCACGACCTCATACAGGAAGTGAGTAAGAGCCCACACCCTGTCCTGCAGCTGTGTCCCCTTTGTCCTGCTGGGTGCCTGGTCTCCGTGCCCTGTTTTCCCCCAGCATGCTGCTGTTCGGCCTCTCCGACGTTCCCGCCCTCATATCACACGCAGTCGCTGAAGAAGAGGCTGAATTTGCCAGGCTCCGCAGAAGGCCCGCTGCTTTAAAACCTGCTACATAAGCGGAGGCTATATCTCCATGGGAACAACCTGCGATGAATTATTTCTCATCGTGAGAGTAACTCTGCTAGTGCTTCAGTCTGTGCATGATCAGAGTATAGCAACTGTGTGTGTGTGTGTATGTGTGTGTGTGCAGACATGAAAGTGTACACAGGTGTTTGCATCTGTGCATATATTTGTGTTTATGCGTTTGATGTGGTGTGTGACCGTGTGTGTATGAGCCCTTCAAGTGCACGTGTGTGCAAACGTGTGTAACTGCATGTTCACGTGTGCATCCGAGTGCATGTGTGAGTGTGTGTGTGTACGTGTGTACATACCTGAATGTGTATGTGAGATTGTGAATATGTGTGGTGTATGTGTGTATGTGTGTGAGTGAATGTGCATGGGAATGTGAGATTGAGTGTGTGTGTGTGTGTGTGTGGGTATGTGAGATTGTGTGTGTTTGTGTGAGTGTGTGTGCTGGGAAGACAGTAACTGTCAGGTCTGGTAGACTCAGATAGATCTGGATAGCTCCTACATTATTGAGACTGAACTTTATCTAAAGTTTGTTGGAGGTGTGGATGGGGACTCTGCCAGGAACAGATTCAGAGCCGAGTTCAGACCTGCCAAAGCTCAGTATTACAAATGTCCACAGAAGCAGAAATATTATTTTCTCTGAACTGTCTGTGTGTGTGTGTATGTGTGTGTGAGATAGAGAGTGATGTGTGTGTCTATGTATGAGAGAGAGAGAATGTGATGTGTGTGTGTGTGTGTGTGTGTGTGTGTGTGTGTTTGTCTCTATAACTCCACATGAACATGGAGTACAGAGATGCTGAATTGGATAACATCAAAAAAAGTTTTGTCTGATTTGTGTGTGGAATTTATTTTATTTACTCTGTTTATACCCTGGGCAGTTCTCTGCTTCTGTAACTACTAAACGTGCTCAGGGTGTAAATCCACAAAATGAATCATTAAATGCACTGAAACATGCTAACTTACACAATCACTAACTGCACTAAAACATGCAAACCTAAGCTCTTACTAACTGCATTTGAACAAGCTAGGCTATGCTATCACTAACAGCATTGCAACCCACGTTATCACTGACTGCACTAACATATGCTAACCCACATTATTGTTAACTGCAGGCTAAACTATGCTATCACAAACTGCATGCTAACCCATGGTATCACTAACTGCATTAATATACGCTAGCCCACGCTATTTATTGCTAACTGCAGGCTCAAGTATGCTATTGCTAACCTATGCTTTATGCTCATCTTTAGCTGCACTAATGCATGCTAACCCACACTGTCACTGACTGTATTTAAACATGCTAGCCCATGCTAGCACTGCTGTGAAAAGCATGAAGGCCTTTCCTGGTAGATTTTTTTTTTCTGTGGTTTTGATCAGATATGTATTCCTTTGAAGACAAGCACATCTTCACAGCCCCCCTCCTCCTTCTTCTCTGTCCCCTTTCTTTCCCTCCCTCTTCATCTCTTCAATCGCACCCTGTACCCTACCTGTTTCCTCCCTCTTTCTTCCTTTCCTTCTCTCTCTCTCTCTCTCCCTCCCTTTTTCCTTCTTCACCCTATTCCTCCTCTCCATCCCAACCCTTTCCTCTATTACTCTTTTCTACCTTCTCTCTCCTTCTCTCCCACTCTTTCTCTGTTTCCCTCTCTCCCTCTATCGCCATCTGTCTCTCTCTTTGTCCCACTCCTTCTCTCCCACTCTTCTCTCTCTTTCCCATTTGCAATACCTTTTTCTCTCTTCCTCTGTCTTTCTCTCCCCTTTTCTTTCTGTTCTACCTTTTTGTCTTACCAAATCTTACTTTTCCTTTCTCCTCTCTCCCTCCACCTCTCTTTCTCTCTCTCTCTCTGTCTCTCTCTTTTGCTCCCCTCCTTCGGAAGTGGTTGCCAGTGTGTGTATCTTGTGTGAAAAGATGCAGACTACAGGGCGGTTGCCAGTGTGTGTTCCCTGTGTGAAAAGATGCAGATTACAGGGCGGTTGCCAGTGTGTGTTCCCTGTGTGAAAAGATGCAGATTACAGGGCGGTTGCCAGTGTGTGTTCCCTGTGTGAAAAGATGCAGATTACAGGGCGGTTGCCAGTGTGTGTTCCCTGTGTGAAAAGATGCAGATTACAGGGCGGTTGCCAGTGTGTGTTCCCTGTGTACAGTGTGGTCGCGGAGTCTCTCCTGGGTACTCCTGCAGAGCTCCAGGGTCCCCCGAAAAGAGTTCGCTCTGCACAGAGAATGAGCCCTTTTGACGCTCCCACTCGCTGTTATTTCACCAGCGCATCATGCTGTGGTTTTGTCTCTCCTTTGAGAACAAGCAGCAGTGGAGGTGACCATAGTTCCCAGCAGGGCCATCCCGCTGTGTGGAGACCACCGACAGAGAATCACAGAGCCATGATCACAGACCAGGCACCACACAAACACGATCACAGACAGAGACACAGAGCGAGCCAGAGACATGCTGCCTTCAAAACCTTCTTTTATTTCATGTTATTATTTCATATGTTATGCATAATTAATGCATGTGTTATTATTTTAGAGGCGATGTGGTAGCAATTTATGGGTGATTATTTTAAATTATGCCTTATTAATTTGTACCATTACTTTGCTATACAAAATTAATTAGTGTTATTATTTTACACATTATGTGTAATTATTTTGTGAATTATTATGTTGTATCATGTTGCATGGTATTCATTTGTGTGTTATTATTTCGCATGCTATGCATAATTAATTAGATTCCCATTCATCTACAATGATTTTGTGTATTATGTGTTATCATTTTGTGTGTTAGTATTTTGTGTTTTTCAAGTGATAATTTAAGTTATTATTTCATGTTATGCATCATTAATATGTTATTATTTTAGATATTAGAACTTATGTTGTATGTTAGTATTTTATAATTATGCTTGTATTGATTTCTGTGTTATTTTATGAAATGCAAAATTAATTTCAGTGTTATTATTTTTTAATGTGCTTTATCCTTTTTTGTGTTCATATTTTATATGTTCTTATTTTCCGTCTGGCTGAGATATGAGGTGCAGCTAGCAGGGAAATACAAATTTCACAGTACATTTACCCCTGCTTAGTCACACTGATCAGGAGGGAAAACCATACTTTGGTGTTTGTGTAAACATTTTGTGTTACAGAACAAGATATGCATACTTCGCACATACACACACGTGCTCACATCTGTATGTGCAAAAAACACAAACACACACATACAGACGCACAGACACACAAATACACACACATTTTTTTTTTTTGACAGTAGAGCTTTAATTACAGGAAAAACAGAGCATTCTGGGACTTGTCAATAGGCCCATATTAATGGCTTCCTTTCTGACATGTGTCTGATGCATTGATGATCGATTCTTCTTTCTGACAGATCTGGGCTTCTGTGTCTGTACCCATCAACAGCCTGACATTAATCCTCACCAGCCAGGTCTCCGCAGAGCACCTTCACAGCAAAGCCGAACAAAACTCCACTCACACCAACAGCACACTTCAAAAGCATGACTCATACCTCTTTAGTCCTGTTTGGAGCAAGTCATGTTTACACATTCCTCTGTACCGAAAAGCGTCCATGTCTTTTGTTCCCTGTTACCCGTGAGGATAGGAGCTAACCACAGCAGACTGTCGTGTTCATGTGTTGTGCTATCATGGAAGAGCTAAAGGATTCTGGGACTGGGATTCTGTCCACATGTTCATCATCTCACTCCGGGACTTTTGGGATACTCCTGTACCCCAAACTCACACCATACACCCTAAATCTCTGTACCCTGAAACCCCAACACTCTGTACTCCCTCACTCTGTACCACAATACTCCACAAGCCTGTACCCCAAAACCCTGTACCCCAAACGCATACACCCTAAATCTCTGTACCCTGAAACCCCAACACTCTGTACTCCCACACTCTGTACCACAATACTCCACAAGCCTGTACCCCAAGACTCTGTAGTGCCAAAGCCTTGTACTCCAGTATAACAACTCCTTGCCCTGTACCCCCAAACCTGCAAGCCATTTCCCCCACACTCTGCAGCCCAATATTTCATTTTCTAAAACCAAACCCCCATATCCTCTACAGCAAAATCCTGTGACCCTAACATGTTAAGGCCATTCTTACAAGAACAGGTAACTATAGCAGTAACATATCCAGAGCTATGACTTGTGTTGCATCTTGTATCCGTATTACCTGTGTTCATTTGAGCACATCAATCTATGATAAAACCTCAAAATCCACACAATGACAATATGACACAATGTCTGTCTCATTACAGATCGCCTGTCATGAAGTCTGTCGTTTTTCAGAAGAAGAGCACGGGAAGCATGAGCAGTGTAACCTGATTCTGCAGTGGAAGAACAGAAGCGATGCGCAGTACGAATCCGTTTCCACTGGGTTTGAAATTATTCATCGTTCGAAAAACATGATAAAAACTGCTCTGGGATTGTTTACCAAATTATTTATTGTTTCATCGGTCTGAGTAAATATTTTAGTTATCCTAGCAGTGCAAATGCTGCCATTCGGATGAATTATAATTGGTTTATTTTTATTGTTATAGCTGTCGTTATAGTTATGTGTTGTAGTGGAAATGCCCCTATGGGCTAAGAGTCACTGCATTGGGCCGACATTAGTCTATACTAATCATGTTCCTTTACTCTCCAGCTCTCCCTCTGGTCTGCCCGAGGATGCAATATGTATCGATTTGTTGTTTCTGTACCTTTAACTGTTTGAAATATTGTATTCAGCTCTCAGAACCGTACCTTGATGTCTCCAACTCCACAACAAATGTGACATATCAGCTAAAACACCATCCCTTACTTATGTTTTCAGGAGGTGGAACCTGATGAAATATTAATGTTCCAAATGCTAAGAGATAAAGTTTGAGGAAAGAATTATGAAGGTACTGTTTATTTGGATTATAAAGTTTTTCATGATTTTTTTCAGACATTTTTGTCTTTCTGGCCAAAATTATCACTGCTGGTGATTGATCCAGCACTCAGGTCAGCCTCCAGGTGTGCTGTGACCTGGCTCAGGTATCAGGGGGGCAGGCAGGATCAAGTTGTCTCAAGCCATGGACACCATCATTTTTATTAATATTGATAACTATATACAAAGATCATATATATGAAATGATTAACAAATGCACTACTAAATATTAAAAACTACTTAGTATAGTTTTATGAGTGGCTTTTTTCAGCATTTTTTCAGCACTACCCATAGGTAGTGAACAAAAAAATAAGGTTGCAATTTTCCATGTTGTGATGTAGCTGTGCTGCTGGCTAAACTGTCTGCTCTCTTCTAAGTTTGGGATATGAGGTCAGCTGACCTGTGGCTGCCGTCCGGTTTAGCTTTGCGCTTTTTGTCCAGGAGCTTGCACTTCTGCCCACTGTTGCCCTTTGCTGATGATGTCGTTGCCTCAGATCTCCATGCCAACATCACCTTGGACACTGTTGCCCATGAAACGTCAGCTAGCGGCTCCCGGGTGATAACCTCCTCCATCAAAGTCAGCGAGGTCTCCTCTTGCAGCCATGCCAGACATAATTACAGGCAAACAGGCCTGTCCAGCATTTTCACTCATGACCCCACTGCATTCTGGGATTTGTTTAATTAACGGGTGAGCCATGCTATATGCAGTATCCTCATTTATGCTTGGTAATTCCATTTTGTGTTTGCTTCCTGTATGCATTTCAGTGGTGACAGGGCTTAGGGAATGAGGGGCTAATTGCTACAGGCCAACACATTATCCATGTCATAAAAAAGGTCTTAAAAAGACAGAGCTAAAAATACAGAACTTTTTAGGAAATAACATTTCACTGAATTAGAAACGTGTTAGTCACATGGGGTTAAGAGCACATTGCATTATATTTTAATAAAGCCATGAAATATTGAAAGTGCATAACCAATGATGCAAGCTCTCTATTCATGTATCAAATGCAAAAATAGCAAAAATGCATATACAATGATGTTTTTTATGTTGCTGACAATATGGGCATGTGTGTATATCCTTGTGCTGTGGTTCGGTAACGTTTCTATCCCCTAACGATGTGCTCCCCCACATCTGACTAACCTAACGTTCAACAGAGCAGGAAGCTTTCTGCGAACACAGCAACTCAATCAGTCACTCAAAGTGTATCTCGTGTGCCACAGAACATCGACATCCATCCCAGAGTGCTTTGCAGGGCACATTGAACAGAAACAATAAGCCCTCATAAAATGAAACAGAGCAGCTTTGCCTGAAGAGGCTGACAGTTGTAAAGTAATGAGATTAAAACTGTGCAGGTAAATATAGCCCCATTTGTATTATTTCACAATAAATATTAAAGGAGAATAATCCTCTACGATCACCCACGGCATTTAGGTTTGCCGAAGAAAACGAAACGCTGAAATCCTGCGAATTCAAACTCGAAAATGTATGAAGAAGTTCCAGATGGTTTCATGAGGTGAAATGAATTATTGATCCCGATTGCTCTGGCTTTGCTGTCTCCGTGGCTACGCATCCTGCCCAGCATGCGTGCATGTGTGTGTGTGTGTGTGTGGGTTTGTGTGACTCCTTTTGTTCTTTGCTTTTGTGTGTGAGTTAGTGTGCTTGAGTGTGCTTGTGTAACTGAATGTGTGCATGTGTGTGTGTGTGTGTGTGTGTGTGTGTGTGGGTTTGTGTGTGTTTGTGTGACTCCTTTTGTTCTTTGCTTTTGTGTGTGAGTTAGTGTGCTTGAGTGTGCTTGCGTAACTGAATGTGTGCATGTGTGTGGTATATGTCTGTGTGCACATTTTTGTGTGTTTGTGAGTGAGAGAGAGAGAGAGAGAGAGAGAGAGAGAGAGAGAGAGAGAGAGAGAGAGGGAATGTGTGTGTCTATGATTCCTATGGACAGTGGTATATATCAGGGCTTGGTCAGAACTATTTCTAGGATATCTTTGTCTGCTATTTTAAATACAAATTCAGCTGCAGTTTAACCTGCAGAAGAATGCAGCTTCATTAGGCATGCATAGAGTGCTCATAAGGACAACATAACAATGACATAACAGAACCATACTTGTCCATGAGGCATTAGTGCTTTTCTCAAATCCTATGTGACAGGACATCTGTTAAATAATAATGGCAAACCATGCACAGGCTGTACTGGCTATGAATCAAATGAAAATAACTGCTACAATGCTTACTTAATTGGGCGTACATAAGGTATCAGCATTTTTTTTTCAATTTTTCAGAGATCTGGCACCCAGGCCATGAATCAAATGGAAATAACTGCGGCGATGCTGATTTAATTGGGCGTGTGTGAGGTATCAGCATTTTTGCCATTTTTTTAAAGAGATTTGGTGGCTGTCGCCTCTCGAGCTGCTTAATGATTATTAAGGATCAGAAGGTGCTACTCTGTGTTCCATATGCTGTTGTGCTCTCGTTGTGCCTGTTTAAAACGGTCAGCGCTCAAGCAGGGTGAGCCATCGCAGACAGTGACAAGGACCATGGTCACAGGAATGTCATTATATTATTTAAGGTTAGATGTATAAGACTGCAACGACTGGGTTCTTGGCTGAAGACACACTGTTTGATCTGATTCAGAAGTAGCCCATCACTAGGGTGACCAGTTGTCCCATGTTTCCCAGAGCCATCCTGTTTATCAGCTTCTTTTTGATTGTCTTGACTTCTTGGGGAAAAGGAGTAAATTAATGTCCTGTATTTTGTTTCAAATTCTTATGTTTTTTTCTTTCATGTGCACCTGGGTTTGGTGAATATGACAGCTAGGTATAGTATGTAATTGGTCAAAGGAAATTGCATAAGATGTGTGTATTGTACTTAACATTTTACTTTATTCAGACTCAAACTCTATTAGTTTAAATAACACCGATAATTTTACTGTGTAGACAGCACATTTTATCTTCTGTTCCGTTTCCCTTTTTTTCTGATATACAGCATCACAATCCTCTCATCCCACAAATTAACTAACGCACCCTTGCTCTCATGGGCCCTCATGTCTGCCATCAACAAAATATCTCCCTGGCAGGTGAAAATGAAAGCGAAATGAACTGCAAAAGCTGTCACAGCCAAATCCAGATACGTAAACAAACAAAGGTCTTCAGATTGACAGTGAATGTGAGAGAATTTGAATGACATGTGCGCATTGATTGATTGATTTGATTTAATGGATTGATTTTATCTCAACGCCTCATGCCCTATTGGGTCCTCAAACAGTTTAAAGCTTAAAAGAAACTGTTTGGATTGGAAAGTTCACATGGTCACATTCAATTAGTTTTACCATTCCTACACAGCTATGTTTGTTTGATGCATGAAATGATACTGTTGTGGTAACCCTGGTAACCCTTTGTTGTTGTGCTGCAGTGGTAACCCTGGTAACCCTTTGTTGTTATGTTGCAGTGGTAACCCTGGTAACCCTTTGATAACGTGATGCTCTGCTTGCCCCTCTCTCCTCCTCCTCCTCCTCCTCCTCGTAAGGAAATGTCTGATCAGGTAACTTAAGGACAGGAGCTGCGTCCTTCTGAAGGAGTTGGTCACCATTCACTCTCATCCACACTGCCAGGCCTGTGGAGGTAAGCACCGATCTCACTCTGTTCACTCACTCAGTCTGTGAGTGACTGAGCGGCACAGACTGATCTCACTCTGCTCACTCGCTCAGTCTGTGAGTGACTGAGCCGCTCTGAATACCATATCCAGCCTTCGCTTCTCATTTATATCTTATTAACATGATTCATAGGACAACATTCTCCATGATTAAAAACCAATGAGTAAAAAAAAAAAATCACCTCCTCAAACGCTGCTTTAAACAGGTGGTGACATTTTACATAATGATCACACAAATTATCACCATGCATTTTGAGAGGAAAAGAGTGTGAATGATCATGTTTGTTCTGTGCCATTAATGATTAATTTGCAATTCCATCATTCAAAAAACATACATTACATAACAATCCTATAGTACAGCCAATAGGGGCCTGCAGACAGACTTGTGCATCACACCACAGATGCAGAAGACGTTGGGAAAAGCCAGCCTCATAACACTGGAGGGGGCAGGGAGGCCGCGGTGTAAGGGCAGACAGCATAATGAAGACGTGCGCCATTTGGCCAAATTAGCTCTGCGGAGATGTTGTTAGCCGTCCGTGTTGCCATGGCAGTGTCAGAGACTGGGACCAGACATTTGAACCACATTTAATCAGCATTAAACATGAGCGCAGAGAGGACACGTTATAACCTCCCTACAGCTTGGTCTTACACAACCATGCTAGCTGGCTTCCTGAGTATGATCACGTGTCACTTCCTGCCATGATGTGCCCACCTCCCAGGGATATTGTTTTGCAAATAAACCAATAGGACATTGCACTTACTATTTCTAACCAATCACAAGTCTCCAGGGTGGGTGTATGAAATGATAAACTGGCTCCAGCCATCCACAAGTTTCCAGCCAAGTCACAAGTTTGTGGTCACCAATCAGATCGGCTGAAAAGTTAACAGACCTGTCCAGGCACTTCCTTTGTGTTGATTGAGCATTTATACCATTAGCGAAGTGCTAATGCAGCATTTACTCCTGAGGGAACATGACAGGGAAGTATTTATGCTGAGGGACACACAGACACATAGGGTCACACCTGTGGGGTCACCCCTGAGTTGGGGTATATATTATGCACATATAGCATAAATATATACTTGTCTTATATGTTATATATATATATAACAATGCTATTTAATGTATGTATGCCACTGGTTCCCTGTTGCGTTTTTGGTCCTTTTTTCCCCTTTGACAGTAAAATTGTAATACAATTTTAAATCTCAGATGCTGATGGCATTTCTTTCGCGCACTTTTTAATCGACGGAAGATAATAAAAAGATCCCCGTCATTTGGTGGCTGACCTGCTGCTGAACCACCTCAGTCTCAGAAATCAAAGGCACAGACAGGAGAGTTACTGTCTGCTGCGTTATTGAGGGAGAAGAGTGTAAAATGTGATTCAGGAGACAGAAATTGGAAAAGAAAGGGCAGGTCATGGTGAATAACTGGGTAGGTGGTTCCTGGTGTTCCTGGGTGCGAATTGTGCATCCCTGACAGAGATTGACAGGCCTGCAGTTCCTATTTTGTCTGGTGTGAATCTGACCAATCGCAGTCCTTATTATACAGCTCACAGTGGATCTGACCAATCACAGCCACTATTATACAGCTCACAGTGGATCTGACCAATCATAGCCAATATTATAGAGCTCACAGTGGATCTGACCAATCATAGCCAATATTATAGAGCTCACAGTGGATCTGACCAATCATAGCCAATATTATAGAGCTCACAGTGGATCTGACCAGTCGCAGCCACTATTATACAGCTCACAGTGGGTTTGATCAATCACATCCACTATTATAAAGCTCACAGTGAATGTGAGTAATCACAGCCAGTGTCTACCTCTAGCATAAAATACATCATAGTTGATCTGACCAAAAGACTTTGGACCTCATTGTTAAAGAGCTCACCATGGATCTGACCAATCACAGCCACTGTAGACCTTGGCATAAAGCAGAGCGCACGACCCTGCCTGCTCAGGTTGGTCTGGTTGACAGAGCTCCCCTGCAGATGACAGCATGTCAGAGTGTTATGTGGCATCAGTGTTCTGTC
Source organism: Albula goreensis (assembly GCA_022829145.1). Lineage (NCBI taxonomy): Eukaryota > Metazoa > Chordata > Actinopteri > Albuliformes > Albulidae > Albula > Albula goreensis. The sequence continues at coordinate 2,121,626 of CM040763.1, read as the reverse complement.
ACACACAGAGCGTACCTCTCCAGCGGAAAAATGTACCTTGCCTTTTGATTGACAGCGCAGCGCTCCGGCCCCTGACAGCCGAGCGGTGAAGATGACAGGAGCGAGGGAAGACATCACGCCAAAACCATCCCTCCTTCTCTCTCTCTCGCTCTCTCTCCCCCTCTAGCTTGCACTCTCCCTCCCTCACCTCTCCCTCTCTCTCTCTTTCTAACTCTCTCCATCTCTCTCCCTCCTTCTCTCTCTCTCTCTCTCTCTATCCCAATCACTCTCCCACTCTCATTCTCATTCACTCCATTGATGTCCCCCTCTCTCCCTCTCTGTCTCTCAGTGTTTTCCTCTCTCTGTCTTTCACTTTCTCTGTCCCTCTCTCTCTTTCTCCCCATCCCTCACTCTCCCTCTGTCGCTCTCCCACCTTCTCTCTCTACCTCCCTTCCACACTCTCTCCACTCTGTCCTTCTCTGTCTCTCCCTCTCTCCCCCTCTCCTCTACCTCCTCTCTCTCTCTTTTCTCCATCCCTCTGGCCAACTATCAGAGACGGGCGATGGACTCCTATAATTAAAATGCTAATCTTTCCCCCCATAATGCACCGGCTCCTTCTGGCACCCGTTTCCGTGATGTCACTCCCAGGTAAACTATGCCCCAATCTTCAGCGATCGCGGTGATCGTCTGACGGCATCTCCTAATTAGTGCATGCTAATGAGGCGCTCACGAGTCCCTCCGCATGCCGCACACATCGGGCGCACACCTGTTCCCTGAGCTGCTCGGGGGTGTGGAACTCCACTGACGGGACCCCCCCCCCCACCTCCACTCCCACAGCAACCTCCTTCCCGTTTCAAGGTCGGTCTTTCCGCCGCGAGGTCGTCCTCCCAAGATGCTTGGCTTCAGGGGCCTGCAGAGAATCCGGCTCGTTTCCTGCCTCAAAACGTCTCCAGTATCGCACCGTTTGTAAAGTTGCTGAACAAGTGCGGGAGGAGTTTCCAACTAATTCAATGAATTTATAATTAATATATAACCAAAAGCAGGCTGGAGAAAGGGCTCAATCAGAGATTAGCCTTTCAACAAAATACAACTTTATTTGGGTGTAATGTTGTATTTTTAGCCCTGCTTGATTATGTAAATAAAGGTAAAATGTATTCCAGTATTTCTACCATATTACAGAGGCTGGGAAGTTATGGAGTTTCCTTATTCGCTTAGGGTTGGAGGGGCTGCTGGGTGACCAGTTGCAGACGTCACATCGAGCAGAGAGAGTGTCCCTGGCTGAACTCTCCCAGGCCGATAGCACAAATTACTTTTTGAAAAACGAACCCATTCATTTTTTTCCGTTTTGAAAATTCGCAAAGAGATCACGGGCACGGCCAGACAGTGTGGTGATGATGCGTCCGCTTCTGTTCTCAGTTAGGACACGTCGGGGAAAAATTATTTATATTTTAAAAAGAGAAGCAGCGGAAAGGAGGAGTGAGCCTGGACTCCCGACGCACACAGCACATCCCATTAGCTCCCAAACAGCCTCATCACTCAGCCGACCGCCCGCTGGGCTCCAGAACAATTCACACCCCTGCTGACGCAAATGAGCCAGTCCGCCAGCCCAGACCACCCACCAAATCATCAGCTAGCCTGTTTATAGTATTATTATTATATTTTTATCAGCATTATGAATATTATCAGAAGACAATAAAGGTTAAACACACTTTTGCCCTTTATTTTTTGCCAACTTACGAATGCATTTATTATGAATGTATTATTCATTATTATTACTTAATAAAATCCCAATAGTTTCTCAAGAAATCACCGGGCAGGTAAAGAAAGGATCATGACAAAATCCCAAACTCATGGATGAAACTCCTCCTTATAAACAGTAAAGCACACGGTGAGACTGAGGCGCAGGGATGAATGATGAACTGTGCAGCCGATGGAAATGACTACCTGCATATTTCATTATCCAAATGTTTCTGAAAACAAACGGTTCCCTTGTTACCTGCGTCCAACAACATAACCCCCCTATTAGGCAGCCCTGTTTATTGGGCTGAAATGCTGGGAAAACGTTTTAAAGTACCTGTGTCAGTGTGAAACCTTTTACCATTTCTGCTGGCCTTAATTAGTGTAATGAACAGGTAAAAGAAAAGTGACTAATTTAATGTGCTCGCACCCTATGCCCCCCAAGATGTTAATATTTTACAGAAATTGTTGGGGTGTGGAGGCTAAAAGGGGTCAAAAGTGTCAAGTTTAAACCAGAACTGATTTTTCTTTGCAGAGAAAAAATGTTGAGTACGTACTTCCTCCCACCCACACACACACTCTCCCACCCACACACACACTCACATGCACAAACACATACACACAGACACACACACATGCACACACACATGCACAAACACATACGCACAAGCACAGACACACACACATGCATGCACACACGCACACATGCACACACATGAATGCATGCCCTCACACTCACATGTGCACACGCACACATGCACACACACTCACATGCACACACATGCATGCATGCCCTCACACTCACATGCACACACACACATGCATGCATGCCACACACACACACACACACACACACACACACACACACACACACACACACACACACAGACAGACACACAAACTGAACTGCTGTTCTATCAGGCCCTGTGAGTGTCCATCTTCCATGGGCTTCACAGCCATGTTCATGTCTCTCATCAGCACCAGCCCTTCCACACTCCAGATGTACCCCCAGTCACATACACCATCTGGAGAATACACAAAGCCAGTACAGGATCAGCTCTCCATTATCACAGACACCTGGCTGGCCAGGCGATGGTCACCAGAAAGCGATGAGACTGTGGGCGTCCACCACATTGACCCCTATTCTTCTCTTGGAGAGGCTGAGCCACTTGTTGCCATGCCAACATGTACTTTGGAGATGGCGAATGGCGGCGTGGCTGGGCCCAGCTGCGGGACCAAAAGCTGCACCTTAATCCCCCAGGGTGCCTGACTGCCCCCCTCCTCAGGACCACCTGCAGCACAAATAAAACCAGGGACCATTCTGCACCCTGCTACACGTGGACCACACAGCCTTGCCTACAAGAGGCTTATGGGATGCGACTGATTCACATTTCCTCTTTTCAGTTTAGCTCATGACTGCTAATGACTGCGGGCCCATTTCCCTGGAGTTAAAGAGAAATCCGCCATCAGACAATAGCGTGATGCAGCGCATAGCGCACAATCCAAAAAGAAAAATAAGAGCTAAATTTAGTTCCGCTGCTGTTTATTATAGAACAGTCTCTGATAATGGCTTCAGCTCCATTTAACACAATGGAAATGGCGAGGCGCGATATTAAGAGCTAACTCTTTATAGGTTTTCTGATTAGAGTGGGGGAAAGGATGAGTTTGCTGTGAGAAGCGGGATAAACAGGCAGCCACTGTGATCAGGGGTGTCAGCGGGAAAGCTTTCCTGAACAATACAGGCAGGGTAGCAGCTTCGCTCCACTGCGCTAGGAGTGTAATATCAACCTGAGCTGCCATTTGCGCTTACCGTAAAAGATGCAGTAGATGCTCAGACCCAAGTAATAACACGGGAGCACATTATATTTCAGCAAATACACACCTGTCTCCAACAAAGGCCTGGTCAAAGCAGACCCTGATGATACTGTGGATACAAAGAAGAACTCACACACTCATTTTAATATGCATCAAATATCCATGATGTTATACATAATTCATTCTTCACGGGTGTTTTTTATGCCTTGATATGGAGATTGCAGATTTTATGGATCCATAAGTAGCGTTTTCACCATAAATTAGTATGCAGATTTTACAGTTTTTAGGTCTTCCTTTTGTCAGTTTGATGTGCAGCTGGGTATCGGATAAAAATGTAAAAAAATAATGACAGTTTTCCCTGCAGCAGCTTGCCTCTAATAACCATCTGGTGCATTTGGTTCTCAAGGCAAACAAGTTCCTGAGTGAGTATTATGAGTATTACGGTATTCATAGAATTCCCTCATCCACAGCTGTCCCATATGGAGCTGAATATAAGGCAATATACCGTAAATATATATGGACACTGTGGAAAGAGTGAGAACATATTTCTCTCCAGTGTTCCTGCTTCAAGACATGCAGTTCTCAGGTATCACAATACATTTAAGAAGTATCACAGTTTTCCAAAACCAAAAAGTCAATACGTTTGCAGAATATTCCGGTACATTCCGTTGCTGTGAGAGAAAGAGGAAGATAAAGAGAGAGAGAGAGAGAGAGAGAGATGGGGCAGAAGCGTGAATAACGCACAGGAACGGTGATAGCCGAGCCAGGGCGGCAGAACCCACCGCCGACGCAGTAACTAAACTGCTCTGTGATGTAGAAGTCCGTGTCAAAATGCAAATGAGAGCATGAATATTTATTCCACATTACCATCAGTCTCAGCCCACAGACAAGGGCTTACTGTTGTGGCAGGATTGGATTAAGAGCGGGAGCATGTGCGGGGCACGCACGCAGTCCAGCCGGGGAGAGCCCTCAATTACTGCCAGGATATGAGATTGGAGCAAACGCGCCAGTTTCACACCTTAAAATTGTCATTTTAAAAGGGCAAATGACTTTATTCACCAAATAAAATACTGTATAATATGGAAATGGTTCTGTGTTGAATGAATGGAGGTGTTTTTCTTAAGGAGACTTTAAACATGTGGAAGGGCCCGGCTCAATGGGAGAGCTGAGAGTTTCTGAGGGGGGAGTCTTCTTTATAAGGCACTGCTCCAGTGTGTGGATGGGCCCCAGTCTGCATCCTGTTAAGGCACTGTTCCAGTGTGTGGATGGGCCCCACAGTCTGCATCCTGTTAAGGCACTGTTCCAGTGTGTGGATGGGCCCCACAGTCTGCATCCTGTTAAGGCACTGCTCCAGTGTGTGGATGGGCCCCACAGTCTGCATCCTGTTAAGGCACTGTTCCAGTGTGTGGATGGGCCCCACGGTCTGCATCCTGTTAAGGCACTGTTCCAGTGTGTGGATGGGCCCCACAGTCTGCATCCTGTTAAGGCACTGTTCCAGTGTGTGGATGGGCCCCACGGTCTGCATCCTGTTAAGGCACTGTTCCAGTGTGTGGATGGGCCCCACAGTCTGCATCCTGTGAAGGCACTGTTCCAGTGTGTGGATGGGTCCCACAGTCTGCATCCTGTTAAGGCACTGCTCCAGTGTGTGGATGGGCCCCACGGTCTGCATCCTGTTATGAATTTAAACATAATGCAACATGCAAGAACTGGGCATTTCAAATTTTAAGAAAAATAGGCCTTTGAAAAAAGAACAAGCAAAAGAAAATTGCTTTCTGCTGTAGAGTAGCCAATCCAGGCTGCGGTTTGATTAACTTTTTTTGTCTGATCAGGATGTGGAACATTTGAGCCAAATCTCATCGAGGCCTTGTTCATCCCCAGCAATCCAGACTGATGCATTATGGGTATCTCTTCATCTCTCATTTCTTTCACGGGAACCAGCCTTCCTTTATATAATGTACGATATTTATGTAATGCATTTGAGTAGACAGACACAGTACTTAACAGGGGGTCAAACTGGAGTACTATTATGTAAATACAGCTCTGTCAAATTTAATTAAGATCTGCCTCCATGACTAAGCATATATTTTGAATTGCACTGGCAAATGACAATATTATAATATATTATGTAAACTAATTTATACCCTAATAATGGCTACAACATTCATTATTGTGATATTATCTATAATTTTCAGTGACCTCTGCATGACAAACTAATCAGGCAGTGTAATGTAATCTAATTTAAATGAGAATACGGCTCTAAATATGAATATGACTGGGCGAATGGATCATCGTCCACCCTTGAGTTGATATTGGTGATGTTGCAGCGTTTGATTTTGTCTGATAAATTGGTTGAGAGTGTATGTATGTGTGTGTGTGTGTGTGTGTGTGTGTGTGTGTGTGTGTGTGTGTGTGCGTGCGTTCATAGCTGTGTGTGTGTGTGTGTGTGTGTGCGCGTTCATAGCTGTGTGTGTGTGTCTGCGTGCTTTCCATTCAATTTGCTTTTCATTTCATTTTGGGTATCGTTATCTTCCTTCCCGAAAGAATCATACAGGTATGAGCTCACCTGGAAGACGAATAAGAGTGAGAATAGAGGTGGTCATGGTGACAGCTTGCCATCTATTATGTGTATAAAACCCCATTTTAGGTGAGTACAAGAACCGAAAGGTTTGGATTTTTTCAGGTTTTTCCCCTTTTTTCCACCCTGAGCAAGACCAAACTGTTTAATCCACAGCAGCCTTTCCACACTGCCTGTAATGGCGAGGCTGGTATTCAAACCGCCAAACTCAGGGCTCCCAGGCAAACGCTTTACCCTACCTTTGCATCCTGTGATGCTAAACCTCACTCCGGTCCCCATACACACCTTAAAAAGGATGGGTCAGCTGGATCAGCGCTGTCTTTAACAGATCAGTACGTCCTCTACAGCATTCAAAAGCAAATGCAGAGACAGCATCCTGAGTGTGCGCTGTTCTTCTTATGCTAGCCCGCAGACAATGGGCCCGCATGCGACAGTCTCGGTGTTCAATACATCACTACATTATTTCATAAACCGCTGTAACGTTCCATAAATCACTGCCTCGTTTGAAGCGCCGGACACCCCAGAGGAAGCTGTTTTTAAATGTGTTGTCAGCTGTAAACGCGTTCACTTTCCATATACGAGATCAGGCCCCACTCTGAATGATATTTATCATCCGAATTACCATTTTATAAATCCAATGCTGCCGTTAGTTATGATTCTGTTTGCCTCGGTTGCTCTTTAAATATTCAAAGAAAATGACAAAAGAGGTTTAATTCTAAGTCAGAGCTTAAGGCATGTTTGCGATGAGGTGGGAGTTAATGTATTAAATCGACTCATTGACTCACCTTGATAACATGTCTCCTGGAATGAAGGAACATTCTCTTAATTGTTTACACTGGGCTACATTCAATCAAACATGTTTAGGCTGAGGATTGCTCAACATTCGTCCTTAACTTTTATTTACAATTGAAAGAGAGTGTGATGCATTTTCCCAACAAGGGCAAGTTTGGCAAATTAATTTTCATGTTTGCTGAACTCGCCAAGTTGTGTCAGTGAAGATAAACCTGACCGCATGCGTTTGATTCTGACCCAGAATGAAGGACAGATGCTACCTGAATACCAGACTCAAAGCAAACCGCAGTCTCTCTGGAGACGTTGACTATTCTATGAGAAAACATGATGACGAAGGGCATTCTAACTTGTCTCTAGTAAAACATAACACACTCAGTGAGAATGATGCCTTAGTGTAAAGTCTGTTTTTGACTGAATTGCACATGCCTGTAAAGATTGTCCCTACCTTTTTCTCATGTTACTGTAGGGGATTATTCTGTTCAAAAACAGTTTGGGGAGTTAATTGTTATGATTGCTGAAGGTAAAGATGATAAAATAAGAGAGAAGATAAAAATGGACACTTACATTTAATTGTGAACCAAAGATAAAGACAAATGTTGACTGTATCATAGCTTAAGCGTGGTTGATTGAATCTGATTTAGTTATTACAGGTTCCAAAAATGCCATGAAATCAAGTAGTCTTTATCCATTTTAGAATCATACGAAAAAATTCCCTTTGTTTGAGTGAATTTAAAGTTTACAGTGTGCTGTCTCTTTGCCATTCAGAAAAAGAATCAGGTTTGTGAATTTTAATATTCTTCTACCCCTGCTATTGCCGCCATAACTTATCGCTCCTAATAGAGAATGGAGCTCCTAGCCCTTGAGAGCCTGGTTCATAATCCATGAGGATTTATGTGTTCATTTCTCCTCTCAGAGAGAGACTGTGAGCCTGAGCGTTAAGCTGGTTTCCCTCCTCTGCGCTGAAACAGGCCGTGAGTTCAGCGGGGAAGCAGGAGACAAACACATTTTATCACCTGCCATCAGAAGTGATGGTAATAATGGCTTTGCAGCGATATTACCAGCTGTGGCCGGAGGTTCTCATCGGTGAGGCAACTGCTGTTTCAGACAGGGCAGTGAAGAAGGTTAAAGGTTTACAAGTCTCGACCGCTCACTAGCGGCCACTGGTGGCAAGCTGGGGCAACTGCAGGCAGGTAAACCGAGTAGATACTGACTTTGTACTCCTCCAATGACACCGGAAGGGCCAGGCATCATGTGGATCAGAAGAGCCACATGATCTCAGCTTCCTCCTCCTGAACAGGTGGAGAGGGTCACAGGTGCCTGACTATACAGTGCATTCAGCTCTGCCACCTCTGGACACCTGGTGCCTCAACCTCTCCTCTCCTGCACTTCCAGGTCATGTGTACTGCCTGTCTTGGCCCCCCGGTGGTGGAATGACCTTTCCATGGAGGTCAGAACAGCAGAGACATTGGCCACCTTCAAGCGCAGACTGAAGACTCGCCTCTTCAGGCTGCACCTCTCCCCTCCCCTCCCTTGCTCTTTGTAATGTCTCTACTCTTATCTGCACTCATTTTTAACTGTAATTTGTTTTTAACCTAAGTTGTTGTTGATTTAATTTTCTCCTTTACTAGATTAGTCTGTAGGGGAGTCCTGATCTATTCTGTCACCTTTGGCACTTGGGACTTTACCCCTCTCTTGCACTTTTTGTACCATTCTTATGCACTTTACCTTGTAAGTCACTCTGGATAAGAGCGTCTAACAAATGTCCTTTAATGCAATGTAATGCATTCCCACACATTAAGTGGGTACACTTTGTATGCCGCTAACATGCCCTCAACTTCACCAATGGATTAGTGTCATCTACATATCTGTTTCACCAAGTCAACAACAGGTCTGCTTGGGTGGTAAGTTTCAGGCTTTTTCCATCAGTTTTTTTTTTATCATTATTCTTCTCTCTTGATCATTAAATTTAGAAGCTGACAAAACCAACACACATCAGGAGAAACAGCGCCTGAGACAATTCAGACGCGCTCTGTAATCCCACTCTCTTCCTCCCCTGTGTGAGCGCTGTTCTGTCTCCTGACAGTTTGTGTTATTGAGGGAGACTAGGGCACTTTCCCTCCGTGCCTACAGAGGAAACTTTTTTTTTTTTTCCTCTCGGGCTTTTACACAGACGACTTTCTTCTTAATGACTCACACAAGCAGGGCTAAAAATAGACCATGGCCTGTTGTCTAATGTGAGCTTTTGGGGCAAAAAAACAACATAAAATGCTAAATTGTAAAAAAGAAAAAGATGCTTAGTGAACATCATATGAATGAAACCCTTATGAAATTATTCATAAATAGTGACAGCTTTACACACATTGGCATTACTGTTGTTGCTGCAGACTACCCTCAGATGTGCCTAACTGTGTAACATATAATTATATTTGAATTATTATGAATGACTATTGTATGTATGACAGAAAAAATGATTTGTTTTTTATTTTGTTATGATAATTGCCACAATCCAGTGAGGTCCACTGAAGAAAATGTGGCATGGATGCAGTGGCTGGGCAGCTCAGCTGGGGACTGCGTAGTGAAAAGTTTCATGGCAGGCAACACAGTTTTCTGAGAAGATAGCATATAGCATGCATGCTTATTTAGAGAACTCCCTTCAAATCAATGCAAGATGAGCTGAAACAGAACTACAGAGTACGTAACCAGAAAAACTTTTGGAACTGGGAGAAAAGAAAGAAATCTGAAACAAAAATATTTCATCTAATGTTATATATATACATATATATATATATATTTTTTTTTTTTAAAAAGAGCATGTACATATTTCAGAGTTTTATTCTGGGAACCAAACAAACACTCTGTTTTAGTGCATATGTAATTTAAAAAAACTAGACTTTACAACATTTACACAGTTTTATCATTATAAAAAATGTAACTTTGTTTAATCCGTAGATCTAGACTAATCTCTTTTAAAAAGTGATTCTAAACACAACCATGACACCATTTTGTACTTTGTGAAACTCGTCTTTATAGGCCACACAGATCTTTGGAGCTGTAGAAATGGTCTTTCTGACACATTTTTCTCTTAACAGTGCACATTACCACAGCTACAGAACAGGGCTGTATTAAACCGCCCCGTCAGCTTTTGCAGGCCCTGGATCAGAGTTTATGCGAGGCTGCAGGATGAAGGCCACCGTCAGCTCTATCTCTCTCTCTCTCTCTCTCTGTCTCTCTCCTGAGGTGGCACAGCTTTTGTCACTCACCCCAGATAAACACTGTTAAAAAGGATTATTTCATATCGCCCACCACAGTTCAAAAACTCAAAAGATTTTCTATAAAAGTCTGTCGGCTCAGGATTAATAAGGCGGCATTGCATTGCTTGTTTAAGTCTTTCAAGTTTCACACGCAGTCAGAAACTCATCTGAACTGTTAAGCACACTGTTGAGTGAATCTCCAGGATATTTCAATTCCCACAATGAAACGAGCCTGGAACCATGATAGAAGTTTTATAATAATTCATTTATTCTATTACATATATATATATATATGAATCGTGCATTTTGAGCTACTTAATGTCAGCAAACCATCCATCACATTTACACTGAGGGGTACAACTTCCAAAAATCCATCCCAGCAAAATGAATTTCCCTGATTGTGCCGAAACTTTCCCTGGAGGTCAGCAGGAGCAGAGGTCAAAGTCCCACAGAAAGAGTGCTGCGGCCGGGTCATTTTTACCAAATGCTTTCTGAGATAAATTCATGCTGGCCAGCGTATTTACCAGAAGTCTTTCCTCCGATTTTATTTTTTCGCCGTCAAACTCCAGCAGCTTGTTTGTGTCAGTTTTCCCCTTAAAATATTCATCCTTCCGTATCTTCTTGCTCACTGCTATG
>CM040763.1:1953341-2105841 GCA_022829145.1 Albula goreensis | reverse complement strand
AAGGGCCCGGGTTTTCTAAAGTGTGCATCCAAAAAAAATCAGCGTTTATCTAATCCCCCAGGAAACTGAGCCAGCAATAAATCCGGCACCGCATCGATCTTGATTTATGGAAGCATCGTGTGTGCATGTGTGACTATATGTGTGTGTGTGTGTGTGTGTGTGTGTGCGTGTGTGTATGAGTGGTTATATATGTGTATGAGAGTATGTGTGTCTGTATCCACAATGAAATTGCATTCGTATCTGTGAGCTTGTGTGCGCATGTGTCATGTGTGTTTCTATGTATGTGCATGTGTGTAGGTGTAATGTTTCAGGATCTATGTGTGTATGTGTGAGTGTGTGTGAGAGAGAGATAGAGAGAGAGTGAGACAGAGAGAGAAAGAGAGGAACGGCTGAGGTTTTCAGTGATGGTGAATAGACGGCTGAGCTGGCCCCTCTAATGAATATAAACCTCATCCAAGGGAATGAATGACTTCATCATGCTGATTAGAATCAGCCCCCACCCCCTCCCCCACCCTTCTGTGCGCTAACAGGGAGAGAGAGAGTCACATGACCCCACTGAGGTGCCCTGAGAAATCTAGGAGATCATGGGGCTGTATTATCACTGAATTACATGATGGATCTATATTATACCTGGATCAGCTGCTGCCTATAATCTCCATTTAAGAGCAGCCGTTCCAGCCGTAGTGCAGATCTGTGCTCTGGGGATATAACCTTCCACTCAGTAAACTCTAGCACAAAGAGTGCTCATAGCATTTAAATTAAAGCCATTTTAAATGCCTACATCATAGTATTTTTAAGAGTTATCGTGTTTACAGTAAGTTAGTGTTTGCAGTAGTTCACATTGTTGGGAGGATTTTCATGGGGCTGGCCACCCTTTGCCATTCAGTGTAAAACTGATTGAAACAATTAATTAAATTAAATTCAGTCAGTCAGTGGTGAGCGCTTCAGAAATCCTGAAGTAGGAAAAAAAAAAAAAGCCATCGCCGTTTCGTTCTGAGCAGACGGTAAACCAAGAGAATGAGACTAACCTACGATAGACCCAATACTGATCTGAGTGTGCTGTCAGTCTGCAGTCACAGATTAGAGGTGACATTGATATTCAAGACTGTAAAATGAAGAATATATTACATAGATCAAATCATAAATTATTCATGCATGTCGTCCTGGGGAAGCGAAGGTATTGAAAACTGTTTCCATGGATAACCAGATCTACCCTATTCAGCTACAGACATGATGCTAAACCACCTGAGTATTCTGGAGAGTCTGGGCGTGAACTTCTATTTTATATAATTTAATAATACATAGATAATATTGATATGTGATCTATATTTTATGACTGTTGGAGCTCTGCAGCGCGCTGTGTAATTCCTGCAGGTGTGGTACAGCATAATTTTATAATGCTTATTAATGCAGTGCTTGTTTTTAAGCCTCTGAATCAAATAAAGGAATGTGACTGAAACACAGATTCTAAACCTGATGGTTCTTTAACACCTCACAAATACATGAATAAAGAATATAAATATGAATAAAGAATAAAGATATAAATATGCACAGGAAAAGCAATAAATAAATACATACATGTGGCAGTATACACATTCAGGCATTAAAAAGACAAAAGATTAATTAATATAAGACTAAAAAGAGTAAGAGTTAAGACAGTGTATTTATTTATTTAATGATGCTCATATTGGCTTTGCAGTTGATATATTATATGCATAAAAAGGCAGCAGTGTTTGTAAAAATGCATATATTTATGTATTTAATGATGTATTAGAGGCATATAAAGGAAGCGGGGCAGGAGTGCGCACACTCTGGGGTCACACACAGTGGGATGGCATCAATACCCCGGCCTTGGGGCAATTACTGCCTCTCCCAGCCCAACAATAGCAGTCAGAAAGGGCAATTACAGCGCCTGGCAGCTTTAATTACCCTGCTAACTGGGGCCGCTAAATTGGGGTTGTCACAAAGCAAATTACCACCAATCACGGACTTATTTCGGAACTGGTGCACAGCGCGGACGTGCATGTTAGGTTTGGCTAAACAACACAGAAATGTTTAGATTCGTCCCCTCTCTTACAGATGGGAGCTGCACACCGTGTCCATACCTGCTAATCATCTCCTATTACACTAATCAACCACTCAAAGGGCAAGACTCAATCAAATGCACTGAGTCCGCTCAAGGGCGTATACAAAACAGTAAAAATAGCATTTTACTTGGGTGTGCTATATTTTACTCGAAACAAGCAATCTCGTCCTTTGGAATGTGTTATTTTCGTTTTAAAAATATAACGTTGTGTGACCTTAAGGAGACTCAGGTCCTCTGCGTTTGTATTGCATATGTCTTAAAACAGGCTTAATGCATTAGTCTCCTCCAGTGTGTGGGGCTGGCTCCGTATCTCAGTCAACCACAAAATACTCCAGATTTGGGGGAAGATAATCTCTCAGACATGTTCCCCTGGTGTTGTCAAAAACAACTCCGAGAGAGGCGCCCCTGGTGAGACCTTCAGTAAACGAAATTAAAATAAAACATCTGCTCAGATATAGCTGATGCTAAAAATATGATTAGACCATAATTTAGTGCCTCCTCTGGCAGTCAGAAAGCTAAAGTAGCCCAGATGTAGCGGGAGCAGGGGTAATTGGTAGGTTGTGGAGCAGATGTTTGTTAAATCACAATGGGACGCGTGACTCTTCGCTGTTGTTTGATTTTGAGAGGTACATGAACATGAACATTAAAACCTAAGCTCCTCCCACAGAGGGGAACAGCTGTGTGTGACACACCCCCTTCTGCCCCAGGCCACGCCTCCTGAACATCCGTAAAGCCTATAGCAAGCTGGGTATTAGGGATTAGTGCTTGTGTGTGTGTATGAGCCAGTATGTGTTTGATTATGCATGCATTTTTCAATGTGTGTGCCTGTGTGTGTGTATATATGTGTGTGCCTGCATACATTTATGTGTGAGCATGCAGCTACACACACACACACACACACACACACACCATTTAGTGCTTACATCATCACCTCTGTGCAGGAGCTCTCAAAGCTGGCAATAATCTTGTATGGAATTTGCTCAAATGTGTGTGCACACAAATACACACACTCAAACACACAGACAGATACACATGGGTATACACACACACACACACACACACACACACACACACACACACACACACACACACACACATACACATACTTGTATGAATGCACAGACTCAAACACACAGACAGATACACATGGGTATACACACACACACACACACACATACTTGTATGAATGCACACACACAAACACTCAGCTTGTATCTACTCACTGAAGGAATCTGAAATACAAGTTCCATCATTTACATTACACACAACCTTCCTGCTGAGGTGGTAAACATCAAATCTCTGATAAACATTTTTGCTTTTCCAGTGGAAAACATCAGTTTGGACTCGTCTGACACCAGTTACACAAAACCCCAAAACATCCTTCACTCACAGAGCATTTAAAACACAATCGGTCCTCATCAGGTACAGCACGTTTACTCACAGACTCCCACCTGAGCTGTGAGGAACGCCCAGCCAGCCATGTCTCACAGGGAAACGCTGAAGGAGACGATCCGATAAAAAACATGATAAAGATTTTGGATCTCATACCGTCAAGGCCGACGGAGGTTTCTGTATCAGCCAGAGAAGTTAATTTAACACATGTACGGTTTACAGTCTGCGCTATCTGATCTGAGTCTGACAAATGAGTCACTGCCAAACAACAGTTCTGTCAGTATAAAAACTCATGTATTTGGTCTACATGTTTATTAATATAACAATATAAGTGACATGTACATGAATTTTGGCAAAGGGGTCTGCTTCTCAGAGGGCTCCCTGCTAAGAAACCACAGCGATTACACAACAAAATTACTGAACAGGCAGGCAGCAAAAATATGCCAAATCACCACCTAGTGACAGATAGAGAAGCTGGAATAAGCAGGTGGCTGCTGGGGTAGCAGTGGGTGGCAGGTAGAAAGAGGACAGAAAATAGCATTATGGCACAGCGCTCACAGCGTTTGTGCAGCGACGGTGAGCACGCAGGAGCTGGCATTTAAATACCCTGCCATATCACTGCAAGGTGCGTTGCTGTTGTAATCAGGCATAAACTCTGACATGTTTCCTGTCTGAACCAGCTTAACTTATTTCAGAATTTAGTTTTTTTCAAGAGATACATCAAACAAAACAGCTGTAAGTAAAGCTGTGGTTACCCTTCTGTGAGTCCCGATTTTCCCGCTTGTCTTCTTTATTGGCCAAAAACGTCTGATTGGGCAGAATTTTAAGTGAAAAATTTAAAGGCTCCTCCATACTCATGACTTTACTTGAATAAATACTCATAAAATGGTGGTGATGTAGTCGTTCATGGAACTAGTTGGAAAAGTAACGCCCCCCTAATTTTCTCAGCAGCTTTACAAACTGTCCAGCTATGGCAAACCTATGACACATGGAGGAGCTTATGTCATTGGGGATGAAAAAATCCCTTTATAAGGATGTCAGGAAACTGAATTCACAGCTGAAAATACTCGTACCTTCACTGACAATTTTCAATCACTTTGAATGAGATCATTGTGCAAAACAATTTTCAAACTACATGCTGTGACAGATCGCTGAAAGTGTCAGGATGAATAAAGTGGACTATTAAGGGAGAATGTGCCTCCGTCACACATGTCATAGTTATGAACATGACAAGGCTACTCGTTCGAAGGTTATTTTCATAAATCTCCGTGTCCCAGCGCTCAGAGATCCACGCATTAAACACAGAAATGTCTGCTCAACACCACACAAACCAGCCCTGGCCTTTCTGTTTCAAAGCTAATTTCATTGCAGAAAGGTAAATGAGTTAAGCACATAATTGGCCTAAATCATTGTAAAATTCATTATATTAAAAAAATAAAGTCTTAAGAGCTGACGTGCACTTTTAATCTGAATTAGGAGCCGTTTGGGAGGTCTGCAGCTTTGTTTCCTCGAGCGCCGAAATATCCGCTGCTGCTAATTCCTTTTCAGCACTTAACCACCTAATTGTGGTAATTACTTGAACAGTTTAAAGATGTGAACTTCGCAGCCAGTCACTGAAAGCTGCTGCATGAAAACTTGGACCCTAGAGCCTGACATTTATTATGGTAGAAACTAAAAAAAAAAAAACACAAAAAGGACAAAAATCTCCACCATAGTATCTCTAAGTTTACTAAATGACCACTCTAATGTTTACAGTGGTGCAGACCAGACCATGCATGTACAGTTCATCTCACTCTCTGAGCAGGGCAGAGGAGAGTGGTGGGGGAGGGGGTGTGGTCCCCTCTTGGGCCTGGTGATTCCCAAGGATCTCCACTCACTTTAAATCATTCCCATTATTTCCTTATCAATGTGCTCATTGTCGTAACTGACCGAGGTCAAATGAGGTCATGAATCACAGAGCCAGCTCAGCTAACCTCCCAAATTACTGGGTTCCGTTATGAATTCGTTATGAATTAGAGAACAGTTAGCAAAAGTAAAAGTGGACATCATCACACAAAATAATGACAAAAAGGGGAAACTTATACTTCTCCACAATGGGAAGGCAGACCTGAAAACCGCAGACTCAGGTGAGGAACAGGTGTACGTGAGTCCCAGTCAGACTCAGGTGAGAAACAGGTGTAGGTGAGTCCCAATCAGGCCATCCATCAGGCCCAGGTGAGGGTGGATCCCTATCAAACCCAGAATATGCTCCTAACTCTCTGCAGAGGGGGAAATACAGCAGAACATAACAAAGAGAAGCTGTGCATTTTAAACACCGGTACACAGTTCTCTCTGAATGTTTTTCATTGCCCCCAACGTGCAAATTCATAAACATCCAACGTTCCCGAATACGCTCCTCCACACTAAACAGCGTTGGTGTGAAATTTGCAGTTGCCATGTAAACCTGAGGAATGAAAAAATGAAGTGTCTGTACTCTTGTGAAGTACTAAACCTTTGCTTGCTTTGAGCTGCGTAGCCCCCGCACAGTACAAATCGGTATCAGTGGATTCCGTCTTTCGCCGACATATTAAACTCAGAACTGTCAACAGAGAGAACACATGGTTTACTCATGAAGACTAAAACAAAATGTATAATGCAGCAGAATAAAATAAATATTTAAAGAATGAATGCGTATGAATGGTGGATGGGATGGAAGGGTGGGTACCATTTTGTGATTGGAGGAAGGGGAAGATTTAAAACCTCAAAGAGGGTTACAGAGGGATATGGTACATAAACATTATAGATACACATGTGCATGGATGTATTGGCTGAATGAATATTGATGAGCCCTGTTAGGATGCAGCCACACTCAAGTGTCAATCATTGCGTTGTTTTAACCAATCAAAAATGACTTTCCCTCCACAGCCTGTGCAGTCATTGGTCCAAATCATAGAGTTACTGATCGCAGTAGCTCCTCCCATTTTGGTTCCATGAAATCTCATTGCCCCATTGTTATACATGTACATAATTGTAAATACATCAAATGTGTGTTTTTTTCTTCATGCAAGTCTTAATCACTCACTCAAGCATTATTTTATGGAGATAAAGTTAAACTCCACAGAAGATGTGACAGAGAAACATTAGTTTGAGGTATTGTTTTTTTTTTTTGACAATGACTCACAGTGGATTTTGGCGAGAATCACAGAAAGATTTGGGAGTGACTCACTCTCAGTGGGGATTTGATTTGATTCCATGAGATTGGAGGTGACTCAGTGGAATTGCTGACTCACAGTGTATATTTTTGTATGAATTACTCGATTTTGGAGGTTACTCACAATGTATTTTGGTATGAGTTTGTTGATTTTGGAGAATACTCACAATGTATTTGGGTATGAATTCTTCAATTTTGGCCTTTAGTCACAATGTATTTTGGTATGAATGACTTTGAGGGTTTCTCACATCGTATTATCATATTAATGAAATGTTTTGAACAGTTGGGCCTAGATCCAATCACATGTGTTTGCTCTCCTCAACAAAAACGCATTCCCTGTCAGGACCCTTCCATTCTTCTTTAAAATATTTATTTCTGATAAAAACAGCGGCCGACTGAAGGAAAATGGTGTTTCAGTGTAAAGTCAGTTTTGAACAAATACGTGCATACATGTCCTTAAAGAGGCTAAGCAAGTCAGATTGAATCCAGCCGTGGGTTTTTTGGGGTGAGATCACTCTGATGACCTCTCGTTCGTCGGTCATCACCGGCTCTGAATCCGCAGAGTATTCGATTGACTGAATCAGTATTCCGGACACGCCCGGATTAGCGCTGTAAATTCCCATGATCCTCCCCGACGCGTCTCAGACATGTCTGACCTTGACTGTGCCATTGTGTGTCCCTCTGCCTCTCTGACCCCCTCTAATCCTTAATTACCATGTCTAATTATTCTGCAGCATTAAGGTCAATTAAGTAATCATACAAGAATGTAGCTCTGGGACCTGGGCATAGCTGCCAAAGTATTTTAGGAAAATTCTTTACGCCTGAAAATGTAAAATACGTAAGAGTCAATAAAATTCAGTAAAAGCAAAAGCAGCTCCCAGTCAAATGCATGTGGTCTGTTTTTAGGGGCTTATGAAATTCCATCAAATCAGACTATACATAGCAGTTTGTTATGTTGTAAGACAAGCAAATATGTCTTTTTCTCATTCTAAAATAGAACAGCATATCTCCTAGAGGTCGACTGAAGCCAATTTTGTTTCAGTTGTAATGTTGCCTTGAAGAGTCTAAGTGCTATTGATCGACTCCAGTCTAAAGTTCATACTAAGAGCTGGGTGTACATTTCAACAAACCACAAGGTGCCCTGAATGGGACTTAAGCCCATAAACATACGGTGTTATCTGAAGACACCATCACATGAGGAATTCTGGAGGAAGTTTACGCTCCTCAAAGACTTTATGGGAATGAACTTGACTGTTGGAATGTATTCATTTGAGAGAAACCATTTCATTGTCTGGTGTTAATTTGATGGAAATAATTTCAGATTAAGCAGTCCAATTGATGTCAAGCATTCCAGTCGACAGCATCCCTCTTGATGGAAACAATTTAAATTTCCGGTGTTAATCTGATAGAAATAATTTCAGTTTACGCTTTTAAACGGATGTTGAACATCACAGTGTACCAGTCATTTTATGGGGATCGTTTCAGTGTAAAATGTGAAGTTGATGGAAAGCGTTTCAGGCTGTGTGCAGAGGTGCCTGAGGAAAGAACGCACTCGGCGGCAGAGCTCTTCATTCACTGTGGGGATTTGCTGATGGAGTTATACAGTTCAGCGGAGATAGCTCCACAGCCAGAATTATAATGTAAAACTTGCTTCTTAAAAAGCCTTATTTGAAAAAAAAAAGTTTGTGAACTGATGCTCTCAGGTGATATGCTACATTAACATCACCACAGAAACTACCCTGGTTGATCAGGAAAATCAGCAGGTATGACGGGAAGCTGGACATTTTTAGTTTTATAGCCCGCCGATAAGCGTAACATCCGCACACGGACTAGCGTAATCATCCAGGAAGAGCCGAGCGAGAGGTGCGCTCCTGTAGAGGTCAGATTCTCATTATGTAAATAGAATTCCACTGCGAGATTTCACTCATCCACCCACCAGAAATGTGAAATGTCAAACGCAGCCATTGTCCTGGCGGAGCCAAAGCCAAAGCCCTTGCACAGTCACTGAGAAAAAAAAAATCTCAATATCATTTCACGCACAGAGCATTCTCACCTAGAAGTGTTCTCCGACCAAATATGTTTTATATGAAATTGTACAATGGCAAGTACTGGCCAGGCTGATGCTACTGCAAAGTGTGAACATGTAATACAATAGTGAGAGGTACAGAAAAGCCTTACAAAATATCCTGCAGTGAAATAAAAGTACTGAGGCTGATTTTTTATGTGATTTCTGTGCCTGAGTGTAGGTGCTACTGTGCTGTGATTCTTTACATATGAGTAACACCTTCCCCTATTCACTGTGTTCACTTACACAAGCAAACAGCTATTTTCTGTTCCCTCATCATTTTTTAACAATAATTTGTAATCCATTGGCCTTAGTTTGTTAATCTCAGTCCTAATCTAATCCCCTTAGAGCCTCAACGGGAATCTAACAGAGAGGACAAGTGTCAGGGAAGTGAATGCATGTCTCCCATTAGTGGATCGTCCTGTGAAACATGACACCGTGAAGCATGAAGGTATTATAAACTGCCAAACTGTAAGAGCGGATCTGGGACAATTGTGCGTGAAATCAGTCTCAAACTGCACTAACGACTCCATGGCAGCACTGGACAGGTGATTTATAAATCACAGCGGCAGAGAGGATAAAAACCCCTGAAGATTTCCGCTTTTCCGTTACATAAACCACAGGATGGGAATGATTTCCCCCTCCTTGCATCATTCCCCGGATGGGCATTTATACGAGGGGTGACAATGGAGAGAGTTCCCGCTCCCTCATCCCTGCACTGGCTCATCCTGTGCTTTTAAACGAAATGAGGGTGTGCTGGGAAGAGGCTAGCGTGTGTGTGTGGAGCGGAGGGCGGGAGACGCAGGCGAGAGAGCTGGCCGTGAACCCAGCGCTGGGGCTCCCTGCTAGCGAAGGGGTCAGTCCGGGACAAGTGGTGCGTGATGTGGGACGGCCCGTCGGCCTCAGAGGAAGGGCGGTGGTCACACCGCCGAGTGTAGCCGCGCGAGCAATTGTGCGTGATTGTGTGAGAGTCTGTAATTGAATTTGAGCGTTGGTTGGTTGTGTGAGTTTTGGTGTGTGATCGTATGAGTGTTTGCGTGTGTGTGTTGGGGTAATGTTGTGTGAATGGTCATGAATTGTAGAGAGCAGGTGCTTATAACAGTGGGTGTTTATAACACGAAAGTGGGTGTTTTTAAACGAGTATGTGCTTATAACCATAAGCAGGTGTTTATAACAGTGAAAGGGTGTTTATAGCAGCAAGTAAGCGTTTACAACATGAGAACAAGTGTTTATACCAGTGAGTGGGTGTTTATGGTGGAGTGTGCATTTTTACCATTAACCAGGTGTTTATAACAGAATGTGGGTGTTTATAACAGTAAGTAAGTGTTTATAACTGTGAGTGGGTGTTTATAACAGATGGTTGGATTCTTAACAGAGAGAAAGTGTTTCTACGGGTCCGTGGGTGTTTATAAGTGAGTAGGCATTTGTAACAGTAACCAGGTGTTTATAACAAAGAGTGGGTGTTTATAAAAGTAAGCAGGTGTATATGCCAGGTAGTGGGTGTTTATTATTAGAGAGAGCACAGGCCCTCTCTCCCAGCAGTCAGCTCTCCTCTTCGCCAGCTCAGCCACAGGGAAAGACTACACATAAAACACAGATGGACTCTTTATGTGAAAACCTGTTTATGTGCCTGGATATTAAATATGAAAATTCATACGGTAATTACATGCAGATAGACAGCAAAAAAAAACACATTCATAGCAAGATGATAAATATTTATATGTATCAAAGGACATCGCATTGGAGACTCAGGGATAATTTGACAAATGGACTCAAAACCACTGTTGCCATAGTTTACACATATTTTCAGAGATTTTCCATGATTTTCTCTGTTTTATTTTTTTCAGAAGAGCGATGTAACTGCATACACCTGCAAGTGCAGTTTTGTATTCAAGTTCAAATAAATTACTGCAATACACCCTGAAATGCATCTTAAATTAAACGCATTATGTATTTATATGCATAAAGATATAAACAGGCAAGCATTTAGAGCGTAATAAGTATAATGCCGCAGTTTCATATTGTATTAAAGTTTAGGCATCGTCTCTCGCAGTGGGTGTGATTTATGATTTAATAAAGCCTATCGGTGTCACAAAGCGTGCATTCCATGAATTCTGCCTTTTCATAGCTTTCCATTATCTTTATCCTATTTTCCATGACCACTTTGTACTTTTGGTCAAAATTTACCATGAGAAAAAGTCACACACTACAAAAACAAGATTTTGTAATGTTGTGTTGCTTTTTATTTGTTAGTTTTCTTGCCTCTATTTTTAGGTGAAAATGTATAGATAACTTATATAAATAAGTAAATTAAATGAATTTACTCTTGTCATTCCGTGTATCTTGATCAAACCAATGTCAGTGGTGAGCAAAATAGAATGTCCATTTCGAATCTCTCGACAGTAACTGTCACCACGGAACGGTGTGGCCAGCCCAGGTGACCAGCTCAAAGAGAACGTCCCATCCTGGCATCTGCACAACATGTTGTGATGTGAATGAAAGTTCACATGAATTATTTGTGTTAATGATTAAAATTTAAAGTTTACTGGGAATATTAGTCCTGTATTTTGGTGGCTATTTTCAGTCTGCTTAACTGCCATGAAACGCAATACGAAGAATATTATATTATACTGCCTTTGATGAGCGTCGCCAGTTTGGCACCTCTCGCTTTTTTGTTTTCTCCTGTAAACAGGTTCAGCCCAAACAATAATCATAACTCCCCACTATGTGAGGGTTAGGGCTTGACCTGGCAACCCTTAGCTGACAGATGAGTACTATTCTGAGGAACTATCACCCATTTGTAACCTGCGTTCTGTCACATGTGTGTTATAGATGAGGGCAGTTTCCACTGTAGTCTGCAGTAATACACTTCTCTCCATCATCCACGGTGTGTTACCGCCCCGGGGAGAGCACCGTAAACGCTCCACTTCCCAGTTTAACGCACTCTTTTCTGCCGGGCCGGGCTGGGTTCAGCCCTCTACATCCAATGCCCCCATTTACATTCAAAGCATTTGGTAGATTGATTTCACGACTTACACTTTTTTTTTCATATGGTCTAGTTATAGAGCAGCATATTCTTTTAATGAAGCAATTCGGGTTAGGTACTTTGGTCAAGGGGACAATGGCAGTGACCTAACCTGGGATTTGAACCAACAACCTCTGGCCTACAAGCTGAGTTCCCCACTGACCAGTACACTACACTGCTGCCCAGTACGGCCAGCGGAACCTGAGCTGAAATGGCTGAGGGTGCGCACTGTTTACATGACACACACGTCATCTGTAATCGAAAGCAAATGCGTGTTGATTTTTCACAGGCTAACATTCATTTCCTGCTGCGCTGTATTAGTGTTGGTTAATCAGCTGTCCAAGTCCACACACCTCTGCAGGAGTGAATGTAGGTAATTAAAAAAGGATAAACTGCCGCGCTTTCATAATGGAATGGCCGCTCTCAATGACATACTGAGGAGGGGGGTATTGTGACTAGATAAAGAATTAAAACAGTTTTGCTTTAAAACGCTATGTGGTAATATAATTAAACTTTTACTGTGGACTCTGTAATCCAATTAAAAATTCAGTTGAATAAATGTCTGTACAGCATATTAGGCATTTGAAAGGGGGTTTTATTTGAGCCATGTGGTACATGGCATTCTAAATGTTGTAATGTATTTGATCTAGGGAGCTGGGGTGCTGCGTCGCTCCTGGCTATGGGGAGCACAAGGCTGTTGACCCCCCCCATTTTGGACATCAGTGACACAGAGAGAGAGGAGACATGAGAGATATCAGAATAAAGGTAGAGATGGAGAGAGGGATGACTGACAGCACAGAATAAAGGTAGAGATGGAGAGAGGGATGAATGACAGCACAGAATAAAGGTAGAGATGGAGAGAGGGATGACTGACAGCACAGAATAAAGGTAGAGATGGAGAGAGGGATGACTGACAGCACAGAATAAAGGTAGAGATGGAGAGAGGGATGACTGACAGCACAGAATAAAGGGTAAAGATGGAGAGAGGGATGAATGACAGCACAGAATAAAGGTAGAGATGGAGAGAGGGATGAATGACAGCACAGAATGAAGGTAGAGATGGAGAGAGGGGTGACTGACAGCACAGAATAAAGGTAGAGATGGAGAGAGGGATGAATGACAGCACAGAATAAAGGTAGAGATGGAGAGAGGGATGTATGCTGGAATCGGCTGACACAGGGGAGTGGAGTTTTACGCCTGTAGGGAAAAACTGGTTTAGCGAGTTAAAGTTACGGCCTAAGGGGTTATCTGAGAATTTCCCTCCTGGATCTTTGTCGAAGAACTCCAATAAAGTTTTCCCCTTCAAAGGAGAAACCCCTGTGAGAGTCTCACAGAAGAAGATCTTATTTTCGCACGGCAACCCTCATCGGTATCATCAGAAGCCGGAGCTTCGCCCCAGGCCAGGTCGATAGGATCGGGGGAATGATACGTTTTTAACACTGTGTCATCCTGCAGGCTGAGCTTGGTGATAATAACACCGAGTGGGGGGGGTTGGGGGGGGTGCGGACCCTTCACCTGCTACAGGTGTAATCCCCGGCATCAGACCCCCCCTATCTGAACGCCTGGCTTATCGGCTGCTGCTGCCGCTGTCATCGGGGGCAGGAGCGTGTCCCTGCGCTCTCCGATGCCCCGCAGTCTCTGCTTCTCCTTTTAACCAGTGCAGCCTCCTTATCGCTTCCTACCTCTCCTATCGCCTTATAACGAACTCCACTCTCCCCCACGCCGCGGAGTCACTATCACCTCGAGTCTCTCCGCCGCCACCGACAGATTCAAAGCCGGCGAGTCCTTTTAAAGTCCCCTCGAGCTCCGTGCCACTTACAGACTGCGATGAAGCTGATGCCGAGGTGAGAGCTGATTCATTTCATCCTATATTATATGTGCGATGCGTGGGTAATACATCTTAACGCATAATTACGGATTGTAATTACATATCCTTTTTTTTATGTTTCTCATTTCTATAACCTGAACTGAACTGTGTTATCAGCCCACCTGCAGTGACTCTCCCCCGACAGACTGAGGAGTTGGCGTTAAGCCTTTGCCATCTCTCTTCTCCACACTGCAAGAAAAAAGTTAACAGACTCACTGTGTGTTCTGATTATGAATTTATTGACATATACTCAGAGCATCAGTATACCAAAAATATAAATCTATCAAAATATTCTTTAGGAGAGTTTCAGACATTAGGAGGACAGGTAAGCCTGGTTACCATGCAAACGACCCCTGGATCAAACCTGTATACTATGTAATTGACCCCTGCATCCTGCATGGATACTGTGGAAACAAACTCTGAATGAAGTATAGCGGCAGCTTGCTGACGACTTGATTTCACAAGAAAAATTTTTTTTTCCATAATTCCGCCAGCGAAAGGACAAATCGCACCCCATTTATACAGACGTCTTTGTGTGAATCTCCCCAATTACCATCAAATGGCACTCGTGACACCATACAAATTGATCCCGAGATGACATAAACTAAAAAAATAAATTCATTAATGCCCCCCCTTCCCTCCGAAAACCCCTCACAGGTACCGCGATTTAAAATGCCACATCCGTTAGTGAGGCCGCCAAGGACAGCACCCGCCGCCAAAAGGTGCAAATGAAAAAGCACCGTTGGCATGAAGAGTAATGGTGGCCATAAAACGCGCCAGACCGTGGCGGCAGAGCCTGACGGCAGACATCTTGCATGGCTGATTACCCTTCGCGTGAATGAGGCGGTGCAGCCAATGGCAGCGCAGAGTGGGTGGAGCCTGTGCTAACGCCATCGGCTCATTTAATTATTTAAGAGCAGTGATCCACAGTCTGCCCTCTCCACTCCAGGGTGCGGTGCTCTTTCTCAGTGTGCATAGAAGAGCAGAGTCTCATAGAAAGGTCACACATTACATTTGCTAAATCATATCTACATGCAGTTTTCTGGCAGATAGAGGGTTGTTATGACTAATATTTAATTTGAATAAAATGAAACAGTGAATTAAATTACAAGTGCTTGTTTGTTGTGAAGAGTTAACACTTTTGACTGTAATTGTAATCTGACTACAAATCCAATGGCCCTCTTTAATTAGCCCTCTTTAATTAGCGACCACTTTTGTCTATGTTGTGTTCCTCAAGCTGAGATGCACAACACCCAATAGAAGAGTACAGTGGATGCAGAACCGGTAGTCATCAAAAATGTGTGTGAGGGTGTCCTTAAAGAAAATACCCATCTGGAATGAACGCCATCATTACAGCACCCAATTAGAGTGAGCTCCGTTATTAAACTACCCAATGAGTGTACGTTCCATAATTAAAGCACCCAATAAGAGTGAACTCCGTTATTAAACCACCCAATGAGAGTACATTCCATAACTACAGCACCCAATAAGAGTGAGCTCGATAATTAAACTATGCGATAAGAAAGAGCTTCATAATTGAAATTCTCAGTCAGAGTGAGCTCCATAATTAAAATGCTGGGTGAGACTGAGCTCTGAGCTCCGTTATTGAATGGCCCAATAGTGGGCAGTGAGAGCGCGCATATTTAAAGAAAGGTATTACCTGTCCTTTCAGGCTCCTCTAGCTGATCGATAGGGAGCTGTCACCTGCCAGCCCGCCCTGAGCCGGGTCCCGAAATGGAGGCTCTACATCATCGGGTTCCGCACAGCACACTAACGCTGAACCGGAGAGGCTGCGGACCGCTGCTGTGGAGGGCCGCGCTGCGCGAAACGTCTATCCATAAATACAAAAAGCACACAGAAATATGCATATGAACCAGTACACTCAGCCAGTGGGAGCATGCACATATATATGTGTGTGTGTGTGTGTGTGTGTGTGTGTGTGTTTGCCAAACGCATTCTCAGGCTATGAGTCCTGTTTAGTTTCTCTTTCTTTGCATCTGAGCATATTTTTTTGTGGGGTGGGGTGGTAGTTGTTCAGACTTTCATGCAATTTGAACGGAATAAATTTGTTATTTTCACATGTCTCCTCGCGCCAAGCGCTTGTTGCTTGTTTTGTGAGGAGTTTACACTTAATGGTGAATATGAATGTGTGCACACAGCCAGCGGGAAGTAGCACATGTGTTTATGTATATACATTCACCCGAGACTTACTCCGCCAATGTGCCTATTATGTTGAGTGCATTTTAATGTTTGCTTCAAATGCGGTGTGCAATAAAAAAGGTATTTGCAAGTTGAAGTCAGGTCTATAGAAACTTACTGTGTAATGAATGCTACAGAGTTTATTACCGATAACCATATCCCCACATATTAACATATGCAGTTCAAAATAACTGAATACATGCACTTCCTTAAACTGAGATTCAGGTGAATAGACTATTACAAAGACAGGCATTGAAAGTGGGATTAATTAAGGTATACTACACACAGGGCAAAATTCAATCAAACACACGTAGTCTCTTCAAGGGCATACCGAGGTCAGCAAGTTACATTACAATATTGTGTACCAGACAATGAAACATGTCCTTCATGTTTTCAATTATGTTTTCATTTTTAAAAAAGAAAAGCATTTTTGACATTGCAAGAAGCTAAATTATATGAAGTAAGTGTACTTGAGCTGAAAGTTCAGGGACAAGGCCACACCTGGCTATCAGGACCAGGCTGTTTACCCCCCCCCAGACAGAGGACATTTTAGAAAGGGTTAAATTTGGAAATTTCAGCAGGGAGTTAAAGCTGAGGTAAGAGTCATACCTGCAGGGGAAACCAGTGTAACGGCTGATAGGGAGTAGAGTGAGAGAACATCTGAAAAAGTGTAACACAAAACTCTGTGAAACTCAAACACAGCTGTACAGGGATGCTTCTGTGCAGGTGTACAACTCATGAGTGGTGAGGCTGCAACGTCAAGAATTTCCAGAAGAGCAGAAAAGATCTTTCTAAGGTGTGTTCGTGTGTGTGTGTGTGTGTGTGTGTAAGGTGTGTGTGTGTGTGTGTGTGTGTGTGTGTGTGTGTGTGTGTGTGTGTGTGTGTGTGTGTGTGTGTGTGTGTGTGTGTGTGCATGCATGTGGGGGAGTAAGACAGACAGAGAGTGAGCCGTTGACCCTTAGATCTCCTTTTTTGTACTAACCAACCAAACAGCACAGAAACCCTTCAATAAGCAAATGAAAGCAAATTAAAAGACCTCAGACAAACAAAGGAAAAAACACCAAAGAGGAACTACATTCATCCTCACATATCACACAAAATAACAGACAAGAAAGGAAAATAAAATTCAAAATAAAGACACAATGGCCAATAAAGAAATGAAGAAATCAGCGAATACAGAAACAACATCAGATAACTCAAAAGAACAATAACAGCTCACCCTCCCATTCACACACCATACAATAACATCCAAAAAAAGGAGAGAGAGAGAGAGAGAGAGAGAGAGAAAGAGAAGCTTGACAGTGTAATGTAGGACATGATAACAGGTTTTGTTTTGTTATAAAATGTCCTCCCAATTATCCCCCAGCTTTGGAGAGTCTGCATAAAGAGCAATTAGCTGCATTTATAGAGCTCAGCTCTGTGAAGCAATCAGCGCTCATGTTTACTATGAGTAACATTTGGTAAACACAAGATAACATCTCATTAGTATACAAATTAGGTCAATATGTTTGCCACATGGATGAATTTCTAATCAGTAAGGCTGGAGGCACTTTTAAGAAATTAACACAATTAACTAAAGTCACTTTATCAAACAAAGGTTAATGTACAATATGTCCACCGGCAATGTTGGGAGATATGTCTGTGTGTAATATGTAATAAAAATCTGAACTAAGTCTAAATTATTTAGTCTAAATATTAAGGAAATATGAAACCCTTCAGTCTTCGTGCTCTTGTGAATTATAATAATTAATCTGCACTATATTGAGCACAGCAGATATTGAAATTCTCCGTGTGTTGTAGCAAAAACTCAAATACATTTTTTTTTTTTTTTTTGCAATCTGTTGAAATACATTTGCTGTGGGATTAGCTACTAGCTGAATGTCCACACTGGTGAGTTACGTCTCGTCTACGATATAAACTCAGGATTCGGCTTCTCCCGGCCCAGCCCTGTCTCTGCTAAATCCCATACACAGTGAAGCAAAGCCGGGGCCTCCAGGCAAAACTGCTACTACTAATGAAAATATAATAAATGATAAACTGAACCAGAGATAGATAGGCATCTTACACACAAAAAGAAATATTAAAAAGTTAAAGTAGAAAATATACAACAGGTCTACAGGACACAGGTGTGTAGTTAAAGATTACAGAGCAGTGCTCAAGCTGGACCCCCTTCCAATTTGAGACTTTTCTTCCGCCTCTGTTTACAGTTACCTGAGATTTATCTGTGACCACATAGATGTTCAAGGCCTACAGCTGAGAAATGACTCTCACTGTTGAGTATTCTTTCTTGTACAGCACTCTGGGTAAGATTGTATGGTAAATACCTGTGAATGAGAGGGTTGTATGAGTTTATATTTATGATTCTCTTGCTTCCAAGTGTACAATTATCCATTACAGAGAGGACCCTGAGGAGTAGGAGGCATGGAACTGGACTAATCCGGAATGCAGGGTTCAGTGAGCACTCTGCTTTGAAAATGAATGAGCAGGGCCAGTATGTTCCTCTGATGGCCGTCCTTTGGAAGTATGAGTATGCAGAAATATGGAATATGTAGGATTATGCATGTCAGTTATAAAATGAACAGGGAGGATTCGGTATTAAGATTTACCTACTGTTACCTGGCAACGGGAGATTCCTCAGCGTGTCCATTTTCGTAGAGCCGAGGGGATTCAGGAGTTGTCTCACCATGACTGTGTCTGAAGATCACCTGTGCTGTTTACCTGCACCTTTTGTTTTACCTGCTCAAGTTACCTGTGCATTTTACCTGTGCTTTTTACTTTTGTGCCTTACCTGTTCAGGTTACCTGAGTATTTTACATGTTCTCTTTACCTTTGTGCTTCACCTGATCACGTTACCTGGTGATTATACCTGTGCTGTTAAACACAGTGTGCTGTACCTACGCACTTTACCACTGTGTTTTACCTTTGTGGCTTACCTGTGAGTGCACTCTCATGTCCAGAGCTCATCTCCAGTCTGCATACAGAAGCAGGGGAAAGTAGAAAACATTAAAAACGCTTTTTAATATGGTTCCACAGCACCTACAGGAAGGATTTGCTAAAAACATGAGTCTCCATAGCAATGGGCTCTAATAGGCTTTACTGGAACCTGAAGCCTTCCTGTAAATAAGGAAATGCGCTGCTGAAGCTCCTCAATGATGGAGCCCAGGGCACAGATATCTGATTACTCACAGATGTGCGTAGCGAGACCGTCCACAGCTTCCACATTAGCGTTTGTGCTTGTGCTTGTGTTTGTGCGGTGAAATATGCGGCATGTGCAGAATTTATCCATAAGATTATTCATCATCCCTCATTACACCCCCCAACCCCCGTGTGTGAGAGCATGGGAATGCCATGCACCATGCTTTGGGGGATGTGTTGGGTTTTTTTGGGGGGGCCTGTTTGGGAAGGGCGGGGGGGCAGGAGGGCATGTATGTTGGCAGTAATTATTTCCAGAGAAGTGACTGAATTAATATTATATTTTTGTTCTCTCTCTCTCTCTCTCTCTCTTTCCCTCTCTCTATCTCCCTGGCTCTCCATTCTTGTCCGTTACGTTGCTATGGTAACAGAAATTAAGCAAAACACAATGTCAGCTGTGGGAAAAAGTGTGGGGGGGAGGAGGTAGGAGTGGGCAGAGAGAGAGAGAGAGAGGGAGAGAGAGAGAAAGAGAGGGGGAGAGAGAGAGAGGGAGAGTGGGAGAGAGAGAGAGAGTGAGGGAGAGAGAGAAAGTGAGGAAGAGAGGGAGAGAGGGAGAGAGAGAGAGAGTGAGGGAGAGGGAGAGAGAGAGAGAGAGTGAGGGAGAGAGGGAGAGAGAGAGAGAGATAGAGGGAGAGAGAAAGTCATCCTGATGAATTAGACCTCCTTTATTATCAGCGTGTCTGTATCACCCACAGATCACCCACGGATACACTCAAACTAAATAATGAGATGGCCCTGCTGTACGCCATGCAAACAGAGCGTGCTTCTGCAGGCTGTCTGCCGCAGCTGGGCCTCTGTCCTGATCCTAAAGGCCCCCTTCACTCATTCTGCTGCCTCTCACACACGCATCACTTCCTGCAGTTTTTAAAATGGCGTCGCATGGCGATCCGGAAGTGCAGGAAAAGACGAGCAAAAGGCAAACACTTACATGTCAGGGAAAGTAAGAGTATTGTAGCCATAAAAGTTAATTTTCTGACTTCCATCCAGAACTCTTTTTCACATGTAGTGACTGAAGTTGTTGCTTATATTATAAATATGACATGGCTAGCCTGTACGTAAAGTTACTGAGCAAATGAATGATGTACGTTTGCAACTTTACAAAACATAACCACTCTCTGCGTCCATTTGGTGAGTGTGTCTTGAAGTAGAATCAGAGTGTAAGTTTGGCTGGTGTGGGCCTCTAAATGTGAAACCGCAGAGGGGGAGCTCTGGTCTGGGACAACATTGTGTAATATTTAGAGGTTCCTTACAGTCAGCACATGTTCTTATCCAGAGTGACCTTAAAAAGTGCATACAATAGGCCAGAAGATGACATAGAAGATGACATGGCATTCAGCAGAATATTAAATATATATGAATGTTAAGTCTGGAGTCATAGTTTGCACATCCACAAAGGGGCTCCAGAAATGGACCTGGCTTGTTTGTGATGTGAATGTAGCTCTTGACACTGACCGCTTTCCCCATGGGTATTCACCAGTTTGGATAAAGTACGGAATGATTATGTGTGTTAATTATGCTTATAATTATGAGCGTTGTGTGGTATTAGTCAGTAAATTGAGGGAATAAAACAGCAATCATGAATCATATCTTCCATCTGTATCATGAGGAGGTTAGGCAACAGAAAAAGTGCTTATTAGAATAAATTAAATGAGATTCAGTTTGTAATCAAACAACATGGATCTGAGAACCATGTTATGTAATGAATATAAGTATGAGTTCCCTGCCACCTTTATAAAATAAATATATGCATGATAACCTTACAGGCAATTAAGACCATTTTAAAAAAAGACAACGGTACCATTAATAAATTACAGTTTTTACTGCTTGCCCAATGGTTCAGTGTATGTTTATGTCTGTGGGAAGCATAAGAATTAGATGGCTGCATAAGTATTTGGTTTAGCTGTGCTGTATCCTGAACGTCAGCTCTGACGCTCTCTTTTTCACTGTTTTCACCATTTTGTCCCCTTTTGTGTGTCTACATTATCAGTGGCCAAACCACACCCCCCTCCCCCCAAACCCATCATTTTATAAATCTATTTTGTAAATTACATGAGATGAGTTCATTGCCCTTGAATGAGGAGGATATTTCTTCCACAGGTAATAGCGAAATTAAGATTCTGCAGGTAATAGCAGACAGTTGGAATTCAGCCGCACACACAGAGTGCCCCTGCATGTTCCGCTATATGCAATAATATGGTCATTTACAATACAGGCCTTATGCAGAATCTGCCATCATTAACATTTTAGCAATAGAGGTGCGTACAGGCATATGTTTACCTTCCTATGTGTCTGTGCGCCAGTGTGCGTGCGCATTTGTGTGTGTGTGTGTGTGTGTGTGTGTGTGTGAGAGAGAGAGAGTAAGTTTTTGTGTCTGTCAGTGTGAGTGTGTATGTGCTTGTGTGGGTACATGGTTTTGCGTGTGTGTGTGTGTGTGTGTGTGTGTGTGTGTGTAGGTGCACGCGTGTCAGTGAGTGTGTGAGCAAGTGTGGGTGTGTCAGTGAGTGTGTGTTTGCATGTGTGTGCGTGTGCTTGAATGTGTGAGCGGGTGCGTGTGTGTGTGTTTGAGAGTGTGTGTGTATGTGTGTGTGCATATGTATATGTGCACAAGCCACTAGATTAGACTCTGATTAAATTCACACACACAGGTGGGTTGTAACTTCTAAATGAGCTCAAAGTGTGCATGAATATCTGTTTAAATAACGTCTTATTCTGAGAGAATGTACATAAATGTGATGAAGTGACAGTTTTGGGGTGGTGGTGACACGGAGACAGATGCAGCTATATTAACACCCCAGCATTCTCAGCCTCCACCGACTCCTGCCTGAAATATGATGCTAAGCATTTAGACGCACAATACATGAATCTACTCTAATTAAACTCCTTGTTCTTCCAATCCCATCATAAAGTTATATAGCTCGTAATGGAGTCTCTGACAGCCTGCTTAAAGGAGAAAGATGAGCCTGCATTAAACACGGAGAAAGAGAGAGAGAGAACGAGAGAGAGGAAGGGAGAGATAGAAAGCAAGGGAGAGAGGGAGAGAGAGAGAGAGAGCAAGGGAGAGGGGGAGAGAGAAACAACAATAAAATGAAAGCTTGTTGTACAGATGACAAGAGCCTATTGGAGACAAGGGGGCACTCACACACACACACACACACACACACACACACACACACACACACACACACACACACACACACACACACACTCACACAAACAAACACGCACATAAACATAATCCCATGCACACTGAGTCAAACACAAACACACACACATATACACCTTTGCAGCTTCACACACATATGAATGCATCTGCTCATACACTCACACACACACACACACACAAACAAACACGCACACATATTGTACACACACCCACACATACAAGTGCAAATGCACACGCACACGCACACGCACACCCACCCACCCACACACACACACACACACAAACAAACACGCACACAAACATAATCCCATGCACACTGAGTCAAACACAAACACACACACATATACACCTTTGCAGCTTCACACACATATGAACGCATCTGCACATACACACACACACACACACACACATTTTTGGGGTTAATGTCCCATGTTCTAGAGACCCCCACATCCACTGACAGTTGAGAGCAGGGATGTGTGCAGGGAGATGAATGACTCTGTAGCTTTAAGACTCATTCAGCTCATCACCCAGGCGGCATGGCGCATACAGAGAGACCGCCGGCTCAGCGCTGTTTGTGCTTTATACACCTTTTAGAGCATCCATCAGGATGTTTCCCATACAATGCACAATGGCCCTCTAAACCCTGGAATCACTTCCAATGTTCTTGCCTTATGAAAAGGTAATTTCATTCCATTTCCGTGCAGCGGCTCCAGTTTAGCGATAAAGAGCCCTGCGTTGACAGCCTGAACTGAAGGCGCGATGATAAAAAAAATAAAAAATACCACATTATATTGAATAATTTGAGCATCGTTAATTTGAAAATCCAGATTTTTTTTTTTGATATCAGCGTTCAAACAAATTTCATTTTATTGCATTTTAAAGTGCAACCTTTGCAGCCACATAAAATCTCACATCACGGCACGTTAGGTCTGAAATAAACATGGGACCAGTTACTTAAGGTAATACGCTTTATTTTGACCACCGTGCCAAGAGTCTGGACTTCAAAACAGATGACTCATCCTGTTGCACTGTTCTTGTGTGTGGATGGACGGTCTGTCTGCATCCTGTTGGAAGGCATCCTGTTAAGACACTGCTCCAGTGTGCCCACAGTCTGATGGACTGCTCCCCCACGGTCTGCATCCTGTTAAGGCACTGCTCCTGCTCCAGCATGTCCAGTGAATGGGCCCCAGTCTGCATCCTGCATCCTGTTGGAAGGTCTGCATCCTGTTAAGGCCTTTTTTTGGGAACCCCAAGAATCAGTGGTCATGCATGTAGGTACTGTAAACACGTTTAGGATTTAGGATTTAAAATCTGGAATTAACAAACACTACATTTCACTTCTCTAATGCACACCTTGGGTTCCTACACTTAATATATTTGCGACAGTCACTGCTACTATAGAATGTTAATTTTGAAATTGCTACACCTGATTGGTACAGTGTCATGACATTTCAGATGTGTCAGTGCAGCCAATATGAAGTAGGTGAATGGAACAGTGAGCCGAGTGACTTTGTGTTCACCAAACTCCACAGAATGGCATGTAATCAGGTTCTGTGAGTCAGATCTCGCCTCCCTCTCACTCTCTTCTCCGCTCCTGAGTTTAATGGTGTAAGTCATTCCCCTGAATTGGCGGGCCCATTAGCGAATTGCACAATCTGTGCAGATTTCACGGGTTGGAACGTAAAACCCCCTGCTGTGAGAACACCAAGCCAGAGTATCAAAACCTCAGGGGGCCCCAGGAAACACCCAGGGGGCCCCAGGAAACACCCAGAGGCCCTCTGTCTAAATAAGCTCTTCTCTAAAAAGTTTTCCCAGTTTAGCATAAACCTCATTTTAGATTTTTAGTTTTTTTTTTTTCTTTAGGGGGTGGTGGGTCTAAACTAATAGGATTTTGTAGCACAGAGTTGGCACTGTCTCCTAATTTAGATTTTTCATATGGGCCCCAGTCTTGGGCACCTGAGTAGGGCCAGTTAAAATTCCCTGATCCATCCAAGCAACTAATCAAGGTCTTCAATCAGGACTTCGATTTTTACAATCAGGGTGCTTTCGTGACTGGAAAAGAGCAAAAGCCAGCTAATCTCAAACCAGCCGACGCAGGGGTGCTGGAGGTTCACGTTTGGGACCCCTTTCCCCTCCCGAGTGGTGAGAGCAGGTCTCCGGTGTGGACTAAACAGGCTGTTTACCACTGAAGGATGATCAAATCAAGTCACACTAAAACTGCTTAATAAACACAGCCAGTTGTCCACTCCAGCCGCACAGGCTGATTGACATGTAAGAGGTTGGCACTGAAGCTTTCCACTGTGTTTTTTCCCTTTCTTTTTTATGAAAGTCTTTAAAAAGATGTGATGGATTCCTCTTTAACACCCCAGCTCTGCTGCCTCCTGAAACACTGCAATCATATTTCTCCATGGTAGGCTGCACTTCAATTAAATTATGCCAAAAAGAAAATCTAGTTTGAAACATATTTTTTTTGGAGAATAAATTATAAAGCGAGGCTTCATTCCTCCCCCCCTAAAAACACATATCACAGGGGATTGTGTCGGGAGCCTCTGACTTCTCCTACAATCTCCAAGCTGAGATATTTGAAATAAAATGATTATTTTTTACCCTTTTTTTCCTCCCCCGTTTCCTGTAAGACTCCACTGCCCTGCCGTATCCAGACTGCCTACAGTCCCTTTGCTTTCTTCATAGAAAACATTTCCTTTCAAGAATCTACAAAAAAAGAAAAAAAACAATGTGTACTTCAGAGAGACAAAGGCAATATTTCATAGCAGGTGGCAGAAGCGATAGAGAAGTACAGTCATTATTTATTCAGGGGCATTGGAGGCTGGTTAGGGAATAATATCACTGGCACTCTTAGAAAATATTGGCTGTTTTTATATATTCCTTTTTTTCTAACCTGGTTGCTCATTTATTATAACAAATCCTCTGGCAAGTGGTCCCTGATGTTTTTCAACACATACTGGGACAGGGGGTAGTTACTGGGGTCGTTACTGGTGTGTAGGGGTTAGGGGGGTAGTTACTGGAGTAGTAGGTAGTTACTGAGATTGTTACTCAGGTTTGGGGTAGTTACTGGGTTATGAGGTAGTTAATGGGGGTAGTTGTTGTTAGTTATGAGCGACTTATTTGGATAGGGATTAATTACTGAGGTAGGGTGTAGTTACTGAGGTGGAGGGTAGTTGCTTAGGTGGGGGTAGTTACTGAGGTGGGGGTAGTTGCTTAGGTGGGGGGTAGTTGCTGAGGTGGGGGTAGTTGCTGAGGTGGGGGTAGTTATTGAGGTGGGGGTAGTTAATGAGGTGGGGGTAGTTGCCGAGGTGGGGGGTAGTTACTGAGGTGGGGGGTAGTAACTGCGGTGGGGGGTAGTTAATGAGGTGAGGGGTAGTTACTGAGGTGGGGGGTAGTTTCTGAGGTGGGGGTAGTTACTGAGGGGGGGTAGTTGCTTAGGTGGGGGGTAGTTACTGAGGGGGGGTAGTTGCTGAGGTGGGGGTAGTTGCTTAGGTGGGGGGTAGTTACTGAGGGGGGGTAGTTGCTGAGGTGGGGGTAGTTACTGAGGTGGGGGTAGTTGCTGAGGTGGGGTTAGTTGCTGAGGTGGGGGTAGTTGCTGAGGTGGGGGTAGTTGCTGAGGTGGGGTTAGTTGCTGAGGTGGGGGTAGTTGCTGAGGTGGGGGTAGTTGCTGAGGTGGGGGTAGTTACTGAGGTGGGGGTAGTTGCTGAGGTGGGGGTAGTTACTGAGGTGGGGGTAGTTACTGAGGCATTTGATCAAGTGGGGGCAGTTATTAGAGTGAGTGGTTGTCAATGGGGTGGGGGGTCATTTACAGGGGTGATTACTCAGGTAGGGGGTATTTACTAGAGTGCGGGGTCATTACTGGGACAGGGTGCAGTTACAGGGGTATGTAATGAATATTGGGACAGGGATGCTGGTGGTCGCAGTGAAATGAACACTGACTGGCTGCCATAGCAGGAGCACCAATCATGGTCCTTCCATCTGCTTCACCTTTTCTGGTTGCTAGGCAATTGCTCTAAACACTCAACCACAGAGTATTGACAGTTCATAAACAAACATATAATTCCAAACCAAAATTCAGGAAAAAATGTATATTTTCATGTGACTGCATGTAATTGGTCAGGATCAAGTTTTGTTGAATATTCTCGGAGATCTGCATGGTGTTTTAAAATTTTATGAGCAAAGTTTTAAAAGTTCAAAAATTTCAAACTTATCCAATTTTATAAGGTCTAAAATAGATTTTGGATTGAGATCTGGTGCATGCAAATAAAATTGTGAAAGTTAACCAAACATTCTTGCAAGCTGCTCGCTCTCTGCGTGGGTTCTTCAGGGGAATAAACTTCCCACATGCCTGTAGTAAATACGGCCTTCACTCTGCCACTTCTCTCTGCACCTCAGAACGTTCTGCCCTCTGTCCTCTTCACCATGACCGAGCCCCGCCCCACTGCCACGGCTGCTGTGGAGTCTGAGCGTGTTACTGCCGGACATAAAGCTGGAAGACAGAGGCCCATTTAAATACTCACGCTCTGACTCCCATACAGACCGACCCAAAAGAGCCGCGTGAAAAATAATTGTCCTCTTAGCATATTTCCTAAACTCTTTTGAATTACGACTCAAAAGCTTGTGCCTCGTAATGGAAATCTCCCAGTGATGGATTAGCATTAGCGCTCATTTCTGTGCAGTAGCATCATTAGGGAGGTTAGACCTGTACCTGAAGGAGCTGCATTTTTATGGTTCCACTAGACGCGCCTCTGACTGTCAGACCGATGTCCTGATTAGTCTCATTAACCAGACCCTTCACAGTAACCGTGTAACAAACTCGTTACATTATCCCCGTAACAGAAAGCTGCGAAAAGCTTCTCTGCAGCAATTAAGCCTATCTCGCATGATTATAGCGGCAATGCAGTCAGTGAGAGAGATTACACAGAACCCAATGGGAGTGTGGACACCACGGCACACTGGCAACATTAACCAGCCAGGAGAGTGGAGTTACCTGTAATTTTTACAAAAATTTGTATTAACATTTCTATTTCTATTTCTTCTAAGGGCCGAAGAGAGAAGCCTAGTTAGCCCTGCTCTCATCAAAGATGCAGTTATGTTGATGGAAATGTTTTGGAAGAACATAAGTACCACACATTTTTTTTTAAATTGCAGGTATTTTAAACTCCTACCTGGCTAATGCGTTGAATTATTTATATGAAATATTGCAAGCCTAAACCGCATTTTAATAACTTCAAAAACTCATGCTGTAAAATTACAGTCAGGATTAAAAAGACTGCAGATGGCAATCATGGAAAAAAAATGAATGTATGGTCTGAAATGAATCATATTTAATATGTCAATTATTACAGTTTAACTATATACATGTAATAAGACATCCCAAATTGGGAGAAATTATGAAAAATTGGTTTAAAGATCATGTTTGAAGTGTATCCTTAAATGGTGCCAATGAAATGAAAACTGCAATCTGGTCCAGTCTATAAAAGTAATTGGAGGATTTGACGTCAATCAAAGTTGAGTCGGAAATCGATTGAGCGTTGGGCAGAGCTACATGGCGAATCAATGTGGCCGAAAGCGCCATTCATAAAACATCAGGCATTTGGGCCATGTAGTTCTGAGCTCTGTGAGTCTGGAGTGATGACTAATTGATGAGCCTTTCGGCTCAGATAATACCCAGACTGTTTCTGCATCCCATGGAACACATTCGGTACCGAGGGTCCATACTGACATGGCAGATATACGTGTGGCTCATATTGACACGGCAGATATACGTGTGGCTGTGCTTTTCACCAGCTTCGGGAGAAACCGGCTGGAAAAATAATCTTACTGGAGATATCAGGAGACACACATACAGCATACACACACACACACGTGCACACATATACACACGTGCACACGAAAACACTCACACACACATGTGCACACATATACACCACACACACACGTGTACTCAGACACACGCGCACACACACACACACACACATACATTTGTACACCTATACACCACACACACATACACACACTCACACACACACATGTACACACCTATGCACCACACACATACACACACACACACACATACACATGTACACACATATACACCACACACACACAAACACATGTACACACATATACACACACACATACACACTCATACACGCACATGTGCACACATATACACACACAGACACACTCACACACACACACACACTCGCACACACACATGCATATACACACACACTCTCACACACTTGCACACACACTCTCACACACACACAAGACGTGAGTGCGCATATCATTTTTCATGTCCCATAATTCTTATTTCATTCATAAATTAGATACAATTCAGAATTCCAAACCCATGTTATGAAGTTGCTCAATAATGGGTGCAAAAACCAAACAGCACGGCTAATGAGCTATATTTCACTCTCAAACATACAAGAAAGCTGCATTCTTTTATTATTTCACTACTTTATTCAAAGACACAACGCTTGTACCTAATTTACTGAACAGTCTGCATCGAATGCACTTTTGTGGAAAAGTTGCTGATGTAAAGCTTCATTTATACTCTTGGTAGGAATCATTTCCCTTATTTGGCTAATAGTCCAGAATCTTTGATATCTGGAGAGGAAGAAAAGAGATTTATGTAAATGACTGTAGCATGATTAAAAGGCTTTTTATGTTCATTTCAGAAGCACATGTAGGCTGGACTTGACAGTAATTCATGGCTATTAGATGTCAGTGTTCAGCTAAATATAGCATGCTGTTCTCTATCTATCGAACAGGGACAGAGCACCTGGTCAATTTGACCCCACTGTGGAATAACTGTGTTTACATTGAGATGCAATGATTACAATTGTGAGACACGTGCTTGTGTGCGTCATTCACTTTGAGACAGAGGAATAAAATCTTTTTCTGGGATATGATCAGGGTACTTTCCATTTGTATATCCCTATAATTCTGGCATGGAGCAGTGGAGTGGTACCACATGGGGTGGACTGTGATTGGTGGAGTGCTGTGGGAGGGGTATAATTACTGGAATGTGATTGGTTGAGTGGTATGGGCGGGGTGTGATTACTGGGGTATGATTGGTGGAGAGCTGTGGGTGGGATATGATTGGCGTAGTGGATGTAAGGTCTTAGCTTGAAGAGCTATGCTCAGACCAGGCCATGGGTCACCCTGTCACACCGACATTGAAGTGCTCATGACTCACTCTTTTCCCAGAAGCCCCTGCAGTTGCTGGGTAGCACCCCCACACTTCTGGGATACGGTCCATCGTCACTCCATTTCCTTTCACCTGAATAACAAGATTTAAAAAACAGGTACAGAACATCGAGTTCTGCTAATGCTAGGTGTAGCTGCCAATGACAACAGCATTACCATGGACTGGAAGGCAATCGTACATCAAACTTAACAAAGCAAATCACATCTCAAAAACAGCTGACACGCACCGTATCTGAGATCCTCACAAACAAATCCATTCATCCATAAAGTGACAATTCTTTTTGCTTATCTTTTATGTTTTTTTATTTCCATGCCTCTTTTTTCATCGTGTTCATTTATGTGTGATTTCAGCAAACATAAATCAACACAAGTTTCAAGTTTAACCCCTGATTGTGAGGGTGTGGACGTCTCTCTCCTTCATGCTACTTTTAACTGATGGCACCTTAGCTGTGCGCTGTGAATCTCCTCCTTAGTTGTATTTATGGATGCCATCTTGGTCAAACCAGGCCCTTCCTTGTCCCACTACAGCCACGGGGGACAAAACAATAATTAAGCCTCATTCACTTTTTTGGCACCACTAAATAAAATGAGAGATTCTGAGGATGGGCTGTGCTGTAATGGGAACTTCTAACTACAGGTAAGCACTGAGGTAACCAGGAATCTGCTGATGTATGAACTTTAAGAAAGTAAAATGAGCCGGTGCGTTAACCCTCCAGCTCATGCTGCAATGTAGTTTGCGACTGTATGTAATTCAGTGAGATGAGAGAGGCCTCTTGCATTGGTAATGAACCAGAGGAGGTTGTGATAAATAGTATATGCGACTGTGAAAGCCGGGCAGTGGCTTCCACATTTATTATATTGCCGTAATTTAATACTGAGAGAAAACAGAGAGATATGTAGCTGCTCTGCAGATAGCAGAAAACAAGGTTTGCTTCCAAAGAAAACTCCAAGCCCTTAACTTCGGCTTCCTGGCACGATTTCCATTGTGCTTTTCAAAAAAAAAACAAAGATTGTCATCAACCCAAATTTCCAGGTATTTGTCCACAGTGAGAAAGTCGATACTATGGACCTGAAAAGTGAAAATTGAGACTCTGTCTTTGGCCTTCAGGGCACGCTGGGCAAGGCAGACATCGATAGGGAGGAAGAGTGTGATATACAAGACTTAAATTAAAAACCTCCCCAAAACTCTGCTCTTAATGAGGTATTGAGCTGTCTGCAGCAGAAGCGCTTTCTCTCTCTCTGGGGTACTGTGTGTGTGTGTGTGTGTGTGTGTGAGAGAGTGTGTGTGTGTGTGTGTGTGTGTGTGTGAGAAAGAAGAGAGAGAGAAAGAGTGTGTGTGTGTGTGTGTGTGTGTGTGTGTTAGAGAAAGAAGAGAGAGAGAAAGAGAGTGTGTGTGTGTTTCTTTGTCTTTTCTATATCTTATTTATTTTATCCAAATGTATGAAGTATGTTTTTAATGTATCACTGTTAACTGTGTTCATTGTTAATTGTGTGTGTGTGTGTGTGTGTGTACGTGTGTGTATGTGTGTGTGTGTGTGTGTGTGTGCGTATGTGTGTGTGTCTGTGTGTGTGTGTGCGTGTGTGTGTGTGTGTGCGTGTGTGTGTGTGTGTGTGTGTGTGTGTCTGTGTGTGTGTGTGTGTGCGTGTGTGTGTGTGTGCGTATGTGTGTGTGTGTGTGTGTGTGTGTGTGTGCGTATGTGTGTGTGTGTGTGTGTGTGTGTGTGTGTGTGTGTGCGTATGTG
Source organism: Albula goreensis (assembly GCA_022829145.1). NCBI lineage: Eukaryota > Metazoa > Chordata > Actinopteri > Albuliformes > Albulidae > Albula > Albula goreensis. Next base: position 2,074,693 of record CM040763.1, on the reverse strand, counting down.
TATGTGTGTGTGTGTGTGTGTGTGTTTGAGAGTAGATGAGGTTAGGTTTTGACAGGGTGAACCTCAGCCTAAATAAGTACTCCTACTCTGAGGATGAATGAAGGCCCTGGAGTTATTCTCTGCTTGGTATGGGAAGTGGCAGTGGGTACACTGCAGTAGCTGGCTTTGTTAGCTTGTGAGGTTATTTTGTGTGCTTCTGCTCCAGTGTAACTGATATGATGCTCTCGCAGCTAAAGAGCATTCTGTGGCTGGAAGGAGGCAAATTAGAGGAGCCTCAAAGAGCAGCACATAATGTCTATTACATATTCTGTCTAAAGCCAGAGGAGCAAACACCCGGGCCTGTTTTTCAGATTCATTCTGTTTAGAAGGACTGAAATTAGCATTGCTGAGATCTCAAGCCGCAGTGTTAATGAAGGCGAGCTGGGTCTGAGCTCAATTAATAACACCAGTATTTGGCCCTATGAATCCCTAAATAATAATAATAATAACAATAATAATAACAATAATAGTAGTTTAGGGATTCTTAAACCCAGTTTCAGAAGGGTTTATAGACCAAGACTCACATGAATTCATAAACTCTGATATTCAAGGATTCATAAACCAGATTCACAGGGATTCATAGACTGAGACTTGCGGGGTTGGGACTCATAAACTTGGATACTCAGAGATTCATAAATCTAGATCCACTGGGGTTCATAGACAAAGACTCACAGGGATGGAATTCATAAATTCTGACACTCAGGGATTCATAAATGCTGGTTGTCAGGACTTATACATATTGATACATAGTATTACTGAATCTATTGTTTCATTTTTATGATGTGCGGTGGGCAATGTGCTGTTTGTTTGTATTCTTTTTTAAAGAGGATTTATTTACACGTACTGTTCTTTTCTATTCATCAGAGTCAAAGATTGCAGAAGAGTTTATCAAAAGTAATCAACAGAAATGTGTTTGTAAATAGTGAATTTTTTTTTAAACCTTGAATTGTCAGTGAAAGCATCTGAGAGCTGAGAATGACAAAGGTTTCAAAACCAATTACAAACACTTGTTTGAGAATTCAATGCATCTCATTTTTCTCTTGTACTAAACGTGGAAGCTGAACGATTTGCCGCTGATCTGGGCTGTGTCGTTCTGTGATGTCTTGTTCCGTTGATACATTCACATTCACATCAGAATGTGAATTATCTATGATTCTAGAACTTTGGTATCAATATGGCATTCTCTATTGTTTGTCATAATGTGAAAAAGGTTGGACAAACTATAATATAATCTTAGAATTGGAGCCAGCTGATTCCTTTTGATCATTTAATTCTACCATCATCAATGGTGTTTCAATGTTCATGGCCCTTCTATGGCCATCTTTAATAAAGTGTGTTTGTCATAACAGCACAAGTAATGTGAATTACTTTTGTTTAAAACAACAGGATCTGCTTTTGAAATCTCCTCTGAAAGGCATGAGGCCACAGGAGGAGCAGGAGAAGATGGGACGGGGGTCAGAGGTGATTAGCAGTAAGAGGCTCATGCGCTTCGCTACCCCACTGCAGGCCGTAAGACATGACGGGATTTGACTTCTCTTTCATGTCAGTAAGTCTCACACTGCATTTTCACTTCAAAGGGAAGTGCGCAGGACCCCCTAATAAAAAACCCTGCTAATCTGTGGGAGAGTTTTTTGGCGAACATGATTTTTGTCAAGGCTGCATAAATCGCTGCGTTAACGGCATTTTAAATAACATCTAAATTTAGGAGGCAAACTAAAAAAGAAATAAAGTTGGGGCTCTTGTACATTTGTTTAATTCCAGATATGATAATTTGGCGTGGCGCTGTGAAGGAAAGGGGAAACTCACATGCAGAACTGCACAGAGACGCCGTCTGTTAGGGAGGGCTCTGTCATCACGAGCTGGCTTCTGAAAGCCCTCCTCTCGTCATTAACTATTTTAGGAGACAAATATATAAACTCATCAAACACAAAGACAAGCCGCATGCAGTACAAATCACACAGAAGGCAAACAAATGTAAGACACCACTGGGCAGACTGCTTATCATAAAAGTTTTATAGCCCAACTCAGAGAAAATCTATATCAGAAATAGCATGAAGTATAAAAGATGTCTCTCGTCATAATTCTGCTGGCACACTGTGAAGGTGCTGTGCAGGTTTGACAGGCGATGGTACCACAGTTTATGATGTCATTACCCATTCTGGAGTGACATCATAAGTCTGCAGCTTCTTCTGGCTGACATTAATGAAATATTAAACCAAAACATACACAAATGCATACAGCAAAAAAATAAATAAATAATAATAATGAAGAGGACCTAGTTTTCTGTAACTACATTTACCAAGATGCATAATAATATTTTGTATTAGGTTGTTTCAGAGAATGTTTTTGGCTGAAGAAGCTAATACCACTAGCATGCTATGTGATGAGTGTATTTGTTCTAAAATTAAGTAACGTTCTGTACAGTACGCTTTTGGGTAACACTTGAGTGACAAAGTGTTTTCATTAAAAGTCATTTAAAAAGTATTTTTTTATCATTTGCAATCCATTCATGAATCATTATGCACGATTAGCATATCTGTTCACAGTTGAGAAAAGCTGTTTCTTTCTTCAGCATGTTGCTATTCAGCTGTTTGTGTTGATCAACTTCCTCAAACATGGGGCCAGATTCAATCGAACAAGAGCACATGAAACGCAATCAAAACAAACTCTAACATTACAATTTATGTTTTATTGGAGACAAACAAACATCCTTTGGGATGCATTATTTTAACTCTAAAGTAGAATGTCATATGCTCATCGAGGGTGAGTTTGATCAGCATATGTCTCTAAAGAGAAAAAGTGTGCTCGATTGAATCTCACCCATAGTTTTTGGTGTGTCATGTGATCGTTGTGCTGAAGCTGGAGGAGCCAAAACAAGGACCTCCCAAAGCCCTGGAACTCATTATCCCGCCAAAGCACCTTACACACAGAGCGATTAAAATAAATCATTTAAACCTCATAAACGCTTGTAAATATTTCAAATCTCATTAACTATTAAAAGAGAGCGGAGAAGCAGCTTGTACAATTAACAGAGCACAAAACAAACGATTTACAAGAACAATTACTTAGATAGCTACAGAGCCAAAGTTATGTAAATCAATATTTCTCATAACAAAATATTTTGACCTTTGTATACAGGATGAATTCTGGATAAATCTTTGTTTCTACCTCTGAAAATACAAAATGGACACCATAAGGATAGCAGAAGAGATATTTTTTCAATTACACTTTGGACGATTTAAAAATACCAATTTCGCTATTTCATAAGAGAGAATAGAAAATATCATTGTATTTCCAATGAAATTCTCAGAGATACTGTGGGAGAGACTTCAGAATATCAATGTATTCCATTAAAGAGACTTAACAGTTTTATAAAGAAGACTTTATAAAAGCTATTTTCTCAGAAAGATTGTAAGATATCATTGTATGTAAATATTGTATTTGAATATGTATTTCATATAAGTGGCTTTAAATGGCAGATAAAGGAGAGAGAGAGAGGTGTTGAGAGAAGAGAAAAATATGGATGGAGACATTTGGTGAGAGAGGGGGAAAGGAAATGGGAGAAAGGGATATGTAGAATGGAAGAGAAAAGGAGAGAGGAGAGCAGGACTATGGGAAAGGGAAAAGAGAGGGATGGGAGCAGAGAAAACAGTGGAGAGAGAGAGCAGGAATAAGAGAAAGATGGACAGAATAAGAGAGGGAGAGGGGTGGGGAGTGAAGACATACAGAAGGAAATGCAGATTCTTGCTTAATGGTTTATTGAGTTGTGTATATGACCTGTGTCTCCCACTGATCTCTTCTCTTAGATCCGTAGCTCACAGCCTCATAATGGCGTCTCTGAAAACCACTGGCACAGCCCTGATTCTTCTGTTAACAAAACCCCAATAACAGACCCCAGAGCCAATCAAAAGCCCAGAGAGCACGACTCTCTGATAGTACCTGCACTACGGCGGCGATGACTGCACCTGGCTGAGCAGGGGCTTGTGTGAAGCCGTTGTCCTGCAGCAATCTCTAAATTACAAATCTATAAACGCGCAAAGCCAAATAAAACACAATGGAAGACACTGTATGTCCAGAGAAGAAGATAAAACAGATAACAACATGTGCAAGCATTCTCAGAGCACATGTTGGAGTATATGCAGTGCGCAGGGGGCATAGGTATGCGCAGATTTGCGCAGGCATTCTGATGGCACATGTAGGGGAAGGGCACGTGGTCCTTGCCAGTGGTGACAGACTGATGAATTACACACACACACACACACACACACACACACACATACACATTGGCACACACATATGCACACACACACACAAACTCACTCACACACATATATGCGCACACATACACCTGTTCAAACATGTGAGGCTATCCTCTAGTCATCCATCAACATCCGGGCCCAGTCTCCATGGTAACCACAGATGCACTTGTCCTTGGAAAGACAAGCCCCCACCTTGCATGCACAAACACACACATACATGTACAAGACACACACCACACAAATTATCGCACACACATACACTTGCACATACAGACAAACATATAACATGTTCACAAATGTACATTTATACAGATATTTTTTTGTTTCACTTTTGTTCTTAGAAAATCTAACATATTTCTGGAAAATGTTCTTCTTAGCTATGACTTAGCGAGGTACACAAAAGAACACAAAAGAAGACAACAGAAAACATTTGAAAAGTGCCCGAGGCTTCCACATCTGCCAGAGAGTGGGTCTGCACCTTTAAGCAGGTAAGGACTGAGAGCAGGTGAGGTACAGAGAGAGGTAGGGAGGGAGGGAGGAGAGACAGAGAGGGGGAGCAGGGGGATGGGTAGATTAGCACACTGTGTAGTTCCCTCCAGGGGGACCGCGGCGGGTTGCTGGAGCGACTCGCTGTGATGTCGAGCAGAGACGGGTCAGCACCAATCAGGGAGGCCCGATTCACAGAGGGTCCGAGGCAGACGCATGTTCATGTTTGGGAAATTAAAGCTGACTGCTGGGTGAGTTTTAATTCGCCCGCTTCCCCCAGGGTCCCCAAAGACGGCGGCGGACAGTTCCCCGCCAGCTACAGCGCCACTAAACCGCCACACTGCTTATCTCTGGCTTATATTTATGCCCAGCTGGTCGGCCGCTGTTCTCATGCATACGAGACTGAGGAGGTTCTTATCTGAATCTGCATTTCACTGCAACTTCTGCTCTTAATTAACCAATCAGCCCCTATCATTTGATTACAGTTTCTTTCCTTAACCAATCAGCAGCCCCTATCATTTGATACTTTGGAATGTGTTTTTTTTCTGTCTTTATAGAATAATAAGAACAGAGTAGCATATGCACTTAAAAAGAATAAAGTCTGTTTTTTATTGAATTCCAAGTCCCTAAAATGCTAACAAAGGGTGGAGCAATCCAGCTTCAGAGAGTAAACCAATGGCCACGTATTTCTTCCACACACACACTAAACCAGCTGATTCTAATTAGCTCTGCTCTCCAGCCAGGAAGATGAGCTAATTAGTGACATCGCCTGTTTCAGTGCACACGTAGAGCAAGTACATGGCGGTAGTTTTATTCTCTGAAGCTTACGTTCTCCACCTCTGGCACAAAGCGCTTTTGGTTGAATCTAGCCCTTGTGTTTGTGTCCCTCAATGAGCTGCTGCACTGCGGCCTAAACTCCAGGTGAGCCACCTTCAGTGCAGGGATGAACAGAAAGTTCGGTAAGTGGTGCTGCTTCCCAACGGGGGCTTGAGAGCCCCTGTCATTTCCCATTGGCCTTATTAGCTCAAATTGGCACCGTGCGGATTCTGGCTGTCCCCCAAATACTGAGACAAACAAATGAATGAATGAAAGGGAAGCAATTTGATGCTATCTAAGGCATCAGATCCAGCACACCTGAGCGCCTACAGGTGTGATTATCAAAGAGGATGTCCTGATTTTTATTCTGACTGTGACAGGAACAGTGGAACAATGTTGTTTGTGTGCGTGAGTGTGTGTGTGTTTGCGCGCCTGTGTGTGTGTGTGTGAGTGTGTGAGTGTGTGAGTGTGAGTGTGACTGTGTGTGTGTGTTTGTGAGTGTGTGTGTGTGTGTGAGTGTGTGTATGTGTGTGTGTGAGTGTGTGTGTGTGTGTGAGTGTGTGTGTGTGTGTATGTGTGTGTGAGTGTGTGTGTGTGTGTGTGTGTGTGTTTGTACTTTAAAATGGATTAATGATGGAAGCTTTTGATTTGTAATGAAATGATCTGATTCCCACTGTCTCTCAGCTCTCTGATCAGCCCTTGTATGCAGGTAGTTAGTTTGTTAGTTAATTGAAGCAGGATATTCCAGGGGAAACAAAACCCCCAGCCTGTCACAAACAGAGTTTGTTTCTGCTCTAACAATAAAATGACTCAACGTCTCAGTTTATCATGTCCTCCAATCAAAATATAATTACTTGAATGAGGTGTTTCAGTGCTGTGCTCGAACAAAGTCTGTGCTTACGCAGGCTTTTCATAGATAGGACTGGAAACATCTCCTGCTGAGACTTTACTCTAGATTGCTTACTTTATTTCCAAACACTTATTTCCAAAAGAGCCGATCAGCTGTTGCTAATGTTGCTTTCATTCCAAAGGAACCAATTAGCATCCTGCTATTTCTTATTTCATTGTAAAAGAGCCAATTAGCTTTTCAAGGAGTATAGCAAAAGGTCCAGACGCTCAATCTCTCATGGAGCATTTGCAAAAACATACTGGATTTTGTCCGATTGGCGCTGAGATTTCAAGGGGCAAATGTGGTTGGCAGGGGCAGTTTTAAAACTGGGGTTTCCTGCTTACGAAGGATCCTGATTAGTCAGAAACAGGACAAAGAACATTCCAAAAGCTGGACAGTATTATGTCACAATACAGTCAGTAGTATGTCAGGCTCATAGCTGTGATGTCATAATTGAGAGCCTGGAAAGTTAGGCCAGAAGACAGGGGTGAAAGTTCAATGGATTCTGACCTCCATAAAAGCTCTCAGAAGCTCTCTGTGCACACAGTCAGTCCAGCGCATGAGAGCTCCAGACTTGCACACAATATGCCCGCAGCTGCCTCACTTTACATTAAAGATGCATGAGCAGAAATCTGTTTAGCTTTTTATTACTGAGCACTGGGTGTCTGAGGAAACCCAGGCTTGAGCAAGTCTTTTATATTCATGAGGCGCTGTGAACATGACCTGTCTCTTATGGTGACCACACTGGGCTAGCCCATGGGGGGTTGGGTTTCTCACCTAGACTTACTGCCGTGCCGAACGACATACATTAGTCTTGTCCCCGCCCCAGCCAGTCCAAAATGAAACAGCAGGATGCTCAGGATTAAAGACAAGGGCAGGAAGTGGAGACAACAGAAGCTAAAGAATTGAGGGAGGAAGCAAAAAAGCTACTTAAAAAAGTGAGGCTAAAAAACCGAGTGACGCAACGTGTGGGAGAAAGCCGAAAATAAAACAGGGGGCCTCGCGAGCACTCTTTATTTCCGGAAAAACTCGTCAGCGCAAAAGGCCTAATTATGGCGATGGAAGCGAGTGGCACCACACGCTGGCTGGACTGGCTCAGGCTGGGATAATTGCCTGCCCTTTATGAAATGTGACAGACAGAGTGCACCATGGGTAAAATTATGCGGGGAAAGAAGAGGAATTCCAGCACCTAAAGAGACCGCCAGTGAGGAGACACAGTTACATGACAAGCTTAAAAAAATGTAACTGGCAGTAAAAAAAACAAATTAAACAATAGGAAGCGAACCATTTAACAATTTTTGGGGAACACGTTAAGTACTTTAGATTTACAGGTAAGGCCTCCGGTGGCTCTCACAGTAACATATTCACTCGGGAAGCAAGTCTGAGCCCCGTAACTTAGTTTTTAAATCACAGCCAGTGCTAGCTGAGACCAGAGGTCTGCAAAGTTCAGGCAATGTTTGACTCAGCATCTCTGGGGAGTGAAGAAGGTTAAGCCGGTGAGATTTTGAGTCTCATCGCTCTCTAGCGGCCACTACTGGTGGGCTGAACACCTGCGGGTGCACAAACAGAGCCCTGATGACATCGGCAGGGTGTAAAAGGTGCATCTGTGTTATGGCAAGAGGCGACGACCAGTACATCAGCACATTCCAGCACATCCTGTTGCAAAGTATGTTTTCTTTTCCGTAAATTGACATAACAGTGGTGCTAATTTTCTTTAAAACTGCATTGGCTTTGATTGCGGATGAATCACGAGTTATTTGGTCTGAGCCCCGCAGCGGGGGAGAGCGATTATTGCACAGAGAGAGGAATTTCTCAATGATTATAATCTCATTCACTGATAATGCGGCATGGCCGCTCTGTGAAATGATAAAGCTGATAACCGTGGCCTCCAAAATGAGCGCCAGTGAATTATGTGCAGCCAATTCGGTCTGATTGATTACCGATCCTGGATTTCGGCGCATGTGGACAAAGGAAATGGGAGCAGAACAAATGTGTTTAATTGCATCACTCCCCACAAATATACAAATATTTTTTTCTTGAAATAACTGCTTTCTGTATTCACCAGAACTATGCAATGCACACGCAGCCTAAGGGGACGTTAGTTAACCAACAAAAAAATGTAAGCAGGCAGCAACTTTCAATTAAGTTTAGATTTATGTTTCACTGCTGTACTATACATATGGAAAGAGTTTTAGTCTAGATTACAAACTCACACACGTACGCATACATATGCATGCATTCACACAGCCTCTGTCTCTCTCTCACACACACACTCACACACACACACACGCACACTCACACAAACACAGACTCTCACACACAGACAAATTTACATTCACATACATGCTCTCTCCCTCCCTCACAGCCACATATATTTACACGTATTCATATGTTATATTTCCTCAATGAATTATTGTTGACATACAGTAAATACACAGGAAATGGCTGCTCTCTTATCCCCTCTCTCCATTGCTTTACTGAGCCTGCAGAATGTGACACACTTGTGAAATGGAGCAGATGCTCGGTCCCCAAACAGGTTTACCCCACCCCACCGTTTCACCCTCCATTACCAGGAACACTCCAGTCCCACAAAAGCTCTCTAAAAATCAGCTCTGTTGAAAAGGATAAAAACATAAGACACAATGCAAACTTCCTGTCCTTGGAATGAAGCCTATTCTATTCCCATTAGTGTGTAACACTAGAAGCTCCTCTGTGCGCTCCTGGTGCTAATCTGACTCATATTGAGATTTCCGTGTTGGGTTAATTGGACTCTGCTAACATCGGTTTTTCTGTGTGGCGCTAATCAGACTCTGCTGACATTGGTTTATTCTGCGCGCCGCTAATCGTACCATAGCTTTGTTAGCCGCGCATTTGTCATATCCTTGCGGATATAGCGCCGGGGCGAGAAAGCACTCTGTTTTTGCTACGCTTGCCAGTATTTTCCTGTGTTCTCAATAACCGTTTCCTGCCATTGTGTTCAGACTGGTGCTTCTAAATGAAGAGGAGCAGAAGCTAAACTTGCAGCCATGATTTTATTTTTATTCAGTTTTACTTCTCTGTCTCCACCAGCCATGACAATATACTAATACTAATAATCATAATTCTTTACAGGGACAAAGATGAAAGAGCTATAGCTACGTACATAGTAACAGCACATGTAATTAAAGCTGGCTATAATAACAAGCTATAAACAGACCAGGGCTGGATCAGCACAACAAAATATAAATAAAATAATAAAATAATAAGGGGCTATTACAGAAAGGCCAGATGACAGAAGTGAGTTTTCAGGGCCCAGGGGAATCAGAAGGTTTTATAAGATATAACATTACATTCCAGAGTCTCGCGTCCAAAGAAAGACAGTAAATCAGAGTGAGATGTTTAACCGCTGCCAAAGGTCAAACAGCTACACGACAACCCACTCCAGACATCCACCAAATGGTACTGAATTGTGTTCCTTTTAGACAGGAACAATTTCCATTTGACATATCATCTTTATTTAGGAGAGGCCACAGGGACAAACATGAGCGGTAGTGTAAAAACAGCTAGATGCTAAAAATAGCAAGTTTGCACCAGCTCAGAGCAGCTAAACAATGCAGCTAGTCACCAGAAATAATTATCAGCTATCTGCACTGCTCCTAAAATTTTGAATGCTGTTTTTAACATATGGTTTTGTGAAAGGTTTTATTTTGCAGTGACAGACCTGCTCACTTCTCAGAATGGAACCGGTTGATTGTAAGCTGTTAGTTATGTACAAAAACATTATGATGGCAAATGCAAGAGTGACTGGAACCCAAAGAACCGTGAAAGCACTAGTGAAGAGAAGGTGTTTCAAAAAGAAACAATGACAAACAGGGAAGTGGTTTGATGGCAAGAGGAATGTGTAAAATGCATCATACTTTTGCAAACCACCATTGACTGAGTTTTAAGGAAATGTAGCATTAGCGTAATACTGTAATGCATCAGATATTGGAATGCGGCATGCTGGGATGCCTCTCCTCAGCACCACAGGGTCCACAGGACTTTACTGCGGCCATCAACCGCACCACCTGCTTTCTCTAATTAGCTTGCTTCCCTAAACCAAGGAGAGTAAAGTAATTAGTGAAATCAGGTGGATCGGGTTTGATTGGAGCAAATAACTGCAAACGGCGTGACCTTCAGGAGCAGCGATGGGAGTTTGGGGGTGGGGCGGTGGGGTGGGTGCGATGGTGATTGAATTGAAAATGGGAAGAGCTACCACATAGTATCAGTGACTCAGTGATTTGGACCAATGGCTGGACTGATTTTAGAGAGGAAGAACATGATTTATTGGTTCAGACAAGTTAATGACTGAAAGATGACCTGTAGCTTCACACCCTGGGTGGAGGGGGGTGGTTATGATACCTCATGGCAACTGACTGGATTGGTAGTTTGGAAGGCAGGACCAAAAGTGTGCTTTAACTGTTAGGGAGCTGGTCTCGGAGCTCAGAGGTTACAGGTTTAACTAACAGCTAAAGCACTGTCATTGCACCCTCATTGTACCCTTAAGCAAGGTGCACCACTGGGATTACTTCAACAAAATGTCCAGCTGCATAAACGGACAGGGTGTAAGTTGCCCTGGATAAGTCATTAAGGAGAAATGCCTAAATGTAATTTAGCTGAGGTACCTCCAAGCTTTTGTATGTCCTCTTTGTAATGTAGCCAACTTAAGATCTGGGCATTTTTCCATTCAATTCAAAAGCGAAAATGCACACTTCTGAAGTGATCTTCTTCCACCATTGTGCTGGGAGATATAATTTATGAACTAATGAGACATACTCAGCCTTCCAGTGTCCCCCTACAGTTGTCAGTTCAATATGTGTTCTTTTTATGTGTCTTTAACAATGCGAAGCTAATGTTGCGTGCTGTGACGGAGGTCAGTGATTAGCATGCTATTACATAGAGCCCGTGCAGAACATTCCGCATCTGTCAATATCGTTTAAAGGCTGAGCTGCTTCCAGGAAGAGACTGACAAAAAATGACTGCTAATGATGTTTAACACAGAGTACGACCTGTCGTTTTCGCTTCTCTCCCCGTCTGGGACGAAACGTCCATTACCGGGTTTTTTTCTGGAAAGCAAGCTTTATGGCACATTGAGCAAACATAATTTAGCAGTAGATGAGTTTTAGTGTCAGAGGGAGAGAAGGGTTGCAAGTCCTCAATTACCTGCTGTTTCCACAGGGGACGTGACCTCTCGAGCGATGCGAGTTACATCCAGCGCTAAACGTGCCACCCTCAGAGTGAAATGTACTAACTCCAAGGCAATATATTCGGGCAGGCATTTAACGCAGCATATGCGGACTCTAAATGGCTGATAATAAATATGAAATATGGAATGCTGATTCTGCAGATTCTGATCATTCGATGATACATTTAGCCTCCTCTTGTCATTAATAATATACAGCATTTTAATGACATCACTGCCTTTTTTACACCGCCGCTATGACATTCTGTTCATTACTCTATATAAATATGTAATTGCTATACAGTTAAAAAAAAAAAAGTCTTAAAATGCTATTATGTTTTATGGAAGAAAATAATCGTGTCATTTTGTACATAAATTTCTCACTGTGTCATGCGCTGATGCAGTGTCATTGTTGTTTATTTCGGCATGATGATACTATCAGTGTATACTGTGCACTATTGACTTAATCAGGATAGTTTATTGTGAAATATTTGCAGCTACCGCTCGAATCCTGCACACACTCTGCAAAGAGAGCCGTTCCGTGTGCATTCAGATTCGCTCGGGATTGATTTTTAAAACGGGGGGAAGAGATCGATACGTGAATGATGCGGTGGAAACTTCGCTTGAAGCCCCTGTGAAGGTTTCCCCTGTCAGACAGTAAAGGTCAGCCCGGCGGCTCAGCGTTGGGGGGAAAAAACCTGCTGATAATCGTACACAGTTTTGTTTGTCATGCTGAGAAAGGTCCATTGGAATCGAACTGAATTTAATTAAGAAAGGGGCAGGGGGGAGAGAACAGATAGAGACAGGAGATTATGGAGAGGGGAATAGCTCACATTGCCTCAAACAGGAATTTATATTAATAATACTAATAATTCTAATACTAATATTAATAATAATAATAGCCCAGATAATAAAAAAGGAAAAGAGAAACACTCAGGCAGGTTGATCACAAATGAATAACTTTCAGAACAGAACAAAGCTGCAGACTAACAGAGAAAGGGATTGTGCCTTTCAGGCGGAGGAGAAGTTACCTTGTTACCTGCCATCTCCCTCACCTGTACTGGCACAGGTGTGTGGTGCAGCGGGACAGACCTAGGCTCTCAGTCCTGTGTCTGTGCACCTGGGCTTGAAGTACAGAGCTGACAGGAGGCCTACACAATGCCTAACTTTCCTAATCTAGCGTGTAAGGCTTTTTCATTCTGTTGATTACAGAGACTTAAATCTTTAATTAGTCCATGTTTGAAAGGGCTTATGCAGAATTACTGGCAAACACCAAAAAAAGTTAAATAAAGGAAACCTGAGATATGCTGTAACTCAGAAACAATGTGATTTACACTTTGAGTGTGCATGTGTGTATGGAATATCACAAATGCCAGTCCCAGAAAGAGTGAGAAAAAAAAAGAAAGAGATGAGAAAAAAAGATCGAGCCAGAAAGAGGTGAGAGACAGAGACAAAGAAGACAAATAGAGAGAGAGATTAGTATTGTGTGTTTTTTCCACAGTCATATTTGTGTATGACATTATGTCGTTGTTTTTTTAAATAGTGTTATAGTGTTCGTGTTTAAACACATTGTTTTGTTTATGCCTCGGCAATATTTACTAAGGTACTTCCTGCCAATGATGCATTTGAATTGAGCTGAATTAAACGGAATGGAGAGAGCGGGGGGGCGGACTCTTTCTCCCTGAAGTGTCGCTGTGAGCTCGGGCCTCTCCGCGGGACGCTCTTCCTCTCAGCCTGCGCTGAGAATCTAATGAGGCCGTTCATCAGGAGAGTCCATTAACCGCGCGCGGCCTGCCCCCATGCCAGCGACGGAACAGCCACCGCGCAAAGCCGCCAAGCACGGCCCACAAATTACATCCCCAGTAATTAAACCTGACTAATTAAAAAACCGGGGAAAAAATTAGTCCTGGCCAATCCCAGGAGAGATATTTCTGAGACAAGTGAAGTCATTTTTTAACAGTTTTCTCCATGTTTGCAGGGATATAACATATATGAAAGTGCCAAATAATGAGGTGCATGTAGACCTCCAGCAGCCTTGCGCAGCAGTGGCGGTGTAGTACAGCGGTTTGGGAGCTGTACCGGTTTGTTCCATGGTTCCATCCGTTCTGATCTGTCCTGCGGCTCACCAGTTGCATCTTCCTGGAGGCGGGCTTCACTTTTAAAAACAGAATTGCGTTTGTACCAAACATTTTCCTCAGGGTTTTGTTTTTCTTTTCTTTTTGTTTTTTACCTGCAACTAAAAAAAGAGTATTTCAAGTATTTCAAAGTCATGTTCCACCCAGGTGCGGCCCACAGCAACTAAAAAGCATGCTCTTCAAAGCGACGAAGGTCAGCCGCCTCCAAGTGAAATCACAACAATGATGAAGAACATAAAGCCACAGGAACCGCCAGACCATGAAAGTTATCAATGAGATACAAGCACACGATGATCCGCTCTGAGCTGGAAAATGAATATTTATTTTATGAGCTGACAAGGGTTCAAAAGTCCGCTGAAAAGAACCCCGGGGAAGGTGTTTAACTTGACGTATTGAGCACGTAGCTAGTCAATCGTCAAAGGTGGATTACTGCAAGCTCAATCAGAGCTTGATTTGTATGCCGGGTACAGTACAGCCAACCAAAGTCTCAGCCCCGAGGTCTCTTTTTTCATTGAGTCGAGGTGCCTGTTAAATTAATGGAGGTAGCACCCAAGACCAGAATGCAAAGAGTCTTCTCTCAAACGCAGTATCACTTTATTATTCAGGGTAATTAATCAGGCATGATAACGTCGGATAATTAACCGGGTGGTTTTTAGATGGATCACGTTCGGTCACACCCACTGTGTGTGACTGACATTGCACCACAACACGACAGCTTTTTACCAAAGACCAAACGCAGATTATGGGCGTTGCAGGTCCTGTTTATGACAGCGTTCAAAGATGCAGGTTCTATTTCTGACAGAATTCAAAGAGATGGGTTCTATTTATGACATAGTTCAAAGGGGTGAGATCTATTTACGGCATACTTCAAAGAATTGTGTTCTACTTATGACATAGGACAAAAAGAATGTGCTATGACTTATTTTAAAGGGGTGGGATCCCTTTATGACATAGTTCAAAGAGTTCGACATGTTCTAATTATGACAAAATTCAAAGGGGCTGGCTGTAATTATGACATAGTTCACTGGGGCAGTTTATATTTATGATGAGAAGGTTTCGTGTGAGCAGGTGCAGGTATAGAATGGCACAGGCGCAGGATATGGCCTCGTTAGGCTCACAGGCGCACAAGCTTGATTAGTGCAACATTAATGCTAATTAATTAATTACAGGAGAAAGTCGGGATGAAAGTCAGAATTACAGCCAGAGCATCTTTGCATTTTTATTAAAGAGCTGGAGAGGGAGAATGAGAGAGAGATAGAGACAGAGATACTCCTTTGATTTCTTCAGCTAAAACCTAAGAATACAAACCTTTGATATCCCTTTATTAAAACACTATAAGAGACACGAAAACCTCATTACAGAAAACCAAAAAATCACCAGAAAACACATAAGGTTACAAAACACTGAGAGAGCAAGCCACCCCTTTCAAAGGCCTTTTATTTGAAACCAGATATACTGACTTCTACCATACCTTATCCTTCTATAGGTTAGCAAAGAAATACCATCTCAGTTTAAATCTATAAAAATGCAAACCTACCCCTCACAGTTAATGTATGGTTTGTGTGTGCATGTGTGTGTGTGTGTGTGTGTGTGTGTGTGTGTGTGTGTGTGTGCACGAGAGAAAGAGTGAGAGAGAAATAGAGAGTGTGTGTAAAAGAGAGAGAGAGAAAGAGAGAGGGAGAGAGAGAGAAATAGAGAGTGTGTGTAAAAGAGAGAGAGGGAGACAGACAGACAGAGAGAGAGGGAGAGAGAGAGAGAAATAGAGAGTGTGTGTAAAAGAGAGAGAGGGAGAGAGACAGACAGAGAGAGAGGGAGAGAGAGAGAGAAATAGAGAGTGTGCGTAAAAGAGAGAGACACAGAGACAGGCAGACAGAGTGAGTCAGAGTGAAAGAGAGGGAGAGAGCAATTTAAAGAGCCATGTTGCGCTAACAGGACACCAGGGTGATCTCCTCATCAAGCCAGCTCAGAAACCGCAGTGTTGAGTGCAGGGCTGTCGATTGCATGAACTTTCAACAAGGAAGATCTAAGACAGGAATGAAAAAAAGAAAAAGCTCAGAGCAGCTTCCCCCTGTGCCCTCTCCTCACTGAAACACCATAACCGCCTCAGCTGCCCCCTGTTTATGTCAGAAGCTGCAGAGAAGCCCATGGACTCTGCACTGCTGTAGCCCTTACAAGGTTGGCCATTAAAACGCCCACTGCGGTTTCTTCTGCTTTCATCTCATCGTTACCCGTTTCCAACACCACTCAGACATCTCCGCTCAGCTCCCTCTCCGTTCTGATCTGAAATAACCCACACTCTGTCCTGCTGGAGCTTTGTGACCTATTCAACAGCACAACAACATCACCCAATACAGCGCCTTGCTTCAAATAAATACCTTCAATTAAAATATTTTCAGTGCAGAAGTCCAATGAAAGACAGCACTGTTCACTTGTCATGGGATGACATTGAAGCATAAATAGTTTTGGAGCTGGGCTTCCAACTCCAAGAGGAAGTGGGTTCAATTCCCAGGTAAGGCACTGTCACCCTGACAACCTAACCATCCCTTGCATCTGATTGGCTACACAATCCCTGAATTCCCACCCACTTTGCCTCAAAATGTCATCAATGCAAAAAAAGGTCCTGGTTGAGTTGCTTGGTTTTTGCATTGACCATGGCCAGCTTGTGGAGGGTGCATGGCATCTAGGCTTTAAAGAACTATAATGAAATTTGGATGCATTGTTGCTGGAGGTGTGTTTTTAAATAATCTAAACAGGAAAGATTCCAGGAAGTGACTCCAGACATGGGGATGAGAAAGCACTCACACGCTAATGAAGGGTATAATGACACTGGGCCAATCCCAAGAGAGATGCCTGATTAAGTGTCTGGGGATGGCCGTTTACCGTCATATGAATAAAAACACTTCAAATTACACTTTGACATTTTGAGCTCAAACCCGGTTTGAGGGCTGCTCAACTTCAGACAGCACAGTCAGACAGCGGTGCCAGCTTCATGCTTCACCTCCTCATTTCACTAATTACTGTATGTCCTTGGTGCAGAAGGTGAGCGTATTGGTGCCATCAGGTGCTGTCGTGTGCGGTAGGTGTTCACACCTGCAGGCACTGCAGTCCTCCAGGCCTGAAGCTAAATAGTGTAAGCCTTTTTGAGATGAGCGGATAAACAGGTAGGACATCACGATCTGCACTTACTCACTTACTCATCACATCACTGTTGTCTGGCTCCTTTGCTCAGCCTCTGACTTATAATTTCAATGTGTGTTCTCGTTTTCTTTCCCAGGTTGTTGGGTTAATCTGGGTAATTGCTGAATTTGAACAAAACCTGTGTTCCTGAGGAAAACTACATTTTCCATTTTCATTTGAAGTTCTGGGAAAATTGATTCAAGATTGCAGGTTTGTTGTCCTTCAAACAAAGGTATGCCTCCACAGCTAAGCAATGATGGTAGACGGAAAAATAAAAGGAACACAATGCATTAACAAAAAAGAGAGCAGGAGCTAAAAGTTCTGTGGCTGGTAATGGTGGATAGCCGGAGGAAAGAAAGCATCGGCAAACAGCCCTTTCTGCATCTCAGACAAAGATACCTTCGACCACACAGGAATTTTTGGAAACAACAGTGGAGTGAATGTTGTCTGTCATTGCCAATGACATTTTGCTTTGGCAAAAGAGGAACTTCTTCCAGCCGCTAGATCAAAAATGATTGTGTTTTGCACAGCCGATGCTACACAATGCACCATTCTTCGAAATGATAATGAAAGCTATCCAAACCAGAAGCACTTGTAAAAAGGGATCAAATTTATATTCAGCGAAGATTCAGACTAGCAAGATTAATGAGGACCTAAATATAACTTCCTCACGAGAGAGCAAAGCCCTAACTCGCTAAACACATCAATCTCGACCAAAAACACACAGCGAGACTTGGCTGCAACTTGAGGCCAACTGAGACTTTTTCATGAAATTTACAGTTTTACATTCAACCCCCCAAAAATGTATATAGATTACATTGTCAACAGTAATTATCATGAGGCCATTGATTTCAGCTCTGTTATTGGTGTGCACTGGTTGCCATGGTCACTGCATGGCAGCAAACAGTCCAAATGCATGTGATTAATTCTGGGGTGTGAGCTACACAAGAGTGAGGAGAGAGAGCTACTGAAGCTAAGCAGCCATACCACCCTGTACCCTTCTACTGCCACACTGCTGAAGCTAAGCACACACCACCCTGTACCCTTCTGCTGTCACACTGTTGAAGCTAAGCAGCCATACCACCATGTACCTTTCTACTGTCACACTGCTGAAGCTAAGCAGCCATACCACCGTGTACCTTTCTACTGTCACACCGCTGAAGCTAAGCAGCCACACCACCCTGTACCCTTCTACTGTCACACTGTTGAAGCTAAGCAGCCATACCACCCTGTACCCTTCTACTGCCACACTGCTGAAGCTAAGCACACACCACCCTGTACCCTTCTGCTGTCACACTGTTGAAGCTAAGCAGCCACACCACAGTGTACCTTTCTACTGTCACACTGCTGAAGCTAAGCAGCCATACCACCGTGTACCTTTTGTACTGTCACACTGCTGAAGCTAAGCAGCCACACCACCCTGTACCCTTCTACTGTCACACTGCTGAAGCTAAGCAGCCACACCACCCTGTACCCTTCTACTGTCACACTGCTGAAGCTAAGCAGCCATACCACCCTGTGCCAGTCATCACAGCAAAAGAGATCTGAGAGACCTAACTGATTGAATAAAGGTAGAATACAATAAACACCTTTCATACAAAATCCGAACACTGAACACTTCCTGCTGCATTAAGCTACACCCGCTAGTTAACCGCCGTAGTGTTTGGCTCAGGGAAGCTTTCACAATATTCCTAGGGTGAAAGGTCACAGCTGGCGACTGCGTCTGAACACTAATGCAGATTGCTCCAATTTACGTCTGACAGAGAAATGCTGTCCCCGTCGCTGTGCCCTGCGTTACTTAAACATGGAAATTATGTGCAATTACGCCCCGCCGGCAGTCAAACGTATCTGCACGCTTTTCAGATAATGGACTCTGTTTTGGTGGGAACGGTCAGCGAAAACGCACCTGGTCACCGGTGGAATCGCTGACTTCGCCCATCACAAAATGAAATATTCATTGCCTCTGCCAAAGCATTAACATTTGGCGCTAGTTTAAGTTCAAGTTTTGTTCCAGTTAATTTGTTTGCATTTAATTTTTGTCAGGAATTAATGTCGCTATATTAATATTGCTCCCTAACTGTGACAATGGGCCCCGGCATGTGCCACTGCAGTCTGCAGACAGAAATCAAAACAGCGAAAATGCCATGGTGATGCAACCCTGAATGAGCACATAGATACATGACCCTGACAGCAAACAATCCCCAATCATCTCACAGTTTCTTGAATAAATCCCAAATCAACTCACTGAGTCCTGAATCAAAAGACAAACGCACAATTCCAAAACCATTTCACAGCGTCCTGAATCAATCTGGCAATGACCAACCTGCCATTGGCTGTCTAGCAAATACCTGTTAGGTGATTGGCCGGCTGAAGCCCCGCCCTCTCGCTTTCTCCATTCAAGCTGAATATCACATTCATAAATCCTCACGTCACAGCCGCCCCTCTGAGCTACAGCAAGGAAGAAACCGGAATTTGGTCGTAAACGCTGATTAAAGATGACAGTGTGTCTAATCCAATACGAACCCCAGGAACCTCATCCCGTAGAGCGTTATCAGCTTCCATGAAGCGCAGCCCCAGTCTGCCGGACCCGACGGTGGGAGAATAAAAAGAAATAGAGATACAGTCCAGGCCCTGAAAGAGGAGCTGAAATCGCATGAATAAATTCTTGACGTTTTTATGACTCAGTTAAATAGTTCACATCAAAACAACACATGGACTCTTCTTGCCTCTTTTCCTTGCTGACAGGAGAGAGAAAGAGAGAGCTAACCAAACCAAACTGCCTCAGGCAAAATAAATAAATTGATATATAATGGACAGCTGAAAAAAAGTTTAGCTTTTTTTTTTGTTTTGTTGCGTTTTTTTACAACCAATTTAAACCAGATGCAGCTTCACTTCAATACTCAGTCCCCCAGCTGAGCTGCGCAGTCACTCTGCAGTCCCACCAGCTGAGCTGCGCAGTCACTCTGCAGTCCCACCAGCTGAGCTGCGCAGTCACTGGGCAGTCTCCCCAGCTGAGCTGTGCAGTCGCTCTGCAGTCCCCCCCAGCTGAGCTGTGCAGTCGCTCTGCAGTCCCCCCAGCTGAGCTGTGCAGTCGCTCTGCAGTCCCCCCCAGCTGAGCTGCGCAGTCGCTCTGCAGTCCCCCCCAGCTGAGCCGCGCAGTCGCTCTGCAGTCCCCCCAGCTGAGCTGCGCAGTCGCTCTGCAGTCCCCCCCAGCTGAGCTGCGCAGTCACTCTGCAGTCAGAGACTGGGATATTCACATTGCAGATGTCTCTTCAGCTGGAGCAGTCTGCTCTGCCCCACGAGATCCAAGAGTCTATGCCAAGCCACTCCCCCCACGGGCAACACAGAATAATCCAGTACAAAACACCCCATCCTGAATCAGTCACATCCTCCACTACCCAGCTCACAGCACTGCATCTGAGAGTGTGCTGTTCACACCTCAAACAGGTGAGCAGGTATGGAGGGAAGAGATAGAGACAGACAGAGGAAGAAAGAGAGATGGAGAGATCTGACCGAAGTGTGTGAGTTACAGAACACCAGACCACAAAGAGGCAAACAGCGAGAGGGAACGGCATCTGTTAGAGTCTGTGCAGTCACGCAGACCTCTCCACTCAGGGCAGAGCGTCTGCGCATGCGCAGAGCTCCAGCGAAGTGGCTCCACTATACGATTGTTTAAGGGCCTCTCTCCTCTAAACGGCAGTCTGAATTGGGGGATAATCAGCCCTTGACATGCCCGTATCACGGCTCCTCTGCGCCAGGGCTGAGGGCCTCTTCTGCGCTCTTACAGGGAGGAGCCGTCTCCAGCGAGGCGGGACCGCGACGGGCGGCCGCGAGGCACGCGAGCGAGCGCAGGCGCGGCGCACGGCGAGCGCGTTCTCCATTCCCCACGTCCAAACAAACACTCAGGATCCTCCCGCTAATTAAAGAGTGCGAACCCCCGGAGGCCTCCCCGCTCATTTGCGGCTGTTTAAGTGTTTTTCACGCCTTTGGTCTTTAATCTATGGGAAATACCCAGTGGTAAAATGTGACTGGCAGAGACTGGCAGGCCGGCTGCCATTTTGGCTCTCTTAGTGCCCGCTGTTGTGGCATATGCTCAGCACATATTAGCGGACAGGCAGCAGTTTCCGTCATGCTGAAGGAAATGTTAGCCATGGCTAGCCAGCATTCATCTGCTTTTGTGCACTCAGGTAGAGAAGACTGCATGCTGCAGCACAGTCCGAGGCATAGCATAGCACCAGGTGTAGTATACTCTCAGGTGTAGACCAGATTAAGGCGAGGGTTTCATTTGGAGGGGAATTAATCTACAACCCTTTCACATCTCAGTGCACACTTTTATCTGCTTTTGTTTCATTTGGATAAGAGAAATCAAAGCAGGCTTCTGTTCAATAACACTGCATTTTGTTCAATCAATTTAGCTTCCATAATATTCGTCATGAAACCTTTCCAAGCTAATGCATGCAATTTAGAGTCTCTGCTCTCCGCTCTGTTTCAGCCCGATCTGTGTGCGAAATTAAACATGTATTATTATCTGCGTATGCATGTCCCATCTGTTAAAGTGCTTTTTAAAATGACGGCCCTGAATGGTGCATTTCATGCATTCAAGCTGTCACCTAATCATCAACTTCCTCAGAAACACAGAAGAAATGACACTCACGACCAAAGCAAACGCTGGCAGTGGATATGCACTCTGTACTGATACAACAATAACATATTAAAAACACTTTGGACCTGCAGGACAGTTTTAGCCATCCTGCTGGCACTCATTAATTTGAATGAATGAATGAATGAATGAATGGACGGACAGATGGATGGATGGATGGATGGATGAGTGGATAAATGAATGAATGAATAAATCAATCAATCAATCATTCAGTGTGGTTTGTACATGTGATTTTCTCCCATATGAATAAAGGATAAATGAAGATATAGCATATTTTATCATCTAAAGGAGTTAGACGTTGACTGGAGTTTTTGGAGTCAATGGAGATTTTGCAGGATTAAAAAATGTGTTAGATGGAAAATTTCCTCCCAGGTGACCCATAGATCATAGGTGTGCAACACTTTCCCAGAAGGCCTAGCACAGGCTTTTGCTCTTGCTCAGTAATAAAACACCTGATTCTACCATTCAAATAACCACGGTCAATCTCAAGGCTCTCTGAGACCTTTGATGAGCTTAATCAGGTGTTTTAGTGTTGGGTCAGGGCAAGCCTGCACTCACTAGCTAGTTCTCATCCAATAGGAATGGAGACCCCTGTCACAGCATTCAGAGGGGCTGATAGGTAATGGAGATATAAGTAATGACCAGATGGGGGCGCTCTACTGTACTGTTCCTGATGTACGATGCACTGATGTAATGTACTCTTCCCTGGCTCCCAAAACCTGAGCATTGACTGAGTATACATTATATTATCTTTTTGGAGTTTAGTCAATGCTCTTATCCAGAGTGACTTACAAAGCTTATATTTTTGTACACTTAATCCAGGTGGATAATTTTACTGAAGTGACTCAGTCAAGGTATTTTGCTCAAGGATACAATGACTGTGCCCCTCCAGGGAATCAAACCTGCAGGCTCTGAGTTACATGCCCAGTTTCCCATCAGCTGTACTATACTGCAACCTCACAGTATAACCTCTGTGCTGAAAAGCCGCTTCATATAACAGCTCTGAAAATACATAAAAACCTTTCAAAACAAACCATTTCCTGGCTTCATATGTTTTACACGCAGGTGTTTGAATAATTTAGGGTTTACTGCCAATTAATAAGCAAGTCACAGCTGCAAACATTGGTATGTTAATATCTGAAAAATATCAAAAAAAAAGTCTGAACAAAGCACTGTTTTAAAAGCCTCTCTAAAAACGAAAAATATTTCAGTTATTTAAATTAGAGCTTTTGTTTGGACTTAAGCTGTAATGCAGGGTGGATGGTGCTCTAAGATATGCATTTAACAATTATAGGGATGGCGTGATTAAAATGGAAAATATTATTTTAATATTATTTTAATGGTTTTTTTTTTCTTTGTTTGAGCTGCTGTGCAAGATCATTGCCACTTCATGTATCTACACTGCAGTATAACAGTGTGAGCTCTACAGTTACAGACAGTAAAATGGGTGAGTGAGATTTTAATGGGTTTTTCCTTTGTCTGGAGTAACATACAGTGAATAGTATTTTATGGAATTACATTGCAGGGAATTTACATTCAAGCAGAGGTTTTGAGTGCAGAGTTAATTAAGAGGGCAATTATACTTGTAATTAAGAAGGAAGGTTTAATTAATCTTCGGGTTATTGTCTTGGGGATGGGGGGCTATACAGAGGGGAGATATACATATTATTTATAATCTCACAAATCCCACACTTGGCATTGCAGGGTTTGTAAAAGCACAGCTCGGTACCAACCAACCAACCAGCTTCAGCTTATGGGGTGTGCCACGAAGCAGGTTCACTGGTTATCCAGGTAACTTTTGGTAAATATTATGAGGAAAATTAGATTTTTCTGATAATTACATCAACATAAATTTAACATTGTCAAGACACACAATTAAATTTTGATGACTCCTTTCCCTAAAAACACCCTCTTCAACATTTTAAGCTTCAGCAGGTTTACCAACCTTAGCCAGCTACCAAGATTAATTAGCTTCATGCTACATGCCCTCCACCCTTCACCCAATTTTGATTGAGATCATACAAACTAACAATAATAAACATATTCCAAAAGAAGTACAAAATATAAACGTGTGTTAACATTAGGTGCTAATTTAAATAATAGATAAACAGATGTAGTGTTGTCAGGCCCAGTTCTGTGTGCGTGTAAACACCTGCAGTGTTAGCGCATCAGCAAGTCCCAGCGGTGGGGCTGGAGGGGGCTGTGGAGGCCGCTGGTCTCCCCTCTCTCTCCAGCACTGTGGGAGAACGCGCGCTCTGGCACAATCTCAGAGAGGAACGCACTCAGCTGTTAATATTTCATACGCCCAGAGCCAGGGAGGAAACCACCGGCTCCATTTTTAATGGCCATCTTCTGTTTATATGCGGTTTTACGGCTTTTCTCGTTGGCAGGGACAAAACCGCTGACACAGATAGAGAGGTGATCTTCACAGACTTCAAGCCTTTTTTTCTGTGAAAAAAGAGAATTTGCAAGTAAGCTTTTCCCCACTGCTGTGGCCTCAAGAAAATGTCTTTATCAACTTCAGACTACATAACGACCTGAAAGGGATTTACAAACAAAACACAAACACCAGCACAAAAATATGCACTTTTTTTTCTTTTGGAACACAGGCAAAATGCATCAAGTCACCGCACTAAAAAGGAACCGATTTTTTTAATTTTTACATTTTTAAGCAGGCAGTCGATGCAGCAGTCAGTATGCTGATCCATGAATTAGTTTTTTCCACAACGACATCACATTGGAAAATATCTAATTAATATACATCACCTACATTTCTAACAAAACTTTCTGATCTCCAGTATCAGCTGTATCATCACACAGCACTGAACTGTACACTGGTCATTTGCTAATGAATCAATGTTTTATGGAAATAACCAAAAACAGCAAAAAGTGTAAAATCTTGTGTGCCTCCTGTTTTAACACATTCACAGAAAAGTGCAGATATGACTGCACCCTTTCCTTGTGTATTAGTAAAAACTACAGAGGCAAAACGCTCAGAAAGGTTCCCATGTTTCAGTATGGAATCAAAATATAACTGATCAGCTTCTTTTAAACCAAGCATACAATGTTGTACCTTTAGTTGCCATGGCGTTACCATAGAGATATCTGTGCTTTTCAAGGTTATTTCCCTTTATGAAATTTCTTCAAGAGCCAGCTTACAGCCTGTATTCAGGCACTTCTGCAGTTTTCCATTTAATAACCCTTTCTTTTTATTTTCATTTCTGTTTTCTAGCAGCGGGGTGGGGTGGGGCGTGGGGGTTCATATTTCTACATAACCACTTAAATGTGTCACCGTACAAAAGCACTGAAAATTAAATGTATGGCGTAATTACAATGTCGTTCCTGACAGGGATGCGGTTAAAATGGTTGCCATGGCACTGGGCTAACTGACCCCTATTGGTGGGGTCAGAAGACAAAGTCAAAGGGACGGAATTTACGAGGGGGGCCGCAATGGCAGCTGGTGAAAAATGCTGTGACGGCCACTTATGTAACCGGGCCACTTACGGCCCAGCTGGAGGGGCCGGTCGTGAGCTGGGCTCTGCCTCAGAGAGCAGCCTGGTGGAGCTCACTTCTGCACAGCCTCAGACAAAGGGCTGGATTCCACCAAACGCCCGAAAGGGCCTGATTCACTGGAGCACTCCATATGGGCAGAGCTGTTTTGCAGGCGAGGAAAAAGACTAAGATTTGCAGCAGTAGTTTGTTGGCTCTAATTATGCAGTAAAGTCACTGAATCTGCATGTGCATAGGCGGTAACATGTGGCAAAGGCCCTGGTAAATATGACACATGGCCTGGTTAAGGGCGTGTGACTTTACAGCAACCATCCTTTGTAATGTGGAATTTTAGAAATACTATCAAAATGCAGACAGAAAGAAATATAAATAATATCAGATATGACCTATATGTCTCCATAGTTCAGACAACAGAAAGCCTCAGAGCTGAATCGCCCTTTTTTACATTATAGAGGCATCACAGTATAAATATGATCTCTTAGGAATAACTGTGATGTAGATGTGTTATAACATGTGTTATAACACGACATACACATGTATTATATCATACGGAAATGAGGAATGTACATATGAATTACCTCTGAAATGTGCAAAAAAAGATGTCGTTCATAAATGTGCAGGAGTCATTTTGTTTTATCATATAGAGCTTAAGAATGACATATTAAGGAAATATGTAAACAGACAACGCAGAAAGGAAATCTTTCAGGATGATATAAAGTTAGATGTGAAAGTAAAAAAGTCAAATACAGGAGGAAACGCGCAGCTTCTGTCCTGCTTCAGTGGATAAATCTATTTATGTTTTGATCACTTATTCCATAAAAAACGATTAACATACAATTTCGCAAACCTCATTTACAAACACAGCGCCCGTCACCATTCAGGACTCTCTCAACTGGAAAAGAACGTTCATTTCATGAATTCTAAAGTCTTTGCACTTTCTTCATCATCAGTGAGCACCGGTGGCGGCAGGGACAGTTTTTGTGTCAATAGTCTTCCGTAAGAACAAAAGTTTGCACACACAAATTTCTGCTTGCAAAGACAGGCATTGAGACAGAACATGCTGTAGGCCTGAGAATAATTCTTTACCTATTCCAGTAATGGAAAATAATCATCGTGTCAAGTTAAATCAGTTTTTGTCCAAAGATTTACAATGAACAAATATGCAGCCGACTTCTTTAAAATTGTTCACCCATACAGAATGCTTGCTTATGTGTATATGTATGACTGAACTGCAGCAATAGCAAGTGCAAAAACATTGGTGTATTTCTTTTTTCATTAGTCTTTACTACTAACCTTTATCCAGTCATCCCTGCATACTAGGTGGAGATAATGAGTGAGGTTCCTGTGTGTGACTTCAGGAGGGCCAGAAGACAAGAAGAGAGGGTGAGTTTTGTCTGTAGCGTCCTGCCAGTGTGGCCAATGGTCCAAATCACTAAGTCACTGCTACTACACTGTAGCTCCTTCCATTTGTGGTTCAATGAAACTTCAGTCCCCCACATTACCTCAGACCTGGAGTGCAAGGGAAGGCATTGCCTCACTCTCTGTTGAGCTTCAGCACCATGGACAGCAGCTGTGAATTCTGTGATTTCAGAACCATGGACAGTGGCCCCACACGCACAGCACAGGCTCAGGACCATGGACAGCACTTATATGCCCTCAGAGAGCCTGCAGCACCATGGACAGCACCAGCTCCACTCACTGGCATGGTAGCAGCTGTAGCTCATTGCTAATCATGGCAGCTGCTACTTATTCCCTCATCACTGGCCTTGTATAAAAGCCCGTTCTATTGAGGGAGAGGGCTCTTGTTTAATTATCTCAGACTCAATGCCACTTCTTGTTTTCTGCAGCACCAGCCTCGGGCCCCATTTTAAAGGCCAGTTAATTTTCTTTTGTGGTAATTAATCTTACTTTTGAGTGAATATCTATTTTGTCCGCCTGCTTGTTTCAATGCTGCCACTCAGCCCACTGATTCTGGCCAAATAAACGCCTTTTTTTGCTGTGTGCCTGATTGCAGCCCTCTAACATTTCAAATGTGCTGCGTGATGAATTTGCTCGTTTATTTATATTCTATTTTGTTGTTTCATTATAAAAGAGTGTTAGATAAAAGCATACAGTACAGCCCAATCATGGCAGTAAGTCGTCGCTGTCTTTCAGTGGAGAAGCGCCGTTGAAAACAGCATTAACGTACATTCATGTGCTTGGTATTTGTTGGCACGCGAATGTAAACAGCAAACGGGAGCAGAATGACACATTTGCAAATATGAATTCCCCATGGCGCGCGCAGTATATCTGGAGTCTGCTGCAATGGAGGATGAGCTGAGCCTGTGAATACCGGCCCCTGCCCCAGGAACAGGTGTCCGGAGGGGGGATAGGATGGAGCAGGCAGTGGGTCTCATTACTGTGAGCCTACTGGAGCGTAGGTCCATTAACGGTAATGCGATTCTCTGTGCCACGTCTCGTTACTGTCAGCGCCCCCTGTGGCCCCTCAGAGAAAGACGACGAAGCCACGGCGTGCCTGACATGCAGAAAGAATACACAATCGCGAAACTGGGCCGTTTGAGCGCACACAAACTACCCCCAAAAGAGCAATATTGCATTTACAATCAACAATAGTGCAGGATTGGTCCTGTGGAGGAGTGGAGAGCGTCTCAGTCAGTAAAGGCTGGGCCCCATACAGTGACTCAGTCAATAAAGACTGGGCCCTATAGAGTGACTCAGTCAGTAAAGGCTGGGCCCTATAGAGTGGCTCAGTCAGTAAAGACTGGGCCCTATACAGTGTCTCAGTCAGTAAAGGCTGGGCCCTATAGAGTGGCTCAGTCAGTAAAGACTGGGCCCTATAGACTGGCTCAGTCAGTAAAGGCTTGGCCCAATAGAGTGGCTCAGTCAGTAAAGGCTAGGCCCTATAGAGTGGCTCAGTCAGTAAAGGCTGGGCCCTATAGAGTGGCTCAGTCAGTAAAGGCTGGGCACCATACAGTGACTCAGTCAGTAAAGTCTGGGCCCTATAGACTGGCTCAGTCAGTAAAGGCTGCGCCCTATCGAGTGGCTCAGTCAGTAAAGGCTTGGCCCAATAGAGTGGCTCAGTCAGTAAAGGCTAGGCCCTATAGAGTGGCTCAGTCAGTAAAGGCTGGGCCCTATAGAGTGGCTCAGTCAGTAAAGGCTGGGCACCATACAGTGACTCAGTCAGTAAAGACTGGGCCCTATAGACTGGCTCAGTCAGTAAAGGCTGCGCCCTATCGAGTGGCTCAGTCAGTAAAGGCTGGGCACCATACAGTGACTCAGTCAGTAAAGGCTGAGCACCATACAGTGACTCAGTCAGTAAAGGCTGGGCCCTATAGAGTGGCTCAGTCAGTAAAGGCTGGGCACCATACAGCAACTCAGTCAGTAAAGATTGAGTCCTATAGAGTGGCTCAGTCAGTAAAGCCTGGGCCCTATAGAGTGGCTCAGTCAGTTTAGGCTAGGCTCTGTAGAATGGCTCACACTGTGAGTCAGAGCAAATTACACAATTTACATTTCATCCATCACCTGTGGGTTAGAGCCCCAGATGCTTAACCATTAAGCTAGACTGCAGCCCAATTACATTTTAGATAAAACTTAATAATTGCATAGGTAGACCACTATTGCTTAGTAATTATATATAGGGTTATTATTGTGTAGTAATTACTACTCTTATTGTCCAGTAATTACATATATAGTACTGTTATTGTGTAGTAATTACTACTGTCATTGTTCAGCAAATACATATGTAGTAATGTCATGGTTTAATAATAGGACTAATTACAATAGTATAATAGGACTAATAGTCCTTAGTACTGCTACATTGCATTTGGGGTATTTCAGGGTTTTCCCTTGTCTGACCACGTTTGTAAATAATTCATAGATGCAAGGAAACTCCATGTGTTGGTTTATTTATGCATTACCTTATTTCCCCTCAGTAAAAAAAAAAACTGCAACTTGGATGATACGATCCACATTCATGAATTTCCCATGAACACAAGGTTTGCCCTTGATCGCACCAGCGCAAAGAGCCCTTCCTTGTTTTTACAGTCTCATACCAACAGTATTAAAAGTTCATGGCGCAGAAAGGTTTACGTTGACATGAGTGCATTGCCTCGCTGAGCCACAGACAAAATTACACTGTGTTCTGCTACAAGGAGTGAGAAGCAAGGATGAGCTCATGTTGCACATTATACGAGATAACAGAACAGCAAGAATGAAAAAATGATGATGGAGAAATGCCCAAAAGAGACATTGCCTGAAGGCAGATCTGGACTACATTACCCAAGACTACTCTGTCCCTAATTCACTCTCCTTTTTTCTATCTTTTTCATTTTCTTCTATACTTTCCTCTCTCATACACTGCAGTAAAAGAAACTCGCTGAACAGCTGTTTTTTTTTTTTTTTACTGATATTGGGTGTAAATTTAGGAAGAGTTCCACAGCACACTTCACAACTTTTGGCTAAGGCTCTGGAGATGAAAAATAGATTGAAACAGAGACACTTCCACACACTGAGAATGAATGTAGGTTATGGGTTAATTGCAAAGGTTTCAATCCAAAGGCCTTTGTCATAGCATATAAAAAAACCCATTTTAGCAATAAATCTGAAACTTTCATTGACTCAGAGTGTGTCGAACTTCCTCTCCTTCATGAAACCATGAAGGCCTTTTACCTCATGTGTAATACCACAGAGAGGAACGTTCACTTCTGTCTCACAACCTTTATAGACAGTCAGAGCTTGCTAGCCTAGCCTCTGATTCAGAAAGACCATATGGGCAGAAGCATTTAACATGCAGGGGAAGTAATAAAAGGAAATTTGTATTCAAATTGAATTGAAATCAACTAAATGAAACAAATTTGAATTTACTTATATACTTATGTGCTTATAAGTATTATTTTACTCTCCAGAGGGGAATTTGGTACCGCCGTCTGCCCCAGTCTCACACAGACGTATAAAATCCATGGCTCATAAAGGAGAAAAGTCATCCACAGAATAACAATAGCAGTATTGGATAACACTCACTACACATTGTGTAGAGGATTCAGTTCACTTGGATCAGACTACAATAGAGTATAGAGAAATTAAAAAAAGAGTAAAAAAAAAAAAATTACAAAATGTGATGCACAGTTTTTAAAAGCGCTCTCTCTGTAGCCATGAGCCGCAGAATCTTGGGTGAGGGCGCACATACTGTATGATATAAAATGTATATTTTTTGGGGTTATTTTTAAGTGTTCTTTGAGCATGAGCTGCTCTAAGCTGGGCCCCCTGAGAAGCGAGTCTGAGCTGAATGCACAGACTGCCAGAGTCAGCAGGTTTGCCGTCCGCTGCCTTCTATGGGCTCAGCTCTTAATGAGGAGATCCACGCCACGGCTCTCAGCCTACCCGTAATGGGAGAACCTGACACCAAGGCCTGTTTGTGTTGACATGCCCACTGGCACGGAGGCTGTGAGAGACAGGAGAGAGAAACAGAGAGAATGAAAGGGAGGGAGGGAGGGAGAGAGAGGGAGAGAGGGAAAGACAGAGAGAGTGTCTCCTCAACAGAGACAAAGCCAGCACTTCAGAAGCAAGGCCACGCTCTCCATGTTCCATGCAGCTGCACTACAGACTGTAGTACTGAACCCTCTACAGTACAGACTACAGTACTGAACCCTCTACAGCACAGACTTTAGTACTGAACCCTCTACAGTACAGACTACAGTACTGAACCCTCTACAGTACAGACTGTAGTACTGAACCCTCTACAGTATAGACTGTAGTACTGAACCCTCTACAGTTCAGACTGTAGTACTGAACCCTCTACAGCACAGACTTTAGTACTGAACCCCTCTACTGAAGCACAGACAGACTGAACCCTCTACAGTACAGACTAGTATTGAACCCTCTACAGTACAGACTGTAGTACTGAACCCTCTACAGTACAGACTGTAGTACTGAACCCTCTACAGTACAGACTGTAATACTGAACCCTCTACAGTACAGACTGTAGTACTGAACCCTCTACAGCACAGACTGTAGTACTGAACCCTCTACAGCACAGACTGTAGTACTGAACCCTCTACAGTACAGACTGTAGTACTGAACCCTCTACAGCACAGACTGTAGTACTGAACCCTCTACAGCACAGACAGAACCCTCTACAGTACAGACTGTAGTACTGAACCCTCTACAGTACAGACTGTAGTACTGAACCCTCTACAGACAGAACCCTCTACAGTACAGACTGTAGTACTGAACCCTCTACAGTACAGACTGTAGTACTGAACCCTCTACAGTACAGACTGTAGTACTGAACCCTCTACAGTACAGACTGTAGTACTGAACCCTCTACAGTACAGACTGTAGTACTGAACCCTCTACAGTACAGACTGTAGTACTGAACCCTCTACAGTACAGACTGTAGTACTGAACCCTCTACAGTACAGACTGTAGTACTGAACCCTCTACAGTACACTGTAGACTGAACCCTCTACAGTACAGACTGTAGTACTGAACCCTCTACAGTACAGACTGTAGTACTGAACCCTCTACAGCACAGACTGTAGTACTGAACCCTCTACAGCACAGACTGTAGTACTGAACCCTCTACAGTACAGACTGTAGTACTGAAACCCTCTACAGTATAGAATGTAGTACAGGGGCCATTTTAGTACAGACTGCAGTGCATGACTCCCTGGTTCATTTTGTCTGCAACCCTTATGGCTATTGTATTTGTTCCGGGTCAATTACACTTACACTGAGCTGATTGAATGTATACTTTCTCTCACCTTCACTCAGTAAGTGTGTTCTTTATTTCCTGCCTGTTACACCCTGCCCTGTCTGAATGTGTGTGTGAATCAGATACATGAATGACTGCTATTCCCTGTTTCTGCGGAAAGGCCAGCAGCCATCCTGACTTCTCAGCCTGTAGCCATGTAATGCCCCAATACACACTGGAGCAAATACAAACAGGTTCAAGGCTAGCTCAGCTTGTCTATTGGGGGGTTATGACTCAATCAGTCTTATTTTTAGCCCTATACCAAATCAGATTTGTTGTAATTCCTTCAGTTTATGTGCCTATTCTGCTGATGAAGCCTCCCCCATCAGTTTGGGCCAGAATGTAGTCAGCCACACATTCAGCACAGCCAGAATTATCACCTCTCACAGCTAGCATTAGCCTCACAAAAACGCCATTAGCATCTCGCCCAGCTAGTGTTCCCAGCCAATCTCACAGCTAGCATCAGCGCCTGACAATTAGCATTAGCGCCTTTCACAACCAGTATTAGTGTCTCCGCAGCTAGCATTAGCCCATCTCACAGCTAGCATCAGCCCCTGGCAATTAGCATTAGCGCCTTTCACAACCTGTATTAGTGTCTCCACAGCTAGCATTAGCCCATCTCGCAGCTAGCATCAGTGCCCCTAAACAGCTGGCCTCATAAAGCAGCGGCCCATAGCAAGGTCTAACAGTTAAGCCTTCCCTCCTCTGCACTATTGGACTTTTCAAAGATTCAGCAATGAAATTATTTCCTTCCAACATTTTCAATTAAATTCATATGGCACTGGAATGCAGCATTTTGTATATTTTATGTGTTTTTTTTTTCCTTCTGCTGAGCACCAGATGTTCATTGGGCAGCAGTCTTGGAGCCAATGAGAGGGGAATAAAATCACAGAGACTTTGTGTGAAATGAGCTGCTCTGCTCGGCGCCGCAGTCATTATGCCCTGCATTTGCTCCCAGCTGGGGCAGAACACATTTACAGGCTCTGGTATTAATGTGAGAGGAGAGAACCAGCCAGAGAGCCCGAGCGTCACAGCCACTTCACATTTGAAAAAACGCAGACCGCAAAAACAGCACAACAACAACAACAACAGCAATAAATATGGCCACAACTACAACAGCCAGAGCAACAGAGCGATAAAGCAATGGACTCATCCCAGGAGAGCTCAGGGAGTTTTTATGGGCTCTAAGGACAACACCGTGAATCAAGTCCTACGGAACGAGACCGGCCCGTTCTTTAAAATATCCAATCAAAACTTTTACCGAAACAGAAGTTGCAGCTCTGCTTTGACGCAGCGAGAGAGTCTTGTGGCACAATGCTCTGTGCCAAGAAAATCCTATTGTATTCAATAGTTTGTGCGTCATTTTATGAACACCTAAATTCATGTGATATGGGTTGTCAGGACAAAGTTAATATCAAACCTGTATAGAATCAAACTACTGCAGCCATGTAGCTTTGCCCTTGTGTTAAATTGACATCACTTGGTTTTGGACTAACCACGATAACAATTATTAAACATGATGCCCACCATTTTTATTGTTGCACCATGAAATGGAATCGCTAAAACAGGGCCCATATTAACCAATCCAGAAATGTCTAAAATGGATCAAATACCAGATTTTAAACACTTTATCCATTCAGATTAATAAATAAAAATACATTTTTACCCATTTTCTGAAAAAAAAAGTGTTCTGTCATATGAATGTACATTTTGGTAACTTAACAGTTCCAGATCGAAAGATCCTCCTGGATCAGCAGGAGAAGATTCAAATTTATAACGATGTTGGACGAGAAAGTATCTCACGATGTGTCACACCCAGGACTGAAGCTTGTGCTGTGTACAAAGGCAGCTGGTGAAATATGCCAGAATCACATGGTGTAATATCTGCCACATCACAACCATATTAAGGAGGAAAGACCAAGTAATTTGCCACATGCAATGTGCGCTACTTCAAGCAGGCTATATTAAGCGAGATGAGTGTAAGGCGTCATATTCGGCATGCTGAATGTAATCTATTCTAATGAGAGGTCAACAGGGTCAGACTGCTGAGACATTCACAGTCCTGTTCACATCACTCACCCAAGACCCGCTTCCCAGATCATCATTTAACAGCGGGTTTTTGTGCCAGCGTTGAACTTCTCTAATGAATTTTAATCAAGCAAGCCTGCTACCACTCCGAAC
Organism: Albula goreensis; assembly: GCA_022829145.1. Taxonomy (NCBI): domain Eukaryota; kingdom Metazoa; phylum Chordata; class Actinopteri; order Albuliformes; family Albulidae; genus Albula; species Albula goreensis. The sequence continues at coordinate 2,040,590 of CM040763.1, read as the reverse complement.
AGTTCTGAAAATAAATGAAAGAGATTCACAAATCTAAAACAAATTACACTTACCAATCATTTCTTCATTACAGTCTAAGAGGATGATTTTGTTTCATCAAGATGAAAGCTATGAAATATTTTTCTCTCTCTCTCACTCTGTGACTGAGGCCTCTACGTGGGGGGGGTCATATGATTCTCTTCTAAAAGTTTGAATGACTTCATCTGCTCCTACGTGTAAACTGAGGTGGGGGGGAAGTGGAACGCAGGACCCCCGGCAGAGTCCTTGATTAGATTCTAATTAACGGTGATAAAATGGCAGCAGAGAGTGGTGATGACGGAGATCACAGAAGTAGTAAGAAAGGTAACGCCCACTGGTTTTCTTGATGAATAGCAACGTCGCATCTGCAGCACTGCTTAAGCAAGAACGTACGTCACAGAAGACGGGAAACCATCAGAAATGAAATTGTAATACTTTCACTGTCAATGTCAATTGTCAGACTTGGGTTACTGTTCAACACTATTGAAACCACAGGACAGTTGTGATATATCAGCTGAATAAGTCAGGACTTTTAAACTCTTTATGGAGGACTGTAAAAAGCTGTATTATGAGTGGTATATCTGTACAGATATTTGATCTTGGTCTTTAGTGGGCGGGGTCATGCCTTACTATACGGGTCAGTTGAACTCCAGAAAGGTGATGGAGTAAAGAAATGGCAGCAGACATGCTGGATGCTGGAAGCATTGAGCTTTATGGGATGTGGTGAACTAATACCTGTGTGAAAAGCCAGACTGGACAGGTTGAGGTATTTGACTGAGGGGTTGTCTGAAAACTCTGACTTTTTTCCTGAGCTTTTGTTTTAACAAACTCCGGTACGTGTGGTGTGCCCCCCTCAGGTCAGCCGTGTGCTTTCACCGAGACATTCAGACACACACCTCCATCATGATGAGTGGCTTGTTTAGCAAAAAAAAAAAAAAAAAAAAAAAAGAACGCTCAACTAAAAAAAAAAAAAAATCACCTGACCACGACCGAACGGAGGCAAAATTGTCACTGCTCACAGACTACATGAAATAAATCACATGAAAGGATAACGGCCCTGTGCTGGCTTTCTTTTATTGTATTTTCCTCTTATTCAGGTCTCTGGTGCCACATGGCTTTAGGTTCCATAAATCATGCAGTAAGACTGTAATCTGTAAGTGGGTAAACCGGGAGAGATGGGAATACTCACTGTGAGGATGCCGCGGCTGATTATCAGCGGGCCGAATTCAATCAAACACGCTTAACCATCCTTAAGGACGTACGCAATTTAGTCACAGCAGAGTTTAGTCTCTTTAGGGACGATATGGCATTCTACTTTACAATCACAAAAACGGAATGTGTAGGAAACTCTCGCCCGTCTTAAATAAAATAGACAACGCTCAAAGAAAGAGATGCTGCAATGTAAAGTCTTGTGTATGCTCTTAAAGCGATTTTAAAAAGAGCCGGCTGTTTTTTCAGCGTGTCCCTTTCCCATGCTTTAGTTAAACACATTTCAGCCAGGAAAAACTCATGTCTCATGCGTTTGGCTCAAGTGTTTTTTAATATAGCAATATAAGGGGCATTTGTATTAATTTTGGCAGAGGGCTCTTATTTTCTGAGCTCTCCCTACGAAAGAGGCACAGCAATTACTCAAATTACTGAACAGGCAGGGAGCAAAAATACGTCAAATCACCACGCAGTGACAGATAGAGAAGCTGAAATAAGCAGGTGGAGGCTGAGGTGATGGCGGTAAGCAAAAGCATGGAGGGAAGGAGTATTAGCATTAGCAGAATTGGTACAGTGGTTATGAGCACATATACCCTGGCAGTAAAATAGACTGATACATAATCTGTAAGGAGGGCTTGTCATCCTCTGATTGGTGCAAGTTCTTCTGATGTCACAAAGGATGTCAGCAGACACCGCTAGTTGTCAGCTCTGATGTAAAACTGGCCTGACTTTCCCACCTGAACTGGTTTCTCTTATCCATCGCTATGCCCACGATCACTAAGAGGAGCGGAGACTTACGCATTCACATCAAAGCACACAATCACAGCCCAGTCCCTTACCAAATCACTAAAGAAGTCCTTACTCATCGTCTCTCGTAATCATTTTTGAATGACTAACATTTTGACTATTAATTAAGAACACTGATACCAAAGTAAATTGAAATGAAATGAGTATAGTGCTTGTGTTTCAGCAGTTTAGCTCTGGCCCTGCAGTTTCATACATGGCCATTGTGTGCCTGTTAAACACAGTAAAATGGAGTAAATGTCATCACTTCTAGCTTCAGGGTCTCTCCTCCTTTACACTAGTTACTTGAAGGACGCAGCACAAGGATACGAGATGAATGGCTTTGAGGAGCAAAAAGAGCTCCTTGCCACCAAGCTCCAGAGCAAAAGTGATGTGCGCATATGTTTCTGACTCAGGATCAGTCCTTCAGAGCTCTGCATGCTCATTGTATAAAATATGAAATATTACAGATGTGTTTTTGTACAGCATGTCTGAAACATGGCACTTTAATAAAACATGAGATGAAATGAAAGCTCTTGCAGGATAAATTGCTTTTTATTGCCGCCTCGGGTTGAATCTTATCATACACTGATTTCTATTAGCAATGCTAATACGTTTTCTGACAGGGGGGCCCTGAAATGGAGGATGCCAGAATCCACGCTTAATGAGGAGACATCTTAATATGCACGTGTGGCAGCAATTGCCACTTGGGTTTTTAAAAAAAAAATTTTGGGAAAAAACAACAATGATTTGAGGGAGTGGATAGGACCTTCCCTAACGTGTGAACAGAAAACAAATCACATCCCTGGTATATGAATGACTAACCAATCACATTCCTGACACCTGAACAACAGACCAATCACATTTCTGGCTTCTGAACAGTAGACCAATAAGAGCCCTAAGATGTGAATACTGGACCAATCCCATAACTTACACCTAAAGAGTGGACCAATCATTTCCCTGATGCCTTGACCTGCAGACCTGTCTCCTGACTGAAGTCTGAAAAATTGGACCAATCACATCTATGATGTTTGAACAGTGCACCAATCACGTCTATGCTGTTTGAACAGTGGACCAATCACATTTCAAAAGGCTTGTGCTTCCCCTCATTACAGAGATGAAAATGGCTCAAATTAACCTCCTGGGGCCGCTGATTTCATACTGTGTTATGATTTTTTTTCTATGATGTTTCATATAGCGCTGATGATATTGCACTGTGCTACAATTCCAGTTCACAGCTTTATAATTTGATCTTTTGATTTATTTAATTGTGCTTATGCTTGATGTATTCAGTTTGTTGTAGTGGTCTTTTAAATGAAGAGCTTTTAGTCGTTTCATTTTTTAGTGATCTTTGAGAGCTGGTGGATGTGACGGTTCTTTGCTTGGCATTTGTTCAATTTAGAGAAAAAGCAATATCTTTATTCATTGTTTCCAAGATTCTGTGATTCCTTATTTCATTTATTTGCAGTAAGAGTAAATAATCTTTGATCAAAAACTCCAAATCTGAACTTGCTCCATGTGTACTTCAAGGGGCCAGGTCTAAGAGCATTACTGTCGTAGTATCTGGTTGCTATGGACCCTGTTCTGTGGGTGACAGCAGCAGTATGCGGTTGTACTGTGGACCCTGTTCTGTGGGTGACAGCAGCAGTATGTGGTTGTACTGTGGACCCTGTTCTGTGGGTGACAGCAGCAGTATGCGGTTGTGCTGTGGACTCTGTTCTGTGGGTGACAGCAGCAGTATGCGGTTGTACTGTGGACTCTGCTGTGTGGGTGACAGCAGCAGTATGCGGTTGTACTGTGGACTCTGTTCTGTGGGTGACAGCAGCAGTATGCGGTTGTTGTGCTGTGGACTCTGTTCTGTGGGTGACAGAGCAGCTGTGGACTCTGCTGTGTGGGTGACAGCAGCGGTTGTAGTGTGGACTCTGTTCTGTGGGTGACAGCAGCAGTATGCGGTTGGTTGTGCTGTGGACTCTGCTGTGGACTCTGCTTTCAGTGGGTGACAGCAGCAGTATGCGGTTGTGCTGTGGACTCTGCTTTGTGGGTGACAGCAGCAGTATGCGGTTGTGCTGTGGACTCTGCTGTGTGGGTGACAGCAGCAGTATGCGGTTGTACTGTGGACTCTGCTGTGTGGGTGACAGCAGCAGTATGCGGTTGTAGTGTGGACTCTACTGACAGCAGCAGTATGCGGTTGTAGTGTGGACTTCTGTGGGTGACAGCAGCAGTATGCGGTTGTAGTGTGGACTCTGTTCTGTGGGTGACAGCAGCAGTATGCGGTTGTGCTGTGGACTCTGTTCTGTGGGTGACAGCAGCAGTATGCGGTTGTGCTGTGGACTCTGCTGTGTGGGTGACAGCAGCAGTATGCGGTTGTAGTGTGGACTCTGTTCTGTGGGTGACAGCAGCAGTATGCGGTTGTACTGTGGACTCTGTTGTGTGGGTGACAGCAGCAGTATGTGTTGTGGACTTGTGCTGGGTGGACTCTGCTGGTGTGTGGGGTGACAGCAGCAGTATGCGGTTGTGCTGTGGACTCTGTTCTGTGTGGGTGACAGCAGCAGTATGCGGTTGTGCTGTGGACTCTGCTGTGTGGGTGACAGCAGCAGTATGCGGTTGTGCTGTGGACTCTGCTGTGTGGGTGACAGCAGCAGTATGCGGTTGTGCTGTGGACTCTGTTCTGTGGGTGACAGCAGCAGTATGCGGTTGTGCTGTGGACTCTGTTCTGTGGGTGACAGCAGCAGTATGCGGTTGTAGTGTGGACTCTGTTCTGTGGGTGACAGCAGCAGTATGCGGTTGTACTGTGGACTCTGCTGTGTGGGTGACAGCAGCAGTATGCGGTTGTAGTGTGGACTCTACTGTGTGGGTGACAGCAGCAGTATGCGGTTGTAGTGTGGACCCTGTTCTGTGGGTGACAGCAGCAGTATGTGGTTGTACTGTGGACTCTGCTGTGTGGGTGACAGCAGCAGTATGCGGTTGTAGTGTGGACCCTGTTCTGTGGGTGACAGCAGCAGTATGCGGCTGTGCTGTGGACTCTACTGTGTGGGTGACAGCAGCAGTATGCGGCTGTGCTGTGGACTCTACTGTGTGGGTGACAGCAGCAGTATGCGGTTGTACTGTGGACTCTGTTCTGTGGGTGACAGCAGCAGTATGTGGTTGTACTGTGGACTCTGTTCTGTGGGTGACAGCAGCAGTATGCGGTTGTAGTGTGGACTCTGCTGTGTGGGTGACAGCAGCAGTATGCGGTTGTAGTGTGGACTCTGCTGTGTGGGTGACAGCAGCAGTATGCGGTTGTAGTGTGGACTCTGCTTTCTGGGTGACAGCAGTATCAGGTCATCAGCACACTGTCTGCCTCGCACTCCGGTGACGGTGCTCATTACCGGAGATGGTGCTTAATATGAAACCAAAGGGAAATCAGAGGTGGCAGGTCATCTTTTACTTTCAGCCGCAGAACAAAAACTAATCATGGCAAATCTCAACAATGTCCATCTTACTTCCAATACACTTCATGCTTAATTTCCTACAACACAAAATTTCTCTGATGGCAATTTTTTTTTTTTTGTTAAACTCTTGTCAAAGAGTTGCCGTATTAAACCAAATATAAAATTTGATTGACTGACGGGGTGCTTTCACCCAAAGAAGTGGTCTGTCAGCAGAACGGAATCTCCACCATCTGAACACGGACACACAGATGGTGGTAATAAAACTAGCAGCTGAAACTAAGACCCACAGAAACACAGCAGGCGTACATGTGTCATCACGTACAGGCTGAAAATGCCCTCTCCACCCATACAAAAATGTGTAAATTTCATGAGTGATGCATGATTCACCCAAGCCCTGTTTGACTGGGGCTTTAGGTAATAAATTAATAAATTAATAAATCTGTGAAATTTAGGCCGAGTATGACAGGAGACACAGATTCATTCCCTCATACGGGCTGCACATACAGGGTTTGAACTGCGAGTACATCATGAAATGGTGAAATCTGGACGTCTCAGAAACCCTCTTCAGTACGGTTTCAGAGGTCAAAGTTCAAAGTTCAAGCAAGGGACAGCTGAAGAGCTGAGAGCAGAGACAGTTACGGGTTTAATTCAAGGTAAGTAAAAGTGTGTGCGTGTGTGTGTGAGTGTGAGAGTGTGTGTGAGTGTGTGTGTGTCTTTGTGGTGTATGGTAGTTATTCTGTGACTATGTGTCACTGTGTGTGTGAGTGTATCTGTGACAGTGCGCATGTACAAATGACTGAACCTTTGCCAGTGTATGAGTTTGTGTGTGTGCATGCGTGTGCGTGTGTGAGTTTGGAGTGAGTGTGTGAGTGCGTGTGTGTGTGTGAGTTTGGAGTGAGTGTGTGTGTGTGCACGCACATAAGTAATCTTCCAGGAGTCTGCATCCTTCCAGCATTCTTACAGTACTTTTATCAGAGCAGTTTGGGGCTCATTTCTCTGAAAGGAGAGAAATCCTGAAGTCACTGATTCTCTCTCCCATTTACGCACTTCAAACACAGCATATTCTTTTCATTCCAGCGTTTGTGAGGCACCGTTATATTCCTATAAAACTTTCATTGTTAACTTTGATAAGGAGCAATGCAGATACACATTGATCTCTCTCTGCCGAAATCCCCTTCCATGAAAAAGGAATTACATGCTGTGTTAGATGTATAATTTCATATTCATTGATTGAGTTGAAAGTCACTCTGCAAAAAAGAGGGATCGTAGTTATTGCTATTGATTTTAATAACTGTGCTGTTACAGTTGATTCAGGGAAAACTCAATTTAACAGAAGAAAGAAATGAACGAGGCAGTGACTTAAAATGGGTAATGCACGGTATCTTCACCTCACCAGACATTACAGGGGAAGGATGGGTGTGTTTTTCATGTCAGTTGTCTCCCAGCTCAGGATGGAAAGTATTTGATTATTTTTGTCTGGTACACTGACAGGAGATTTGATAAACAGTGGTGTAATGATGTCACATGATTCTGAGAAACTGATTGGCTGATAATAAGAAACAGCTTGGCAATTCAAACACACAGACACAAAAATAAGAAGTAAGCATACAATCTCAAACGTGCACAGAAACATGCATACTTGTGCACACAAAAACACAAACTATAGAGCTAACATGCTCACAACTAACACATACACATTATACAAGCTGTAAAGCACAGGAGCACACTTAAACATGATTACGTGCACATGTACACACACACACACACACACACACACACACACACACACACACACACACACACACACACACACACACACACACACACACACACACACACACACACACACAGTTTCACATTTTCTAAGGGAAGGGCGTACCTGTCTGGAGTTTATGGAGGAGGTCACATCCTTGAGATTAACCAACAAATTCAACTGGACATTCCAAATTGGGAGGATAATAAGGAATGGGGAATTGAGGTTAAAAATAAATAATTAAACCTGTTTTGGCTCTAGGCGTAAAGGCCCACTGCCTGACTCAACAGTAAAGCAGGGGACCTGGACTCACTTACCTCATAGCTCTGATTCACCAAAGCTGGGGAGCGGGAGAGGCAGCCGGCCCCGGGCTCCTCACCGTTTGTGGGGTGCGTGGGGGGACAGGGGGAGCATGCCTTGGAAAAATAACAAATCCAAATGAAACTGTGATCTTGAATGTAGCAGCTTCCACAGGTAAGTGACAGTTTTGTATATCAACAATGTTTTTTTTTACAAAAAAGCATCAGAATAAATTTTTGGTTGACCAATAGCAATTCTCACACCCATCCCGAACTTGTTACAGCAGTGCACCAAAGCAGCCCCCACATGGAAATAGACAGGACATTATCGCCAAACGCAAACCATGCAAGGGGTCACCTAAGGTCGAGCGCGAAGTCAGTTCTCTTTAGCGGAGATGCCTGGCCGCAGCGCTGGAGGAGCCGCCGTTAGGGGCCGGAGCCTGTATCCCGCTAATCGCACCAATTACACCTGTTCTGCCCCAGGCCGCTCCGGGCGCACCTGTCTCCATCGATACGCCGTCCAGATCGAGCTGATGACACCCCACAAAATATGATTAATGTGGTGGTGTGGGGGGGGGGGGCAGGATGAAAGCTGCGCAGATTCAGGGAGGATTAAAAACATGAGAATAGCATTACATCTAATCTGGAGCAACACTGCAAAGCAAGCGCCAAGAATTCCAAAAAAAAAAAAAACATTAAAAAGCAAAACGTTTTCATTTTTATACGACCACATCAGCACAGGGGGAGCTGAGAGGAGGTGCTTTCTGTGGGGCAGAAAGGCCTGGAAAATTCTGTAAGCCCTGAGGCTATTCCCTCTCTCTCTTTTCTCTCTCTCTCTCTCTCTCTCTCTCTCTCTCTCTCTCTCTGACCATAGGCAAAACTGTAGCCCTCCAGAGCACACAAGACCGTGGGCGGAATCTTCACAAAGTACACAGAACTGACTGTAACCTCTGAGCTACAAGCCCAGCTCCCTAACATTATACTACACTGTAACCTCTGAGCTACAAGCCCAGCTCCCTAACCATTACACTACACTGTAACCTCTGAGCTACAAGCCCAGCTCCCTAACCATTACACTACACTGTAACCTCTGAGCTACAAGCCCAGCTCCCTAACCATTACACTACACTGTAACCTCTGAGCTACAAGCCCAGCTCCCTAACCATTATACTACACTGTAACCTCTGAGCTACAAGCCCAGCTCCCTAACCATTATACTACACTGTAACCTCTGAGCTACAAGCCCAGCTCCCTAACCATTATGCTACACTGTAACCTCTGAGCTACAAGCCCAGCTCCCTAACAATTGCACTACACTGTAAACTCTGAGCTACAAGCCCAGCTCCCTAACCAATACACTACACTGTAACCTCTGAGCTACAAGCCCAGCACCGTAACCATTATACTACACTGTAACCTCTGAGCTACAAGCCCAGCTCCCTAACCATTACACTACACTGTAACCTCTGAGCTACAAGCCCAGCACCGTAACCATTATACTACACTGTAAACTCTGAGCTACAAGCCCAGCTCCCTAACCATTACACTACACTGTAACCTCTGAGCTACAAGCCCAGCTCCCTAACCATTATACTACACTGTAACCTCTGAGCTACAAGCCCAGCTCCCTAACCATTACACTACACTGTAACCTCTGAGCTACAAGCCCAGCTCCCTAACCATTACACTACACTGTAACCTCTGAGCTACAAGCCCAGCTCCCTAACCATTACACTACACTGTAACCTCTGAGCTACAAGCCCAGCTCCTAACCATTATACTACACTGTAACCTCTGAGCTACAAGCCCAGCTCCCTAACCATTACACTACACTGTAACCTCTGAGCTACAAGCCCAGCTCCCTAACCATTACACTACACTGTAACCTCTGAGCTACAAGCCCAGCTCCCTAACCATTACACTACACTGTAACCTCTGAGCTACAAGCCCAGCTCCCTAACCATTATACTACACCATTTCCATCTTTGCACATACAGATAATGACATTGCTATGCTACATGTTTTCAGAAGGTCCCTCTCTGTGCTCTCTGCACTGCTTGACTGATGACATAATCAGCACTCCCATTTCAAACGGTTGCTAAGAGAAAACATTGCCTGTTGCTAGGCTAAAGAGTCAGGGGTGGGCGGGGCCTTACTAAGCATTTGTCTCACCACTCAGCGTTTGGGGAAAGTCTTTTTGGTGCGGCTTAAGGCCACTCTAAACACAGTGGTATACTCTCGCCAAGTCTGGTGAAGTAAGGAATCTGGTAAACATATTAGAAATTAGGTTATTTTTAGATTTTACTGGAGTGATTTACTAGTTAATGGTAATCTCTGTGCTGATACAAAGAAGTGTTGTTTTACTCAGAGAGTTGGCAGTGCTTGGAGCAGGTTGCCAGGTCAGGTAGTAGAGGCAGAATCCCCTGGTGTGTCCATGTTCAAGACTGAATTCTCTGTAGACATTCATTTGTACCGTACATAAATGGTGATATTTGTTATTTTTGAGTGAAATCAAGCTAATTTTGTTTATTTGTAGTTTGGCTGCAATTATATTTATGAATAACTATGAAACATTTACATTTTTCAAAAAAGTTGATGAATGGCTTTATCAATGGAAAAAGTAGTTCTGCATTCATTCAGGAACTCAGAACAGGAGTGCTGATGTAGGATCAGATTTCCCCTGTCAGTATCCTAACCCTGTCCATTATGAGTTGAAAGGTAACACTGATCCTAGATCAGCACAACTGCTGTAGGTAATGAGGAGCCGAAGGTGAAGCTGAATGACCTGCTGTTGTCATATTGTGCTCTCGAGCTCTTCTGAGTATAATACAACCTTAGTTAAAAACCAGATTCACACGTATATAAATATACATATACCCCAACATTTTCCTCTTAGCAAAAATACATATACGGGAAAAATACATTTTTGGAGTTATCGGACACACAACTTCTTCAAACATCTGACTGAAGTATGGAATGGAAACTGTGTTCCACGCATCAATTGCAACCTCATAAAATTCCTGTGCAACCCTAAAACTCACAGACACATCTAGATACAGGACATGATCATTACATTACAGTCATTGAGCTGACGCTTTTATCCAAAGCAACTTACAGGTGATTAGGCTACCCAAGGGCCAATCCCCCCTGGGAGCAATGTGGGGTTAAGGGCCTTGCTCAAGGGCCCAACAGCAGTGGTGTTCTTGCTGTGGGTGGACTGGGGCTTGAACTGCCAGCCTCAAGGGTCACAGTCATGTACCTGGCTGATCACATACCATATCAATTATAATCCAAGGATGATACATTTCTAAAAAATTAAATCTGGATTTAAAGTTTGTCAAGCTATGCTGAATATAGACACACATGGTCTTTCATTTTTTGCAGATCAAAAACATTGATGAAGTTAAAATACCCTTTACGACTGAGCAGTTTCACAGGATTTGACATTAGTTCACACTCACCTTGTTTTTTGACCCTAACAGGCACCTGTTCATGGAAAAAAACAGGAAGAGATGTAAGCCATGGAGCATGTATGACTCGTCTCTCTGTAACAGAAATGACATTTAGTCGGGCAAAGCTGTTTTAAGACTGACTCATAAGGCATATGAAACAGAATTTTAGCATGTGTTCATCTATCTATCTATCGATGAAGACCATGTGGATATACATATTTATATGTATATAAATATACAGAATATTTTATCAAGGAATAAATTATATACATGGCTCATTTATATATTTAGTTTTAGCAAATGTCAAATTACATAAATCATTCTGGAAAAGAAAACTTTCCCTTTGATGTCGCACATTAAAACTGGAGCACAAGTACTCCTGTGTGTGTGTGTGTGTGTGTGTGTGTGTGTTGTGTGTGTGTGTGTGTGTGTGTGTGTGTGTGTGCGTGTGTATGTGTGTGTATACTTGCCTGTAAGTCAGTAACTAAGTTACAAAGTAGCTGCACATGTACTGCAATGACAGCCAGTGACAGTCGATGGGTAAGCATATTGCTGGGCAGAGTTACATGTTGATTGGTGGACAGGTGTGTGGATGGACAGGTGTGTCGCTGAACAGGTGTGTGGCTGGACAGAGTTAAGTGTAAGTCGATGGACAGAGTTAAGTGTGAGTCGATGGACAGAGTTAAGTGTGAGGATGGACAGAGTTAAGTGTAAGTCGATGGACAGAGTTAAGAGTAAGTCGATGGACAGAGTTAAGAGTAAGTCGATGGACAGAGTTAAGTGTAAGTCGATGGACAGAGTTAAGTGTAAGTCGATGGACAGAGTTAAGTGTAAGTCGATGGACAGAGTTAAGAGTAAGTCGATGGACAGAGGTAAGTGTAAGTCGATGGACAGAGTTAAGAGTAAGTCGATGGACAGAGTTAAGTTCAGAGCTGAAATGGACGTGAATGAGGGCTCTCACGCCCCCATGACCACTGCCCTGGCTCTCAGCTCTTATCTTTCATTTCTCTGCCACACTCAGAATGAAGGTGCACACGCACACACACGCACACACATACACACGCACATGCATGCACACACACACACACACGCACCCAAGCGCACGCACACACAATCAGAGGGGAACAACCGAGCTTTAGAGAGAAAAGGTAAAACTACATTTCTTTTCCATCCATGGATGGAACATCCTAAATCTTTAGCCAGGTGAATGAACTAACTAATTAGGGAGTTTACCACCTTTGACACACAGACACAGACACACACACACAACCAGTCACACACACACATACTCTCAACTCTCATATGCACTTGATCACCCCAAACACACACACACACAGAAGTGCATGTGTGTGTAAGAATCGGTGTACGTGTGTGTGCATCTGTGAGAGTAGGTGTGGGTGTGTGGGTGTGTGTGGCTACCACATTCATTTCCAGTGTGTCAGAGAAATAGGCAATAGGAGCTGAGAGCTGGCTGCACTCAGGGCTCAGACATACGGGTGAAAGAGCCTACATGCACATGTTCTCAGAGCCGGCTGATTTTTCCATTGTCTGCCTGTTTCATTTCTCAAACAATGGAACTTTTCAGCTCCATGTGACTCATTCACTTTACTTATTTATTTATTTTCTTCTGTGAAGCATCTGATCAAATTTAAGAGAATTTCAGCTTTAGCCTCTGTTGTTGAATTCAGAGTTACTGTAAGTTCATTCACAGTAAATGAGTAAAAAAAAAAAAACCCTGAAGTAACACCATTTTCTTCTGTTATGAAAGTCTTATTTAACCCTGGGGGGGGTTGGGGGGGCTGTGATTCACCAATCAAACAATGGGCTCGCAGAACCAGTTAGCAGTTTCCATAGCAACGCGGGTATGCAAACTGGGACCACAGGCTAAGTGGAAAACCTTTTAATCCTCTCAGAATTAGATTGATGGATAACGGCGTGGAAATGTGGGAGGGAAGAATGCATGCGCGCATGCGCGGCGTTAAAACCTCCTTTATCAACTCTGTTTTATTCATTTTCACTACACAGTGCACACGAGGACCTGAGGCCCCGCATCACTGTTAACTAGCGTTGATAATGATAATAATGATAGAATTATTATCATAATACAATAATAATAAAAGCAGCAGAAGCACAACAGTAAATATGGATGAGCGGAGCGAACTGTAGGCCAGTGTGCTTCACAGATAATAATAAAAGAACTATTAAGTGCATTAAAATAACAATGAAACAGTAAGAAATAAAGAGCTGAAAAAACTCCAAGGCAATAAAGTTAAATATAATTATTGTAAAAAGTGAATGAATATGACATAAAACCCATGATGAAATTATTTCCCTGGTGCGCCTCTGGGCTGGCATCAGCGAATCTCCAAATGACCGGATCACTCTGAAGATGAATCTATTTATCAAACAAACACTTGCAGATCACTTGGACAAAGGAGAGAGACAGGTGGGCGCCTGGGTCTTAGGCAGGTGACAGGTGTGCTGTCCGAGACAATACATCATCCTGTTTCCCCGTCATTAGCAATCACAACATCACTGCTCAGATGAAGATATCCGACTGATCTGTGTGTGAGCTGCATGTCTGTATCAGCCTGGCTCACAGCTGTGCTATTAATTGCATAAATTATTAATGTTAAAAGGCGCACTCGATTCATTTTGATGTTACTCAGCTGATAAATCAAACCCTTACTTTGATTTACAAACACACACCTGGTGGGCGACTGCGGAGAAAGTAAGGTATGAAGCCAAAAATGGGCACATCTACTGTAACATATTCATGCAACACCGACTTTAACCGATAAGCACGTTTTTATGTGTGGAGCACAATATTTTGACTGGTCCAAACAGCTCCAGTGATTTAGCACCACCCATAATGGGGTTCGTGAAACCTGATTGGCCCTGTGGTGACTCGGCAATAGCCATTAATCAAGGGTAAGGAGCACTAATGAAAATAAGGGGAGCTTGTTAACGCGCCGTCGGCGCTAACACAAGGCCCCAGGTCTGACCGAGACACTGCCCTGTCACAAGCAATCTCAGCCTCACTCAATAGCACTCAGGGGGACCGCAGTCCGGGACTAACTGGGCATTTGTCATCCGCAGTCACCAGCCTGCCAAAACCAGTCCCACTCACACAGAGTACTGCAGGGGCTCAGTACTGCGCAGCCCTGTGTCCTATCTGTGTACTACTGTCCAGCTCTGTGTCCTACTGCACAGCCACTGCGTAGCTTTGTGTCCTACTGCACAGCTACTGCATAGCTTTGTGTCCTACTGCACAGTTCTGTGTCCTACTTCACAGCCACTGCGTAGCTTTGTGTCCTACTGCGCAGTCCTGTGTCCTACTGCACAGCTACTGCATAGCTTTGTGTCCAACTGCACAGTTCTGTGTCTTACTGCGCAGCCCTGACAACCAGCATCGTGGCCTACTCCATTCATGATGCTTCTCAGGTAAATTATTACATCCTAAAATGGTTTGGAAATGTTCATGTCTGTGAAAATATAAACATTCTATTTTGTTACTCCTCCTAAATTGACTTCCTTCATTTCGTTATGTTCATTCTTGCATATTTTATGGATGTGACGTAGCTATCTTGATTGGATATTTACCAAGCCAATAAAATTGTGTTATTTTTCACACTGTCTTCTTCCGTTTTGAATATTTTACAGAGTAGAACCAGAGAGTAAATTAATCTGGAAAGGATGTTCAAGGAAAGGAGGAATAATTTTCCCCAAACCAGCAGAATTGGTTGGCGTTTTGTTTCTGGTTTTACATTCACTCTGCAAAATATCCAGACATTTCTGATAATGTATGGTAAAATAAAAAAAATGATCGAAGAATGAAATGTGCTGTGAAAATATATTGCGAAAAATTATGTAGCTGATCTACCACCATGCTCCCTGAATGCCATGGTTTTGATTGTTCTTATACTGTAACCCTAATTTATCCTTTTTTCATTCTTTTTTTAATTTAATTTTTAATTATTTTAACTCCATCTCCAAGATTCCTGAGCTTTTTCTAACGCCACAGCCTAGACGACGGGCTTGTGTTTCATTGCGTTTTGTTAGCAGGGGTAGGCTCAGCCTCTGGGAAATCCAAAATTTCTCTGCCACAGGAAAAGCTCTGTAAAGGTCAGAACCTCCCGTTTAAGGGGTTTATTCCAGAGCCTTCCCGAGAGTCCTCTCAGCGCCACTGCTGTTAAATTGGTTGATGACAACCTTCCGCATATTTCAAAATGATACCGTGTCATAAAACGGCATAAGCACCGGCCGCAAGGAAAAATGGCGGGAAAGGAGTATCAATTGACAGTGTGCGGGTCTGAACACTCTGCTGTTCCCGACTGGCACTGTTTGCTAAAAATAATTCGGACGGTTCTTCTTTGCATATGAAAGCCCTGACATTTTGATTCATGACGTCTTTTCTCTCTTGCATTGCCGGCAATTACTGATGACAGGATGACAGGGATGCTGAAGCATCAAAAATCTACCTGGAAGTCATTCAGGGACACAAATCCATCACCGACATTTTACATACATACGATGCGTTTATGTGCCCATGTTTGTGTTTGTGTGCATGTACATACGATATGTGTCGTCATATCTTATCATAAAGTGAAACCCTTCCAAAAACAAAAAAAGTGCTTTTTACAAGATGAGGAAAATGCAGGATATCAGCCAAGATTTAGTCACAGAGTGACTAAATTTACTATATTACATTATCGTTTAATAAAACAAAGTGCCATATTTTTAGTCACAGAGCCTTGGAATACTGACAGTACACAACTCATAATGCAAGGATTCTGCTCAGGGCACAAACTAAAAAAATGTGGAGACAAAGTTCCTTTTGCTGTGGGGGAACCTTGCAGAACATCAACAGCAAAACCATTTTCATTCAAAGGACATTATGTAATGAGAGCATTTTTTTGTGTCGCACAGGTGTCCGCCGGTCGTTGCTATGGGTGATTTCAGGTGACCGGGGCGTCAGCATTAGCAGAATGCTTATCCCCTTCTGGGAGTTTAAGAGCTGCCTGGTGATAAGGCAGCAGACAGCTGAGAGCGAAGCCAAGTGCCCTTGGTTATCATTCCTGCTGACGCACATCCCATGATGCCGAGCTCAGGTGAGGTCAACAGGGTGGGTGGCAGCTCTGTTGCTCGCATTTCTCGGCCATAAATTTGGCGGACGTGCATGACATGCAATGTGCTTGTTGATGATGTGAAGACACTCGTTATTCCGGAAACAGTCAGCTTGGCCCAAACATAAACACAAAGAAACACCATCTCGTTCAACAAAAAAACTAAAACAGAGGAGGTGGTAAGTTTTGGCATTCAGCTGGCATGTGTACTGTATTTAATAACTCCAAACGCCTGCACTGCCACCTAAAAGCTGGAGGACTAAAGTGTAGGTTAACTACACTTATGATATATACTATTTTTAAGTCCTCATATTTTTTACTTTGGTACAACTAAAAAAAAACTTTGTCCTTAAATGTAACACAACAGCAATATAATGCAGCTTTGATGCTGTATCTCTCCCTGACAGAGCTGCAGTGTAAAAACCTGAAATGGTACAGGACCACAGTCCGTGAATGACTTACACTGAGCATCAGACTTCCTGTTGAGCTCATTATGTCAGCGGTTAATTAATTTGGTTGACAATTAATAAAGTGCTTCCCCACCGAGACGGAAGAGAATTCCAGCAATGCCGTGTTTTTTTCCCCCCTTTTTTTCCCCTTGTTTGTCTTTCAAAACCAGTCCCTGAGGAGAGGGTCTGAACCCTCGATCCAGCCACATTTCCGCGTCACTTAAAAGCCAGAGTGATTTAAAGGGTCTCATATCCAGAATGACCATTTTCCCCATGAAACATCAAGTCCCTTTTTAGAGCTCTCTGTTGGCACGGCAACAGAGCAGTGATGAAAACATACGTTTGTAGAATGCTAATAGCGGGGAGGCAATGGCGTCACTGTGCACGGAGGGTGCATTTACATACAGATAATGCGCCAGGGACAGACCTGGAGGCCTGGAGGCCTGTTTAAGTGGGGTTGCCCCCGGATACCAAACTTGCACACAAATATGTGCATGCTTGCATGCGCACACACACTCTCACAAGTGCACATTACACACAGTCTCACAAACGCACGTCTGCACACACACACTCTCACAAGTGCACATTACACACAGTCTCACAAACGCACGTCTGCACACACACACTCTCACAAGTGCACATTACACACAGTCTCACAAACGCACGTCTGCACACACACACTCTCATAAGTGCACATTACACACAGTCTCACAAACGCACGTCTGCACACACACACTCTCATAAGTGCACATTACACACAGTCTCACAAACGCACGTCTGCACACACACACTCTCATAAGTGCACATTACACACAGTCTCACAAACGCACGTCTGCACACACACACTCTCATAAGTGCACATTACACACAGTCTCACAAACGCACATCTGCACACACACACTTGCAAACATACTTACACATGCACACTCAAGCAGACCTGGGTTTCTAAATTATTTGACACACTGATTATATTTAATATACATATTGGCTCTCAAACATGAAAACAAAAGCAGCTTTCCACTGTCTGTGAGGTTCATAGAGCTGAGCATTTCTCCTGGTATCACCAACTAGGTTTATGTAAGTTTTTATACAAATTTTTTTTTAAATACCTCCTTTGCAAATGCACATCTTGTCAAAAATGGAAAACCACACAACTGGCTATCCTGCTGTTTGTAGCCCCACCTGTCAGACTCATAGCCGTGAATGTGACAAACCAAAATCCCCTATCATTGCATGAAGCCGTGCAACTGCTGGCTCCTCCTCCGTTATTGAACCAGCACTCAGTCTCCACGTCTGACTAATCACCACCTCACGCACACGGGACTCAGATCTGTGAGTGTCTGCTCACAGTGGCCAAAGTCTACTCAGTAATATATGTTGACACAAGCAAAATTTTCTATAACAGCCAAATCCAGACATCTAAGAGCACCAATAAGTTTGCAGGCAAAAAAAAGATGCAGGTTTTCCAGTGATTGATCAGAGACTATCACTTTTGTGATGGCCATATCTTGGATGACACAGCATCTGGCAGCCGAGACTACAGCTGGAGGTGAGTCCAAACCAGCATGACATGTTCCTGGAACACCGGGAGATGTGCTGGATTTAGCTCGCATTTGCTGGGGAGATCGTGACTTGCAACGATTCACCATTCCATACCATTTTATTATCAGGTTCTCTTATCCAAAGCAAATTTTTCAACATCCAATCTATTTATGATGCTGGATATTTACTGAAGCAATTCAGCTGCTTTGTTACAATGGCAGTGCCCCGCCTGAGATTTGAACTTGTAGCTCCCAAGTTTTTCGAGGAGCGCTTACCCAGCTAACAAAGCATTTTCACAGGACAGTGGATAATATATCCATTAGTGAGACACCGTTATGTGAGGTAAGAGAACTGACTATCTGTTTTATTATTCCGGATAAGCTCTGCCAAAGCCGGAGAGAACATTCCCAGGCTGAAACAATTTTAAGGGATATCCCAGAAACTGGACAAAAAAATTGACATGTTTTAAATGATCTAATCCGTATAGTTCTGGGGATGTCCTCTGAATTATTCAAAATAATAATTCTGCAGGCTGACGATCTTGGCGGTCTCTCCACATGATCCCTGAGGAGTGTTTTTAGAGGGAGACCTGCTGCTTGTTTATGAGGTTTGTGGCAGTGTGGTTAACCAGGACTCTTTCTCCTCCGATAAGCGACTCCAGCTAAAGAGTGTCACTTTGAGTCCTGCAGATTATATGAGAATTTTCAAAGAAACCAAAATGTGCAACGATACGAAAGCTTTTCATGCTCTAAATGCAGATTTTAACCACACATTAATTGTTCATTTTTGTTCTATGCAATTTAACAAATTCTATTCTAACAAGGTTAACCAGAGTGACGGACATGAACAGGACTGACAGCCAATTCATTATTCATTAAAGTTGTCCTTTTGAAAAGAAAAATGTTCCCAGACAAACTAAGCTACATTCAGCCCTGCAGTGAACCTCCACTACAGGCTCAGGAGGAAGTGACCTCATACATGACTCCTCTGGTTACCATAGTGACACAGCCTCAGCTATTTTTCCCAGCTGCAGATGCAACTCCAGTCTCATACTGCCTGTACCACTGGAGAACCTTGGAGCCTATGATCAGTTAATGAGCCTGCAGGCTCACAGCCTGCCAGGAGAGGCCGCTAGTGAGCAGTTAGACTGGTGAATTCAACTGGCCAACCCCCAACTGAGGCTCAACCACTTGTTGCCTTGGTGACGTTGACCTTGGCCAAGGTCGTGGGACTCACACTTCCAGCCGCAACATCCACAGCTGCAAAATGAACATGTTGAGTGGAGATCATTTATTTTAACATATTTTTATCCCCTTAGTTTTTTTTGTTTTTTGCTCTAGTTTTATTTATAGGTCCATCTGTAACCGACTACACCATCTCTCATCAAGTTGTTAGAATGAGGACTGGCAGCTGCGCAGTCGCTTTGTCGCAGCACTGTAGTACCTGAGCAGCTGTCTTGCAGGCGGACTGCAGGCTCATGATTGGTTAGAAGTTCAACCATCATTAACGCTGAGATCAAGAGTAGCTCCATTCCTGGGAGATGCCGGGGAACATACTGTGCTTCTAAAGGCCTGCCTCTCACTGCCATTTTGGAAAAGGAGGAGTTTGCAGGGAAGTGTAAAGTTATCTCCAGCCTCCAGTCAGTTGACGGTGAGAAAAGTCGATTATGCAGAAACTCACTCATAACTTCCTAAATTTAACAGATGGTGTTCTGAATGTCAAAGAGATGAACTGAGACTACTCCTCTTTTCAAAGAACAAAATACCAGCACCGAACGAAGAGACAGGCCTATTGGATGCGTACTCCATTCATAATAATTATATTACTGTCTGAGTGGACCCCAATCTTTCATCTGCATTCTGGACATCATCAAAAAATGCCAAGCACATGCTTTATTCGCTATATTAATTGTTTAAAATTTTATTTTTCCAGCACAAATGCTGTCTTTTAGAACAGTCTCTCTGACTCTCCGACTGTCGGAAAAATGTAAGAAAAAAAAAGGTTTAAAGTATGTTTTATGGCAGTGTTGTTATTTTTATGGTGTCTGGCCTTTTTAGATATTTGACATTATTATTCATGTGTTGTTCCATGTACTGTCAAGGCCCAGTTCTGACAGTAATTCTCACCAGAGTCATTTTATGATTTAACATTTCAAACATCACCAGCATCATGATGAGAACTGACAGTTTTACCACATTTCCACATTTACAGAGACGTTTTTCCTTCACACTGTTCTCACCCTAACGAAAAGCTTTTTTCTTAATCATGGAAGAGTAATCGAAGAAAGAGCGAAACCAAACGCTCTTGAAAAAGAGGGTCAGCGCTGGACAGTTTTTCTTTTTCAAATCAAAGCCTTTGGATTGTTTTATTATTGTGCATTCCTGCACACAAGGAGAACGACAACTGTACCTCACAGGGCAACAGATTCTGATCCCTGGGGTGGGTGGTTGCTAATGCTAATGCTAACCAAACACAGAGCAGGCTTGGGGGGGTGCTTTGCTGCTTCCCTGTTTAATATTCCATCTTCCTCTTCTTCTATCTCCTCCTCCTCCATCTCCTCCTCCTCCTCAATTCTGCGCTCCTCCTGCTAACTCTCTCCACCCTACAACTGCTTGTGTTTGTGTTTATTCCCACATGTGGAGAGAGATGTGGACCCAACAGAAATCACGGCAAGGTGTATGTGCACATGCAAACACAGACACAGACACACACACACACACACATGCAAAAACAACTCACCCACATACATGCAGAAACATGCACACATTACAACCTTGAAACACAGATACATAAACACATGGGTATACACAAACTAAAACATGCCTACACACTTAGAGGCACATGCACAAACAAACACACACACTAAGCCTCTCGCACATACATTCAACCACACCTGCTCTCACACACACACACACAAATGTTTACACTCTCAAAAACACACACATATACTTGGAAAGATGCACACAAACATACTGACACACTCACATGCACAGACACACTCAAACATGCTTACACACTCACAAAGACACACACGCTCACACACACACCCACACACACAAACATGCTGACACACTCACATGTACAGACACACACACACACACACACACACACACACACACACACACACACACACACACACACACACACACACACTTATACTAACTCATACATGCATACAAACACACCAGTTATCTCCCTGCCACCCAGTGCCCCTGCTCTGGGGCCCAGAATACTCTCCAGGCTCTGGGGCCCAGAATAGTCTCCAGGCTCTGGGGCCCAGAATAGTCTCCAGGCCCTGGGGCCCAGAATAGTCTCCAGGCCCTGGGGCCCAGAATAGTCTCCAGGCTCTGGGGGCCAGAATAGTTTCCCTGCTCTGGGGCCCAGAATAGTCTCCAGGCCCTGGGGCCCAGAATAGTCTCCAGGCTCTGGGGGCCAGAATAGTCTCCCTGCTCTGGGGGCCAGAATACTCTCCAGGCTCTGGGGCCAAGAATAGTCTCCAGGCTCTGGGGCCAAGAATAGTCTCCAGGCTCTGGGGGCCAGAATAGTCTCCAGGCTCTGGGGGCCGATGCTGCTGAGCCTGTGCTGAGCCTTAGTCTGCCCCCCCTCCCCTCCCCACCACCAGGAAAAAGAGCAAAGAGAAAAAAATCTTTAGAGCAAATCAAGGCAACCTATCTGGAAGTGTTCTGCATTAACCCCTAGAGGGGAGGGAGAGAGTGGCAGAGAGAGAAAGAGAGAGAGAGGGAGGGAGAGAGAGAGAGAGAGGAGGGGGTGGACGTGTTAATACAGCAGAACCCTGCATCAAACTGAAGCATCGCTCGGAACGGGATGCGTCAACTCTGCATTCACGTTCCCCACTGAAGGACAAAAGGAGGAGAGAGAGAGTGGAGCGGAGCGGTCTCGCTCTTCTTCCCTGCTTCCCGCAACACGGCGCGAGCTGAAGAGAGAGCGCAAAATCCGAGGGTAAACAGGGGGAGTGCGGAAAGGGGAGGGGGTTAACTATCTCCCTCTCTCTCTCTCTCGCTCGCTCTCTCGCGCTCTCGTGCTCTGATCGCTCGCTGCTTCAGTCACACCGCCACGGACATCAGCTGCAGTCCCGCCGGCCGGACGGATCCGCGACCAAGCGTAGTGGCAACGGAAAGGCTAACCGCTACAACTGGCTACCTCCAGACAAAAGGGGGGTACAGACCGCTCTCCGCGGGAGGCTGAGGGGCTGAGGAGGGGGTAAAGCTGGGGCGGGCTCTCTCTCTCTCTCTCTCTCTTTCTCGCTCCCTCCCTCTTTCTCTCTCTCTCTACACACACGCGCGCATGCCACTCTCCCGAGGGATACTTTTCAAAAAACCGACTCCGCATCTCTGAAGGACTTGGGTTGATTGTCTCTTTTTTTTTTTTTATTTATTTTTTTCGTGCTTCTTTTTTCTGTTTCGAGGGAGCTGGAGAGGAGCACTCTCTGGCAGCAACCCCCCACCCCCACCCCCACCACACTGCCCTTCTAGGAGAAGCTGAGGAATTATCGCCAACTATGCACTTGCTAAAATCAAGTTTATAAAAAACAAAAAAAAGAGGAAAAACAACAAAAAAAATCTAAGGACTTATTTTTCTGATGTGAGTGTTTTTTGGCTTTCTGGTCTCCAAGCATGGCAAATCGACCAGCAGGCAAGTGAGTGAGGACGGGGGGGCGGGTGGGTGGGTGGGGGTTGTTCGCCGTAGGGGGGGTTCATCTGACATTAAAGTGAGCCTCCGCTGCCTCTGCTGGTGTTTGTGAGGTGGGGAGGGGGAAGGGGGCGCCGCCGCTCCTGCTGTAGAACAGATCGAGGAGAATCACACACGAGAGGAGAGATAGCGAAAGGTGCTCCTTCCTCTCCTACACAGTGGGTTTTTTTCAACGCGCAAGCCACGCTTGGAGGAGGAGGGGGGATGGAGTTCGGTGGACATTTTTCCGCGGGGTTCAGCGGCGGCACCCAAGGACGGTCAGCGGGGGAGTGGGACGCTCCACGAGTTCCTTGTGGACTGGATGCGCTTACCTGAGCCTCCCAGGGGACCCTGCTTCAGTACCCAGCGCACCTCTGTAACGATGCTGCTCTCACTCTCGGTCTCCCCCACTGGATTTACCAGGAGCCATTTTGCAAGATTTTAGCTCACATCTGACTTTTAATTTACTCTAAAATCACAGAGGATAAAAGAATGAAAGGATGCCTGTCCCATTTCCTTGGATGGATATGCATTTATAAACATTAAAAAGCTGCTCTTTTGTGTGATTAACAAAAAACCCTAAACAAAAAAAAGGACTTCTCAAAACTCAAGAGGTAGGTGTTCCTTTCGACTGATTCAATCCTTTTCTTCTATACCATCCTCCCTCTCTATCTCTCTCTCCCCTTTTCCTCTTTCTCTCTCTCTCGCTCTCCCTCTCTCGTTCTCACTCTCTCAAACCTGTGCCGTCGATGGAAGAAAGATCCAGAGTTTTGCTTAAACCAGGTTAGGGACAGCACATTCCAAACCATCCCTCAGCTCCCGACCCCCTCCCCAAACCCCCAGCCTCCAGCCCCGTCCCACAGCCCCAACGGCCCCCCCTCCCCCTCCCCCACCAGCCCCGGCTTGCTGAATCCCCCCAGGTCATGTTGAATAATGAACGTGCTACATCATGGGTGTCCTGGGGCAGGTGACTGTGCACCGTACCTGGAACGCCGGCCTGCTTTTTGTAGTCTACCTCATGGTGCGCGCGTGGAGTCTTTGCGAGGCCGCTTCGGCCGGTCCTCATGCCTGCCCAGCAGTCTGCTCCTGCAGTAACCCCATCAGTAAGGTGGTCTGCACCCGGCGGGGTCTCACCCGCGTGCCCCCTGGGATCCCCTCCAACACCCGCCACCTCAACTTGATGGAGAACTCCATCGAGCAGATCCAGGCCGACACCTTCAGGCACCTGCACCACCTGGAGGTGCTACAGCTGGGCAGGAACTCCATCAGGCAGATCGAGGTGGGGGCCTTCAACGGCCTGACCAGCCTCAACACCCTGGAGCTGTTCGACAACCGGCTGACGGTCATCCCCAGCGGGGCCTTCGAGTACCTGTCCAAGCTCCGCGAACTCTGGCTCAGGAATAACCCCATAGAGAGCATCCCGTCCTACACCTTCAACAGGGTGCCCTCCCTGATGCGGCTGGACCTGGGCGAACTCCGAAAGCTGGAGTACATCTCAGAGGCCGCCTTCAAGGGACTGCACAACCTGAAGTACCTCAACCTCAGGATGTGTAAGCTGAGGGAGGTACCGGTCCTCAGCCCCTTAGTTGGGCTGGAGGAGCTGGAGGTCTCTGAGAACCATTTCCCAATTGTGAGGCCGGGTTCATTCAGGGGGCTCAAGACCCTTAAGAAACTTTGGATTATGAACTCCCAGGTGAGCCTGATAGAGAGGAATGCCTTTGATGATGTGGCAGGCTTGGTGGAGCTCAACCTGGCCCACAACAACCTGAGCTCGCTACCCCATGACCTGTTTGCCTCCTTGAGGGGGCTGGTGGAACTGCACCTGCACCACAACCCGTGGAGCTGTGACTGCAATGTGGTGTGGCTGTCCAGGTGGCTACAGGAGAACATTCGGGCCTTCTCCACCTGCTGCGGGCACTGCCACACCCCTCCCCAAATGCGGGGGCGCTACCTGGTGGAGGTGGACAGGGGCACCTTCCAGTGCTCCGCCCCCTTCATCTCTGACCTGCCGCGGGACCTCAACATCTCCGCTGAGCGGCAGGCCGAGCTCAGATGCCGGACTGCGGCCATGTCGTCGGTCCGGTGGCTGCTGCCCAACGGGACGATCCTCACCCACGGCTCGCGCCACCCGAGGATGACCGTTGGCAACGACGGGACACTGAACTTCTCAAACGTCCTGCCCAGCGACACGGGGGTCTACACCTGCATGGTGGCTAACGCGGCTGGCAGCTCCAACTCCTCCGCCTTCCTGAACGTCTCCGGCGCTGAGCTCAACACCTCCAACCTCAGCTACTTCACCACAGTCACCGTGGAGACGCTAAGCCCCACCCTCAAGCCGCCGGACGGACCCGCCCCTGCAGCGGCGGGGGGCGACGGACCCAAGTCCAAATCTCCCACCGCATCCCCGTCTGTCTTTCAGCCCGCGTTCATCTCCACGCCGACTGTCCTGCTCCAGAGCACACCTCCACCGGGGGGTGAATCCGCTGCCCCTCCTGTCATCGTCCCCACGGTGACCGGCTCGGGGAAGCCCCCCACCAGCCCTCTGGACGAGGTGATGAAGACCACCAAGATCATCATCGGCTGCTTCGTCGCGGTCACTCTGCTGGCGGCGGTCATGCTGATCGCCTTCTACAAGCTGCGGAAACGGCATCAGCAGCGGAGCACGGTGGCGAACTCCCGGATCATGGACGAGGACCTGCCGCCCCCGGCCTCGGCCTGCGAGGGACCCTCTCTGCCCGAAATACGGGAGATCGACCTGGGCGATGTCCCTTTCAAACACACCTACAGCAGCAGCATCTACAAGCCCTCACACTCACCCCACTGGCCAGACAACAGCTTCGGCCTGAGCGGCTGCAACTCTCTGCACCGGTCCCTCCCCAGCACTATCACCGCTCTGCCCGAGCCCTGCACCATAAAGACACACACTAAGGACCGGGTGCAGGAGACGCAGATCTGAACTCATCAAACCATGCAATAGAATGCACAAAACACACACACATATATGCATACTCGCACACACACACACACACACACACAAACACTCAGACACAGCTGCTTTTTTTGTACAAACTATGGAGTGCAAAACTGAGACTGTCTTTTTTTTCCGTGTACATGCTTATACGTAATCACAACAGAACGTTATATTAAAAAAAAAATGATGCGTAAACAAATAAATGTACTATGGGCTGGTTAAGAAAAACAGATTATATGACAATATGAAGAAAAATCTAAACTATTTTCTGACTTGTAACTTCTATTTAAAAAAAATGCGTTGTTAAAAAAATCTGTCATAACTTTGTGAAATGAGAGAGAACGTGTTTGAAAAAAGGGCATTGTGTAATTTTTAGAAGATGCAGTAATCTCCCTTTATACCGAGAACACTTTCTTAAAAAATAAAAAAGCCCCCTAATTAATCTTTACAGGTTTATCTTGTAAGAAAAAAAAAAAAAAAAAAAAAAAAAAAAAAAACAAGCACCAAGAATTTGTACTGTGCCAAATGTTATAAATGCAATAAAGGATGTTTTGGAAGAAAAGGAAACGGTGGCGGATCGTACAGAGCAGGGAAGGAGTCCGTGGTGCTGTAGTTATCTGCCAGACTCCTCTGGACTGCAGCACATTCCTGCAGCTCGGATTTAACCCTCTGTTTTCTGAGCATGCTTTTCACTCTGCTATCCGAGGGAGGGGAGGAAAAAAAGGGTTATCCGTTTTTCTAAAGTGTGAAAAGCAGTCACATTTAATTAAGACATGGTAGAAGTCACGAGCACCTTCCCATTTCCAATTCTTCTCGCTCTCTCTTTTCTCTCTCTCTCTCTCTCTCTCTCTCTCTCTTTTTTTTTTCTTGCTGATGCGGAAACATCTCCGCACGAGGTGAACAGCGGCGAATACAGAGCAGTCTTACAAGTGTGGCCTCATTTTCCATGCTGCGTTGAGCTGAGCTGTAATCTAACTTCCGAGCAGGCTGCTGGAGGAAAAAAACTATATTGCTGAATCTAGTTTGCAGGAATATTGAGTATTTTTTCATAAATACGGTTAGGGGTTTTATTTCATCTCATTTTGCACCAGGAGCTTATCCATTCTCAAGAATGTGTGATAAATCATCGGCCCATTTTCTCCTTTTAGAATATGAATTGCCCTGATTTCCATTTGTTCTGAACTTCAATTTACAGTTTAGTCATTTCATTTCTTTTCATTCAGTCCAGTCCATTCAGGGTGTATTCTCAGTAGAACCCAGGTTCTGGGGTTCCATGCTGAGTAAAGGAAAAATGGGGTTCTAACTTTGCATCATGTATGCAATCTGAAGCATTAATGGTGCAACCTGAACAGAACAAAATGCAGTTTATCACTTCAAATGCTGAGAAGAGAGAAACGCAGGTACTGAAGTTACAATCTGGATAGAACCTCATTATGTTTCTGTACGATGAACTGGAGGGCCGAAGGGAATAAGGATTCAGATTAATTCTGCATTAATATTCTCCACACAGATCTGTGAATTAGATTTATGCTTCACCTATTTATGTTTCTGCTTCCTGGAGTGTGGAATGACAGGGGTGACGATACACAGCGGGGTCATCTTTCATATCTGATGTTTGTACATGTATGATTTTCATACTTTAATATGTGTATGTATAAACATGCTGGAGGAGCAGAGGGGGATTTTTATCCTTTTTAAAGCAGTAACGGTCAGATTCTGTGACCACAGAATAAGGGATGGGCAAAGAGGGTCGTGTGTGTGCCTGGATTACATGACAATATCTGCTCTTAATATCGAGATTAACCCAACCGTGTGTGTAATCTGACAATCCAGATAAATGTATTGATAAGCTCATAAAACGAATGACATCTTTAAAAAAAAAAAAAAAAACTGGGTCTCTGTTTAAAGCCTATCGCTTTGGTATAATGTAAACGTGAGACATGTGCATCGGCGTATATTTGATTAGCTAAATGAGGCAGGCTGATGCACAGAAGTGTTGCTGCCTTCCAGGAAGGGAATGACCCCACTCCTGCTATGGAAGGACAGGACCTGTTCTCTGTGCTAACTGCAGTGTCTGAGTCAAGAATTAGCGTAGCACGGCTTCAGCCACTAACTGTATGCCAAGGAGGAAGTGCATTGACTTGCACATGCTGTTCCAAATAAGCATTCTCAAAAAGCTGGAAACAAAACGAGGAGAGAAATGATGGTTAGCACAAACGATTAGCACGTGGTTGTAGTGACCACGGCGTCGTGTCTTTGGTACCCTCTCTAATGCTTGAACAATGACGTTTGTGCCGTCTGGTAATTGCTCACCAAATCAACCAAGAAATGGTCTCGTTTTTGTTTGACAGGGAAATGACATAACAAGGAGAACAGTCTTTCAGTGATTCATTGTTCGAAAAAAAAAAAAAAAAACAAGCATTCTGACTACAGAGAGACAAATAACATTTAAAAGATATCCAGGAAACTGGCTGGAAAATGTGTTTAGGGAATGTTTACCCCTAATATCATGGGAATGTTTTTTAGAACCAAAAGCAAATTTAGCTGGGAAGTAGAACTGGCACCTCCCATGATTCTCTGTGTGCTGGGGACCCTGTTTGTGGTCCTGAGGAAAAGGTGGCCGTCTGTGCGTTTAATCAGGTCTCTGATGCTCCGCTGGGAACACTCAGCTATCAAACCTCTGGCTCACTCAGATTTCACACACACAAGTTAATGTCTCTTCTGTGCCTTTAAGCTGGAAGATAAGTATCAGCAGAGCATAAAAAGCTGTTCTCCTCAGCTCCCTTAACAAAACCGCGCTATAATACGACACGTTTTTCAGTTCGGGCCATGACTCAGAGCCAGTCTCTCGAGGCCCTGTTCTCTGTTTCCCAGGTAAAGAGCTACTTCAGGATGCAGCGAGCCCCAGCACACAGGCAGCCATGATAAACGCAGCAGATATTTTAACAAGGGATAAAAAAAAAAAAAAGAATAACAGATGAACCTCATATTTTTGGTTTGTTTATTGAATTATTTTTGCTGCTGAAAAATAGCCTTTTTTTAAGAGACTTTGTGCTTTATGGAGCTGGAGCCAGAGATTCACACCAGCCAGCTGTTAGGGAGGAATTCTGCACCTTGGTCAATTCACCCTGGAGTAAATCAGAATAAAAACATGAACCATGGAAACGTTTTTATGACTAAATCCCACCCAGCCAACAAATTTTGGCAGTGACAACATTCGAGGTACTTCAGGAAAGTTCTGTGCATTTATGCAGTTTCCTGGATATCCGTTAAGTTTCTTTCATTAAAAATATTCTTATAATGTATTTGACATGCATCCCACATTACCTGTTTCATGACACCTTTTTATGACAGAGATTGCTTGGAACAATGAATATATTCAAAGGCCAACTGGGAAATACCCTAATACTACTTTTTATTGTTTCATTCATCAATTTATATGCATTTTTCTTTGACCCATAATAAAACCAATCTATCAGTAAACATTATTTCACAACCAAATGACAGTTTAACCTGAACCTTCTGGTGAAAAATGTATTGTTAGCTCAGTAATAGCTATCAGACATTGGCCTTCTGCTGTGGGAGTAAGATCGATATTCCATACTGGGGCTCCACTCAACAACAATTAGGGACCTGCTTGGAAAACAAACCCTGGTGTTCACGATGGTTAACAGCTAAAGACAACTGCGTGCAAGGGAGAGCATGCTAGCATGAGGGGATGTGCTACAATGGTGGCGGCTCAAGACTGACCCGACATAAATGTGCTAACGTGCTAACATTCACAAAGGTCTTCAAACTCACACTCTATGGAGACAGACGTGCTAACCTGCTAATGTGCGGAACGACAATGAAGATTCGCAATCTCACAGATCGGATGGAGGCAAACATACTAATGTGCTAACATGCTATTGTTTGTAAAGCTCTTTTTTTCTCTCAGAGCTGTTGGAGATGGAGGGGCAGTGGGGTTTTGGGGGAGGTTTGATGAGGGATACAACTATCACAGATGATTCACAATTTACCTGCAGTATAAACAGAATAAAGACCAGATACTCACACAGCACTGGTAGTTCGAAGGTGTCCTGTTTGGGAGTATGCTCTTCATTCATTTGACAGCTTTTGTAAAAGATTGTGGCCTTAGGACAAACAAAAAACAGAGCAATCATTTATCAAAGTCAGGAACTTCCAGTCAAGTTTTTGATTCCTAGAATGTTCCAGAATATTCATGGTCAATGTTCTCTTTGATATGTCCCTTGAACATTATACGCTAGGAGCATTTTTCAGTGACTTTGACAAAACTTTTTTGGCACACCAAATTTTTATTTATTTATTTATTTATTTAACCCTTGTTTTTCAAGGCTGTCCAGCTGAAACGTGCAGAATGGGTAGGGATGACGAAGGAGGAAACTCTGACAGTAAATGGCCTTTATTCACCTGAGGAGTTTCGGTGGCATTCTGCCTTCCAGGCTTTGGATATTCATGACTTTCATGCAGTAATTTCACCTCAGGCAAAACTAGCCCCTTTTTAACCAGAGTGATCCACTTTAGTGAACAGCATGGTCGATGTCGCTGACGGTTAGCATGGTGACTCACACACTTTTTTCATTTATTTTCTGTGACAGAGCCCATGCAGCAGCCACTCATATTGCACCCTTTTGACATCTTACTCTTTAATGCAAATGAAGCGTCAGTGTTTTACAGCACCACACACTCGGCTCCTGGCGTCAGACCGGATCGGCCCCCCATCGAGGCGCGCGTTATCGGGATCGCTGTCCTTCTTTCCCCACATCGCTCCGAACAGGGGTGGGTTTTTCCTGCCTATTTCGAACTGATACACTTTGTGCAAATAAAAGATCCGCTCAATTCACTAGTCTGAC
Organism: Albula goreensis; assembly: GCA_022829145.1. Lineage (NCBI taxonomy): Eukaryota > Metazoa > Chordata > Actinopteri > Albuliformes > Albulidae > Albula > Albula goreensis. The sequence goes on along the minus strand of CM040763.1, from coordinate 2,009,997 downwards.
GTCTCCAGATTCTTATCAAGTAATGAAGTTTACTGCGGGTTCTGTGGAGTCGCTTTTCGGTCCCCCCCCTCCCCGCTCTCCCTCTCTCTCTCCCTCTCTCTCCCACTCTCTCTCTCTCTCTTTCCTCTCTCCCTGCCGATAGCCGGCTTTGTTCTCTGACAGCCATTGTGCTCACCGATCCGTGGCCCTGTAACTACGCAATGGGCCGGAACAGCCCTGAAGTCTCATTCCCCTAGCCATTTGACACAAAGCGATAAAAAGACAAAGAGCACAAACAGCCCTGTTCTTGGCTTTCATGGGCATATGAAATGTGTCCCGGCCTGAGCGATCACACCACGATGATGACAATGACAATTTAGGACACAGATTTCCCCCGTTGCGTTGCCGCGCCGACACGAAGAGCCAGCCTGGGAAACGAAAGCTCGTAATTTTGGCGCCGTTAAGTACACTCCTGTATGTGGAATAAAGTGACTGTCAGTCTCACTAAAATAAGCAAAGATGACAGGTTGGATTACATGACTGTCAAAAAATTACACTTGATGTGAGCTTGTTTTGAATGCATTGCAATTTAGTATTATGAGTAAAATTACCACATGTGAACAACAATTTCTGCCAGGGTGTGCGTGCGTGCGTGCGTGCGTGCGTGCGTGCGTGTGTGTGCGTGCGTGCGTGCGTGTGCGTGTGTGTGCGTGTCACTTTCACAGAAATTGTTTGGAATAAAAAATATATGCTAAGAAAGGCTATGTGGGGGGTGTTCTAAAAGCACATTTTGTTTTATATAACATTTGTGTGTATGTGTATGTTTTAACCCATAATAAAACCAATAAACAATCAATGTTCTTACAATCTAACTAGAACATTCCCCCACATTCTTGAAATGTTTTCCATTAGCTGGGTAGTAGCTGACACTACCTCCATATCAAAAGAGGGGAGAAACTCAGTGAAGTGTTCCAGAGAAGAGAAACTGTGTTATAGAGCTGTGTTACATATGAGAGAACTGTGTTACAATGACAATCAACCATGTTACAGAGAACTGTGCTACGGACATGACAAACTGTGTTACAGAGAACTGTGCTACGGACATGACAAACTGTGTTACAGAGAACTGTGCTACAGACATGACAAACAGTGTTACAGGAGAGAAACTGTTGGTACAGACATGATCAGCCGGGCCGCAGAGCTGTATTATGGAAAAGGGAAAATCATGTCACAGAGAGGAAGGAGGAGAGCCAGTTTCAGTGGTCTGTGGGAGTGCTTTGAAACATCACCAGAATGTAAAGAGTTAAACTCTTTCAGATACATCTTCCTCCCAGTTGTATTACTCATCAGAGTTGGTGTTCTGCATTGGTCTGTAGAGACTTGGGTTGAAAGTGACTAAACCCGCCATCCCATGAGCCAAATCATTATGAAAGGGGAATAGGATATATATAGCACCCAAGAGGTCAGTATGGTGTTAGGCTGGGTGCTGAATGTGCGGCCATATCGTCTGTTCATCCTCCTCAGCTTTAGACTGTGCTGCAATGGCTCATGGGATAGCATCATGGCACTGTGACAGGACCCTGTTTCGAGGACCCCCAGTAAAGGGAAAAGAGCAGTCAGTCTGGCAGACAGACCCAAGAAATTGAAAATGTAAAGAATCTAAAAAAAAATACTAAAAATGTTGCTAGATTTGTTGCTAGGTGCCAAGAAATAAAATCACCAAGATGGTCTGAAAAGTCACTCAATGAGTGAGAATATCATGGTGTTGGCTGCACTGGCAGTGACCTAACTGAGCATTTAACCTGCAGCCTCTGACTTACAATTTTCCTAATCATTATACTACACACTGCTGCTCCGTTTCAGAAAAAAAAACCCACAATGTTTCACAATTTCAAAATATTAGCAACAGAGGCAGTATTTAGTTTCTGCTGCTTTAATTTATAATGCTAACATCGATTTTAATCTGCTCAATACTCTGCCCCCTATTTAACTAATTATAACTGGAGAAAATATTGACATAATTCATATTTGTTTCACTGTGCAATAACACAAGAAGTTATGTTATGTTATTGTGGGGTGTGTCCCTGGTAGTGTAGGCATACAGCCAAAGCTACGACCAGTGGGTTCACTATTTAAAATACACAGAGGATTTAGAATAATTTAATTGGAGTAGAAATAGAATTGGGTTGGTACTCACACAGCAGTAGCGGTTCAAAGGTTCCTTGCTTAATTGTTCGAGATGAAAATGTTATACAACTATTTAGGGACTGTTCTCATGACAATGTATGTTATCTCACAACCGAACCGGAATCTGACATGAATCTTATCCAAATGCTCCGTAAAGTTTTTCTGTGCTAGCTGCAGTTGGCCTGTGTGATGTTCATCCATTGTTTTTTTTTTTCTTGTCAAATCCCCTATAATCATCTCCTGTGTGCAGAACTAATCTCTCGACAGTGGAAAATGGGTTTGTGGTTGTCCTGGGTTCGAATAAGGTAACCCAAGATCTGGGCGTGTGTAACTCACAAATGTCTGAGCGTTAAGAAACCAAAGCGACCAGCTGAGCTGCTAATTCATCAGGCTCAAAGCCTGAGATATTCACTTCACAGCACCGAGAACGGAACCCAGGCAAAGCCAACACTTCATTTTCATACAACTCTACCTCTCGTGTGTGCGGTTCTTTCCTCAGAAATCAGGGTTACATAAAAAATTCATAACTCAAACACGGTCGTACAAAACTATCGAGGTGCGAGGGTGTTGATTTTGCCATTTCAGTCAATTGTAAATAGAATCTTTGAAACTGAATGTTGGCCAGGCATGTATATCGAAATGGCTTTTCATGGACATGCTTCCTGTTTTTTTTCTGTTCAGGTTAATGAAAATAATCAACATCCTCTTAACCAATCAGTATCAAGTATTTAACCATGCTGTGATATTTAAAAGAACTGTCCTGTTTTTTTTTTTATTTCAGGTTGACCTAGCAAGCATGATCTGAAAACGTCTAAATGATTTTAAAGGGTGCTTGTTGCTTGTTTGAATTGGCTTCTGATTATCTTGTTCAGGATTGTAAATGGGAATTTATTTTTGTTTACCATCTTAGATGTTCTCTAGCGATTGTGACCTGCTCTGCTCTCTCTCAATTCCCCATCAATGCAAATGTAATCATGGAAGCCCTCTGTGTTTTAAGGGCCAGAGAAGCAGGGAGACAGAGATAAGCAAAGCATGCGATAGAAAAGAGAGAGAGAGAGAGAGAGATAGGTGTGAAGATTCTCACAAAGCGCATTTTTAAAAAACTGTCAAACATAGCATTCAGCTCACTGAGAAAAAGAAAATCAAGGCACTCTTCCAGAAAGCTAAGATTTCTTACATTATTTTTCTGAATTTCACAGCTCAAGCGGAGGTTGCTGATTAAAGTTGCAAAAGCATGTCAGTGTATGTGTGTCACCTAACAAGGCCCCGAATAAGCTGCAAGATAGCTTACAATTTCAGCGATATTTACAGCCAATCAAATCGAGACTAGCACCCCAGGGAGAGATTTTGATTGGCTGGTAATCAGACTGGTAAGTCCTGTAAGGGCATTTCACTTAGTGTCTGGTATGTCTTAATGAATGCCTTTGTGAATGTTTTCAAATGGACTTTTCCAGAACAACTGCAGATATCCGTGTTACGCTTTAACTGGGATAAGGTGCTGCCTGCTTTCCTTTACCTCAAAAGGATAATAGCTTGTTAATCCATACAAACTATTGAGCTCTGCTTGTTTCAGCCGAAAGTGATCTGAGATGAAACAGTCAACTGAGACTAGAGTCAAACACAGGGAAAATATATATATATATATCAAAACTGCAAGTGATTACACCAAGATTTGCAGATAATATCTTTGTAGACATATCTGCCTGATACAGAATGAGTATCTATCAAATCCAATACAGAACAAAGACATATGAATAAATATTTAATTAATATAGACTAGCGTCGAGCCCCAGCCAGATAAAAACGCTGGCCAGGTATTGATCTTTTCTTCTCATCTGCATAGATAAAGTGCAGCGCACACTTGGGTCAGATGCTGGATTTAAACACTTTAACTCTTTAGAAGCTGGAACAATGTTTAAAAAAATCACCTGAAAGTCAGCCAAGCCTTCCCAGCGAAATCGTTTGGTCGCATGTAAGAATACTGTAATGCATCATGAAGAGTGAAAGCAGATTTCAGCGGTCAGAATTTTATCGGTGTCTAAAGGACGAAAGCATTTTAAAGTAATGATCATACTCGAGCCTGGAAAAGATGTTTTGAACACCCAAACTACCGCCAAACACTGCGCTGCAGGATTACGACATGAGTTTGCATTCATTTGGCATTTTGTTAACCAGCAGGGTGACAGAGAGACGCACCTTCGTCCTTTGGGATCCCAAAAAAAATGCTGCATGATTGATACTTTTCCTCTGCTCTTGACAGGAAGTGTCCCTTTTCTGACACCACCCATCCCAGCTGTCCTCTGCTGACAGGGTCCATCCCTGCTCTCGCTACTCTCCAGGCCTCAAAACAGAGCTCTTTCTGCCAAAGAGATCTGGGCGTGCTCTCTGGCAGAGCGGAGACACCGACTGCTGTGCGCCATAACCGTTTCCCTCAGTCCTTTTGATCAGTCAGAGCCCCGGGGGTGGGGTGGGGTGGGGTGGGGGGTTTCATTCAGAAAAATCTGGTCTGCATCCACTTATCGCAGTGAAGTCAGCGCCCCAAACACAGGTACATGAATAACAGGTAAGCTATGATGGGGATGTGTAGTGACTTGGGACATTTAGTGTTCTGTTTACAGCACATTTACACATGTGTAAAATGCATCTCATTGATAGCTGCGTATTTCTTAGAAAGCATGCAAATGTATTAACTCCTGTTCACACACATGTGCCAGACACCGTATTCACTCACTGCTGTAGATATGGTGTTTGACCCACATGTGGCCTTTTGTAGGAAGAGTCTGGCTGTCAGGGATAAGCAGGAGCTGATGAATCATTTTCATGGAAATAATATTCATGTATTTATTAAAAACAGTTATGACATGAGCCTTTGGGTGTCTTATGGATTGAGCTGTAGCTCAGAGCCCCAGTCCCAGCCTCCTTTGCTATCAGCTCTGGCTGGAGACTGGCATTGGGGAGGCAGCAGCTGTGTCAGGTTTGATGGGGAAAAATAGGGGTAAAGGCAGTTAAACTCATGGTCAGGGTCATTGCTCTGCAGTGGCCACTCCTGTCCAGCCAGGTCCCCCAAAATGAATTCTGATTGGCTCTGTGGTCCTGGGATGGCCACATTCAATCTCCATCTCTCTGTCCATGATCAGCTGATTGTATGTCGGGCTGGGGAACAGCAAAGAGGGAGTTAAATCCTGCAACCTGAACATACGCTGACTGCGTAATCCTCTGACAACACAGGCAGTATATGATTGGTGGTGCGCCTGCAGTGTGAAAACAAAAGAGCCAGTCATCACGTGAATGGGAGGAATCACATGTCATGGCATCCTCCTCCGAGTCGGCAGGAGCAGGTCACTGCAGTGGAGTACAGCTTGGCCTTGTTCAGGAGCCTGCAGCCTCTCACACATAAAAACATCTTTCAGAGCACACCAGTCCCCACACACACATTCATTGTTCTCCGATTTTAGAAGTTGCGTTTTTAATCATCCCCTTTGTCCGCGGGGACGGCGCCAGCATTGGCTGACAGGGCTGACATTAGGCATGCCTCCATGGGATTGGTTAATTAGGTTACGCGCCTTACGCTGGCCCGCGCGACGACACTCACAGCTCCATACTGTGTCGCGGAAGAGCGGCCTATTACCGCGCCGTATGGCTCCGCCGCGCACGACCGCGGACATGGCGCGTGCCACTATCAGTAAATGCATTACAGTAAATAGAAATAATTGCCATAACAGGAGTTATTTATTTATTCCGGTCAGCTACACGCCACCCTGCAGGAGCACAGAGACACATGGAGAGCACCACAAGCTCCCTGTCCTCCCTGAGCAGTGAACATGATTCATTACCCCCAGAAGTGAGTAAGCTTCATCTGAGCAATTCATCTTTTTATTTATCATTACTATCATTTTTTTTTTAAAGACTTACCATAAAAATTATTTTAAAAACTCACCATTTCCTGAGGTGACACATAACCTTCAAATACACTTTTCTTCTCTATGGCAACCAGTGTTTTCGTTCTGGGCAGTTGAGATGTGGGCGTAATGACTTGATTTCAGCTTCCCTTTTCAACAGAATGCCATGGAGAGCAGCCATGTCAGAGACCAGTAACGTCAAGTCATTTAGACACAGGTGTTTTATTACCTGTCACTCAGATACAGACACTTTGCTAGAGATCAGCACCTACCACTCAGTTAGACACAGATAATTTATTGGAGACCCATACTTGTCAGCCATTTCAATAACAGGTACTTCATTAAAGACTAGGACCTGTCACAATACTGGGACATTAGAGTTCTCATTGGTCTAGAGGAAAGAGTGCCCCCTACTGGGCCACTAACACCTCATCCAGCAGCATCTTAGGTTTTCCCCAGCAGGTCTCCCATCCAAGCACTAGCCCAGCCCATACCTGGTTAGCTTCAGCTAAGGCTAAAGCTCATTTGAGGCTATAAGGGTTGAGTGAGGTATGGCTGCTGTTGACCTCAACGATCTGATCACCTAAACGCAGGCAGATTACATGCGATCAGCCGCTAACAGGGCTCCGGATACAGACGTCGGGAACGGCGGCGAGGTTCGTGGCGCGGTTTGGAGACACAGGGGAACAGGCTTTCGATGAAAGCGCCCCTCTCTGTCGGCGTTTGATATGGATGAGGCCGCTTTGGCAGCCGCCTTCCCGCCGCAGCGCTGGCAAGAGCCGCGCAAACATTTGCTAACAACAGCGCGCCCATTATGAATTAATTAGCTTTGTTCTGAAGGTAACTGTGAGAGCGGGAGTCTTCTCAGCTACACCTAATCGTTCCTGAAGGCAGAGGCACAATCTCATATATACTGTATGCAGCAGCAGAGGCTCCTAAAGATCAAATAAAGGAGGTGTGAATCTTACCTTCAAACTGGTAATTGATTCCAGCCTGTTTTAGTTTATATTGCTTGAAATAAAAGAGTACCTATAATTCAAATGATCCATGGGAGAGTAATCACAGAGCCAGATCTTAATTTGGCCGTATTCAGAACCTCTTTAATGTTCTTTGGGTGTGGAGAACAAAGAGTGCATTTATGCAGAAGTTATCTGTAGGAAATACTGTACTTTTGTGAAGTAAGGAACCATTTTGTAAAAAAAAATAAAATAGAACTTATTATTCAGCTAATTATTGGCTTGATTGATAACCATGTTTGCAAAGGGATGAGTCTCAGGGCTCTTTTAAGTCAAGCCAAGGAACTTCAGCTGGGATGTTTTTTATGTTTATATATTTATATGCGTGTATAAATATGTCAGCTCTTTCCTCACAACTTCTTTTGCAGGAAACTCCTAAGCCTGTGAATCCACTGAGCCATTATTCTTGGAAAAAGTACAAACGCAAACCTGAGTCACCATCCAAACCACAGATATTACCCACTGGTAAAAAAAAAAAAAAAAAAAAAAAAAAACCCCACCTTACCTTTGTTCTATTTTGGTCGGTTTCAAAACCAAACCAAATAAAATTTGAAACAACTTTATTCTTCATTGTCAGAGGACTTCTAGAGTGCAGGCAGGCACATAAAAACCCCAGCAAACATGGAGCGTATATAGAGATATTTTTCGAGGTACAGTGTTCCAGAGCCAGTGAAACGCATAGACATATGCTGAGTGAAATGTGCGCCGGCCTCTTTCTGATTCTGCCTGACTAGCGGATCATATCCCACAATCCTCAGCTGTTTGTAAGGTTCACACCTGAGGGCTGCAGATACAGTGAGCTCTCGCTGGTGTGTGAACAAACTGTGTTTCATCGCCATGGAAATGCATCCCTCCGCAGTCACACGGCTCGAGCGTTAGAGATGCGTACTCCCTTCCAGTTTCTTCTGTCAGTCAGCGCTACTGTCACCTGCTGCCTTTGTGTTTATTTGAGACTTAGTGCAGAGATGTAGACACACCTTATGACTTTATCTGGGGCTGTTTGTGTGCGCACGGCAGTGAGTGTATGTGTCTGTGTGAGTGTGGGAGAAGTAGCATTGGTGAGTGTGTGTGCTTGTGTATGTATTTGTGTGCGTGACAGAGCATGAGTGAGTGTGTGTGTGTGTCTGTATCAGTGTGGCAGTGTGGTTTGCGCACGTGTGTGTCTGTATGCTTGACAAAGAGCATGTGCTCTGGAAGTGTTTATTTGACTGTATGAATGCAAATTGTACTTTTAAACTCATTGGTACACATAGTAGGCAAAGGGCAGGCTCTGGCCTGAAGTGGGTGGAGTCCAGTACTGAGGGGGGCGGATCCTGCTGGGGGAGGGGTCTCTGGGATTTATGGTAGAGGTAATCTTTTGTAGAATGGGTGGGGTCTCTGAAAAGGGGGTGGGGTCTGGTACACAGGGGGTGTGGTCTCTAATAAAGGGGGTGGGGTCTCATAGAGGGACAGAGTCTAGTGTGAAGTGGGTTGGGTCTTTCAGGGAAGTGGTGCGTGGTTATAGCTATAGAGTAGGGGGGCTCTGATAGATTCCTACCGCTAACCCTGCGCACGTCCAGCTCATCCGCAAACCCAAGTGGGACGGAGTTTATTATAGAATCTGCTCACACTTTGCCTCTGTCCTCTTTTCCGTTACCACCAAGGACGTCTCCTTCACTCCTTCATTTTATAATCCGTTTCATCCGCGGATAAAACGTCGTTTCGGGACTCCAGAGGTGCAGTGCAAAGCCCTTCCTACTCTGAGTGAAAGCATAGCCGCCAATGCTACAAGGGCGTGGCTGTCCTAAAAAGTACCGCTGAGGAATATGAAAGCGCCACACCTCGAGTCACATCTGCACCCACCACCTGCATATTCCTTAAAAAGGAACATAAAAGACGACAATAGTGACAAAAAGAGTAGAAATTCAAGAAGCAGTACAGATCTCCTGACCCATCTCATGACACACTGCTTCTGAAAAAAGAGCATTACCCTTCACGGACTCATTTCAGACAGAATTTGCGCACTACCTGGCAGGTCAGGCAGGTCAGATTTTCCAGACACAAACATTTCTTCCAACAGCCTGAAATATGATCCTACAGGTGAACCGGCTCGTTTACACATCAGTTTGTTTGCTTGCTTGAAGTTTGTTTGTACGTTACATAACTCCGGACACATACAGCCATATTTACCGAGGAGATACCTGTATTACATCCACCTGTATCTCTACATATACACTACCTGTCTTATCTCCACCTACATCTGCATATGCAATCTCACACTTTCATTTGAATTGACTGTGAAATATACAGAAAGATTCCAGTAAAGGATATCTGGATACTGACTGACTGCATGTTTATTTATTCACTGGAGTTTTGGAGGTCAATATAGACACACACCAGGCGAACATCCTGCAGATTTCCCGGTGACAATCTCAGCCGTCCTTGAGAAGGTGTGTGTCTTGTTCTCAAACGCACAGCCCTGAATAGATCTCACCTCTACTCAAGAGGGACAGCAGACCGTTCAGAGTCAGGAGGCCCCGCCCACATGTTCTCGCGGAAGAGCGCGGTGAAGGCAGGAAGCAGAATAGACGTGGGGCTTGCACTCGTCACAATTTCGGAGCTCAGGGAGGTTCGCAATCCCCCATCCCCGTCACCGAGCGCTCGATTCCACCACCTCTCACCCTAATCAGGAGGGAGAAACTTCAGCAGTGAAGGTCAGACAGAACCCGTTAAGTCTGTTCACGGTAAAAATCACATTCCACTGCTAACAGTGTTTGCCCTCCAGAACATTTCTGAAACACAGCGATATAAGCGGTTTCCAAATGCACATTCGTCTGTTTTCGTCCAGTTTTCTGGTTGTCACTTGAATTCCATTTGTCTAGCAACAACTTTGCAGTGACTTTGACAAATGCTTATTTGTAATAATAAACGTGTTCTCAGGCGGTTTGTGGATCTTTCTCTTACCTTACATAACACTATTCCTCCAGATGGGAAACCATAAACTCTTTCTTGTGCTTATCCCAACAATGGGCTCACATTCATCTTTGACATGATTTTCTGGGTCTGGCACGGTTCCCCTTGCCTTTCACACGCACTGAATTCTAAATTGCCCTGGATAAGAGCTTCTGCTCAGCCCGTAAAACGTAAACGCCAGGTAAATAAGTGGGACTGGAAGTGAGGGAAAGGCGGATTTGCGCTGGCGTTTACCTGGGGCGGGGTGTGAAGGTGTGCGCCATGTTCTACAGAGATCCTCTCTCCCCGATGCACACGGAATTCAGCGCTGTCAATCAGGATAAAGGCGGCGTTTAAAAAAAAAAAAAAAAACAATGCTGTGGATTAACCAAATTCAGGATTAAGGAGCGTCTATCTGTAGGGGATAGCACAGTGTTCCGTCACTCTCATCTCTGTGAATGGACAGTACTGTGCGTTGTCACATAACACATCTGTGAGTTAACCCTACAGATAAGTACTTGGTCAGTGTGCCAGACATATCTTTGAGTTAACCGTACATTTTCAACACACCGTCAATGTCACGCACGTATCTGAGTAAATTCAGTACACTGTGAATATCTCACCCGTCTGTGAGTTGACTGCATTGTCACACACATGGCTGTGAGGTAACTGCACACCTTAAAACTCAGAAGGTTAAATTTATATCTTAATTTATACACCGGATGTCAGGTGAATTCTTTTAGTAGAGTGTAATGATGAAAACTTAATGCCCAAATAGATTAGATTTTACTAATTCAGTTACAATATAGGTAAAAGTTTAAAACTGGGGGGAAATTTCTCCAGTCTCTTTTTTTTCTTGTGCTCCCAAAAGACTGCAAGAGCACAGTACCAGCGTTTATCCTGACGAAGGCTATTTACTGAAAAATGCAGAGTTTCTTAAAGAATAATCTATAACTCCCAAGGGTACTGCGGTGCATAGTGGTTGGGGATCTGGGCATCTAATTAAGAGGTTGCAGGCTCCAGCCCTAAGTAGGGTAGTGTCATTGCACCCTTGAGGACAGTAATTCAGCCGCATTACTTCAGCAAATATCCAACTGTATAAATGGATAGCATGTAAAAAAAAAAAAAAAAAACTGCGCGAGTCGCACTGGATAAAAGCATCCACTAAACACCTTAATGTGCTGTAAGTGTAGCTGGAGATTTTATCCGTATTGCTGCTGCACCCTGGGAATTTAGCGCAGTGCGCTACATTACAGCAGCTCTCATATTGTGGCAGAGCTCCTTGTTCTGGCTAACGCCGCACATTGAGTCTCACTGGCTGATGGACAGTTCAGTGCCTCTAATGTACACTGTATCTACACCACTCACACTCTGTTTAAAAGAAGCTTTGCAATCAACCTTCCCATTTATCTTTTCTTCTGTGTACAGTGCGCATCTTTTTTCTATTAATGTTAGGCCTGTTGTCTTGTGGTTATGGTTGACTGGGGATGGCCCCTGGTTAGTCTAATCAATTATAAGCTGCTTTGGATAAAAGTGTCAGATAAACAATTAAATGTATATATGAGTCAATACTTTTTCAGGAAGCACACAAACACAAAATAGTCCATCAGTGGTCATGCCAAGCTCATCCCTCATTTAAGGATGTCAACGCTAAGATTTGCTTTCCGCTCGAGCATTTGTATTATGTTACAGCAGACGCATGCCTCCAGTTGTGTTCTACCGACGTTTCAACTTCTATAAACAAACGACCCTGGGGGGCATCAATAATTCACAGTGACCCAAACATGACAAAGGTTTCCTCTGCGTCGCCTCCACAGCTCCACAGCACTCGCGTGTAATAGTGTGCACTTTCAGAGGTTCAAAAATCAATGTATACCTTTACATATAAGCAACAGAGATTCCTAAATACAATATGCAATGCAGATCCTCTCTCAGGCCTTTATTTGTGTCTTGTATTTTAATAATATAAAACAAAGTAAATCAACTCAATAAACCATGCCAAATTACTGTTTATAACTCTTTAGTCTAGTATTGTGTTTATTTTAAATAATTCTCTACAGGGGGTCTACAGGAGAGTTTTCAAATTTCATAAACATTTAAAGTTTTAGAGTGTGAAGTTTTTCTGTTTTGAAAATTTCACATGGAAAACATTTGATAGGATGCTTCAGCCAGCACACCGTCTGTTTCATTTTAACGCCTCATTATTCCCTTAAATCCACCATTAAATCTGCACTCTTTGACTATTCATTGATTATCTAACAATCAGATCCCTTCTCTCCAGGAGCGCTGCTGTGTCTCTATTCTTTTCTCTCTGCCTCTATTTTATGCACTTAAAATTGAATCCAGAGAGAATGAGCATCGTGTTCTCTCATATTCTGAGCCAAGGTCATCTTAAAAGAATTACCTGGATTCAAACAACAATAAGAACATTCTTAAGAACGGTAAAAACTGTCCATTCAGCCCATCGAAGCTGGAACTTTTAACATCTTAGCTTCTATTTCCTGTTCTCACAAGGCAACAATAAGTGAACGTTAACAGAAAACAGATATTCATCTGTCATTTCTGTTCCCCCCTACCTGCCCCAGCTTCCACTGAACATAAGCGATCACTTCACAGAATCACGTGAAAGACGGATTGTTCGTTTAGTTGTGATGTACGTTTACACATTAGTCAGTAATCTGCAGGTTGTTATCCTATTGTGAAAGGTTTGAGAATTTCACATAAAGCATTTTCTCCAGGCTGGCAGAGGTCACTATACAGGTGAAGCTGTAAAAGGTGAAGTCCACCATACAGGTAGCAAAGCTGTCTGTACCAGGAAAGGTCCCCGTACAGGTAAACCTACCCCGACTCCATCCTCTCAGCTATCCCTTCTCCAGTAAAAGGGACTCCACTGAGAGGAATCATTCACACTGTTAATGACGGTGTAAAGCGACACAGCACTCTTATAGCGCCCTCTGTGGCAAATTCAGCAAGGCCGAGGGGAGCACCAAACCGGAAAGTTCTGTCTCTGTCTCTGTCTTTTAAAAGCAGGTATTTTATTAAACCTGTATTCCAAACCATTCAGTCAGGAGAGGCAGGATACAAAATTGCTGACATTAAGCGAGAATCCTTGCATAGAGGGCGCCCGGCGATATCGCGGCAGTCGAGAGGCCACCGTTAATGGATCTCGTTGCCTCGGTTTCGTTTTGCAGCGGCTTTCAGAGCCGGTAACGGCCCTCACCAACCACCCCCTCCCCAGCCATAACCCCAGTCTGAACCCAAAACCACCACAAAGATTAAAAGAGCGTGACCATCCGTCCAGATCCCGCCCCCTTCAGAGCGTGACCATCCGTCCAGTTCCCGCCCCCTTCAGAGCGTGACCATCCGTCCAGATCCCACCCCCTTCAGAGCGTGACCATCCGTCCAGATCCCGCCCCCTTCAGAGCGTGACCATCCGTCCCCACCCCCTTCAGAGCGTGACCATCCGTCCAGATCCCGCCCCCTTCAGAGCGTGACCATCCGTCCAGATCCCGCCCCCTTCAGAGCGTGACCATCCGTCCAGATTCCGCCCCCTTCAGAGCGTGACCATCCGTCCAGATCCCGCCCCCTTCAGAAATAAATAAGTCACAGGACAGGGCCTGTGTCTCAGCTCGTCTGGACATTTCGTTTGCGAAAATCATTTCATTTTCAAGGTTTTCCTGCGGGTGATTTAAGAGACTCTCCCGTCGAAAATCATGTTCGACAGCGAGAGCCCAATGGGTGCCAGAGGATGGGTAGAATATGGGCCAGGCAGTCCCTCTGCTTTAGGAAAGAGAAAAACATTTCCATTTGATAAGTATTGGAGTTTGCAGTTACAGGAAACATCTTTTTTATTAAAAGTGCGCGTACCACGGATGTACTTTCACAAGTTTTGTTTCCTTCAATAAAAATGGCTGATTTGTATCTCTAGACCATTAAAATAAAAAAGAAAAGTCAGATAATCAGGTGTTGGGTCAGTGCTGTTAATTAAGCTGGCTGCCCTCATCCTCATAAAAAAAAATCATAAATCATATTTCATAAAAATGCCTCTGTTTTATGGAGATATTTGAATAGTTTTGTTCACTGTCTGCATAGTGGAGAAAGAAACACAGTGCTTCAGGGAGAGGTTGGCTGCAGCAGGTCTACGGACAGGTCTCTCCATCTCTTTATTCCTCAATCCCCGACAGTGTAGAGTATTAAAAAATGAATTAAAAGTCAAAGGAGCCAGCCATGACATCACGTGTGATGTCACCCATGACGTCATCACCAGTGCACCTTCCCTCGGGCCCTCTTAAACCTTCCATCTTTAGTCAGAGCTCCACTGTCAGAGCCCATTATGATCTCCAGCCCACATCCACCACAGTTTTCACGGTCTTTATTTCTAATCCGCATGTTTCTACTTTTGCGTGCCTCTGCTCCCATGTGTTTCTGCTCCTGTATTTTTCTGTTCCCATGTCATTCTGCTTCTGTGTCTTTCGGCAATCATGTGTTTTCGCTCCTGTGCACTTCTGTTCAAGATATTCTCAGCTCCTGTGTGTTTCTGAAACCCTCCACCTTCAGTCCGAGCTCCTCTAAGACAACCTCCAAGGGTCACAACTCAGCTGATAGATTTGTGGCCTGAACTAACGATGCTATGAATCATTCCAGATGAGGCATCCCTTTATGATGTCACAGGTACCGTTTATGATGTCACAGGTAAAGATGAATTATGCTCTACCTTCATTCCGTTCTCTCCTCCCCGTGTTACATTGTGTCAGGCGGCTCTGGCGTGGAATGATGATGTAAGAGTGCTTTTGACTAGGGCCGTAAAGTTCGCCTCCCAGGCGTGGGCGTTGCTGTGGGGGGCAGATGGTGGTTTTTGTGTCTGTAGACACACATCTCCCCTTTATGTACACCCACAAAGCAAATACTCCTGCTCTACTCAACCCCATATCGAGGCAGCGCACCGCAGTACTAAAACACACCCGCTTACACTCTTTCATTAAAGTTAGAACAGTTAAAGCCCACTTCCACTAAATTTAGACCAGCTGAAGGACTCTTCCACTAAAGTGGACCAGCTAAAACACACTTACACTAAATTAGACCAACTCAAACACTCCTCCACTAAATTAGAACAGCTAAACACACATACACTAAACTATATTGGCTTGACCACACTGCTACAGGACTATACCGCTTAACCTACACCAGCTGCACACTGTAACATTTTCAGAGATAATGTAACTCCTACAAACAGTGAATGCGTCCAAGAGGGAGCAGATAAGCCCTTATTTACATGTAAACTATGAAAACTGATTAGGTGCTTTCCTGATTTTAACATGCACAGGAACGTAAAACAGACTGCAGAACACACAATGAGGAGGTGAGCGAGCGCATTTGTCACATTCAGTACCGTTTTAGCAGAGAGCAGCAGCAACGTGTTCTATGTTCAGCAGTTCTTTGGAAAAAAAAAAACCGATATTTTTAAAAAGGAGCTCCAGCAGCTCTCTCTAAAAACAGACACTACTTTATTATATAAGACTGCTCCACCCCCTGTATCCCCCGCAGTGACAGGGCCCTGAGCACGCTCAGTGCTGGCTGAGGATCCTCCAGTGGTGGTGAGTCAGGACTCAGCACACTGCATCCCCGCCCCAGCACAGGGCACAAACACAGGGGTAAAACCAGGGATGAGCACAGGGAGCAAACACAGGGGCCACAGCACAGGGCACAAACACAGGGGCAAAACCAGGGGTGAGCACAGGGACCAAACACAGGGGCGAAACAGGCCACAGCACAGGGACCAAACACAGGGGCGAAACAGGCCACAGCACAGGGACCAAACACAGGGGCGAAACAGGCCGCAGCACAGGGACCAAACAGAGGGGTAAAACCAGGGATGAGCACAGGGAGCAAACACAGGGGCCACAGCACAGGGCACAAACACAGGGGTAAAACCAGGGATGAGCACAGGGAGCAAACACAGGGGCGAAACACAGGGGTAAAACCAGGGATGAGCACAGGGCACAAACACAGGGGCAAAACCAGGGGTGAGCACCGGGACCAAACACAGGGGCGAAACAGGCCACAGCACCGGGACCAAACACAGGGGCGAAACAGGCCACAGCACAGGGACCAAACACAGGGGCGAAACAGGCCGCAGCACAGGGACCAAACACAGGGGTATAACCAGGGATGAGCACAGGGAGCAAACACAGGGGCCACAGCACAGGGAACAAACACAGGGGCAAAACCAGGGATGAGCACAGGGAGCAAACACAGGGGCCACAGCACAGGGAACAAACACAGGGGCAAAACCAGGGGTGAGCACAGGGACCAAACACAGGGGTGAAACACAGGGGCGAAACAGGCCACAGCACAGGGACCAAACACAGGGGCGAAACAGGCCGCAGCACAGGGAACAAACACAGGGGCAAAACCAGGGGTGAGCACAGGGACCAAACACAGGGGTGAAACACAGGGGCGAAACAGGCCACAGCACAGGGACCAAACACAGGGGCGAAACAGGCCACAGCACAGGGACCAAACACAGGGGCGAAACAGGCCACAGCACAGGGACCAAACACAGGGGCGAAACAGGCCACAGCACAGGGACCAAACACAGGGGTGAAACAGGCCGCAGCACAGGGACCAAACACATGGGCAAAACCAGGGACGAGCACAGGTAACAAACACAGGGGCGAAACAGGCCGCGGCACAGGGACCAAAGGGGGGTGTTGTTCATTGCAGAGGTGAAACTCTGATGTGAAATGGGGAGAACTTTTGAAGGATGTTTCCTTTGATAAGCAGATGTGGGGCACGTCCCTAAAGACCTGGGGTGAGGAAAGGAGTGGAGAGCATCAGTCACTGCGAGGCCTGGTTATATCAGCCACACAGAGGCATAAACCTGCACTATCACTCTGAACTGCACTGCTTTCACCAGGCTTACAGCAGAGAGGTATAAACCTGGCACTATCACTCTGAACTGCACTGCTTACACCAGGCTTACAGCAGAGAGGCATAAACCTGCACTATCACTCTGAACTGCACTGCTTACACCAGGCTTACAGCAGAGAGGTATAAACCTGGCACTATCGCTCTGAACTGCACTGCTTTCACCAGGCTTACTGCAGAGCGGTATAAACCTGGCACTATCACTCTGAACTGCACTGCTTTCACCAGGCTTACTGCAGAGAGGTATAAACCTGGCACTATCGCTCTGAACTGTTCTGCTTTCCCCAGGTTTACAGCAGAGAGGTATAAACCTGGCACTGTCACTCTGAACTGTTCTGCTTTCCCCAGGTTTACATCAGAGAGGTATAAACCTGGCACTATCACTCTGAACTGCACTGCTTTCACCAGGCTTACAGCAGAGAGGTATAAACCTGGCACTGTCACTCTGAACTGTTCTGCTTTCCCCAGGTTTACAGCAGAGAGGTATAAACCTGGCACTATCACTCTGAACTGTTCTGCTTTCCCCAGGTTTACAGCAGAGAGGTATAAACCTGGCATGAATGGCTATTCTGCTTGTACCTGAGTTTGTGCAGCGTAGCAGAACAGCTACAGCAATTATTGTTTGTACAAACATTATAATCCAACATTATGTTCCACCGGGGAACAAATATTAATTCATAAAGCCAGGCGTGTTTGCAGGCTCGGTTTGAAGGGTTTCCGAAAATCCCTTGGGCATATAAAATTAATCGCACAATTATTGCAGGCTGTGAAATCACTGATTGGAGTAATCAAAAACAGATTCAGTTTTGGTGAATCAGAAACTACCATATATTGATAGTCTTGTTTTGTGTATTGTGTTCCACGTACATATCATTACATTAGCATATTGTATGTATATATATCTGCTATGTTCCCTTTATTATGATTTATGGCAACCTTGGCCCTGTCAGTCTCAGTGGACTTACTCAGGACACCACAGCTGGATCTGAGAAAGACTTTAACTGCTTACATGCTGATAAAATGCCGCCATACTCCAGCATAATGCAGAGGATTTATCTCTAACCACGACGAAACAGTCAAAGTGGGAGAGACATTATTCCTGTCCTTTAAAGAATCTGCAGGAATCGAGATGGTTTGTAAGGGGTTAAAGCGTCTCAGACGGTTCCTTGACCCTGGTCCAGTGAACGAGTGCAGGAAGACCTTCAAATATTCTTTCCAACATGTGACTTATGAGTAAAAAAAAATCAGGTTATGAATTTTCAGTTTTTAAATGAAATGTGCAGGGACACACAGATGAATCAGCAGATAAGGGCTGGGTGAGGGGATATTTTTAAAACCAGTTCTCTTTCCCTACCTCCCTCTCCTTCTCTCTCTATCCCTCTCTTTCTCTCCCTCTCTGTCTTTCTCTCCCTGTCCCCCTCCCTCACCCTCTCCCTCCCTCCCCCTCTCTCTCATTCTCTCTCTACCCGTCTCCTTCTCTCTCTCTCTGTCTTTCTCTCCCTGTCCCCCTTCCCACACCCTCTCCCTCCTTCTCTCTCTCCTTCTCTCTATCCCTCTCTCTGTCTTTCTCTCCCTGTCCCTCTCCCTCACTCTCTCCCTCCCTCCCTCCCTCTCTCTCTCCTTCTCTCTCTCTCCCTCTCCTTCTCTCTCTATCCCTCTCTTTCTCTCTCTCTCTGTCGTTCTCTCCCTGTCCCCCTCCCTCACCCTCTCCCTCCCTCTCTCTCTCCTTCTCTCTCTATCCCTCTCCTTCTCTCTCTCTCTGTCTTTCTCTCCCTGTCCCTTCCCTCACCCTCTCCCTCCCTCCCTCCCTCCCTCTCTCTCTCTCTCTCTCTCTCTCTCTCTCTCTCTCCTTCTTTCTCTCCGCTCCCCCTCACTACCTCCCCCCATCCAAGGTCACTCGGCTCCCAGTGGATGTTGCTATTCCTGCAGTTTGCTCTTCATCCATCTCTCCCCTCCAACACCCCCATCCTGGTACCCCCCCCCCCCCACCCCACCCGCCCCCCAACACCCCCAAACTCTCATCCTCCTCAAGGTTAATGAAATATGGATACGATAGTTTGGTCATCACCTTACACATGGACAGAGAGGTTGCTCAGCCAATCACAGAGTTTGTTGAAAAGTTACATTTACATAAGGTTAATACGCTCTGATGTCCACCAATCATAGGAGACGATGGTCACTGCTAATAGCACACAGGTTAATTGTGATTGGTTGCATTTCCAGGCCCCCAGGTGGCATTCAGGAAGAAGCACTTATAAAAACACCACATGAATTATCTGAGTTTCACATGTGAAAATTGGAAATATAACCAGTCTTTTCGACACATGTGTTTTTGGACATTTCACACATCATGTAGATTTTTTCACATGTGAGATGAAAATTTCACACCTGAAAACAACCAATCACCATCGGTATTTTTGCAATCAGTTGTTCTCAATGTCTTCTGTGATTGGTGGAGCTCCTCTCTCTTTTCTACTTGTGATGTCACAATTGTCTCATCGCTATTCTTTTATCTCTGGTGTTCCTATGATAGAAAGATGTTTCCGAGAGACAATGTCTGAAAGTAGAGAGTGTATCAACTCAAGGATACCTCTCAGATCAATTATAATGACAAAAGAGCATTTTCTGTGGGCGGGAAAGGAGAAGGGGACTGAGGAAGATAAATACTGCACTCCTCTCAAATCTGAAATGAGGAAATAAGATACAAAGCAAAAGATTTCTCTCCTGCTTTTCAGTCCCGTCATCAAAGCCCTCCCTCGCACATTTTCTACATAATAAAGCTTTTACCGTGCAAAGAGAGGGTGAGGAAACAGAGAAAGAGAGGAGGAAAAAAAGGGGTTTGGCGTAAGCTGACCTGTCACATGCCTCATGGAGTGATTCAACCTCTGAGAGAAACTGCCCCTTACAGCTGCCCCCAACAACCACCCCTGCTCATTACCCCTTACCCACTGCCATCAATAATTACCCCAGCGAATCTCTCTCCCAACTCACAACCCCTACCCACTGCCACTAACAACTACCCCAACTAAAACTGCCCCGAACAACTGCCCCAAATAACTTATCTAATTGCCCCCACTAACTAACCCCATAACAGCTGTGTCTCTTTTATTAGGACACGTTCACATAGTTTAGTGTAGGGTTGCAGAGCAGCAAAGCTCTGAGCGTCGAGCACATTGCGAAGCATCAAAACGGTACAGTCAGAGCGCAACACAAAGTTTAACAAGCAGGATAGCGACATGTGACAATCCACAAATAGAACATCAATAAGCCCTGGAATAGCAAGGTTTAACCTACGGCTGATACGACACGTCAAACAGGCAGCGCAAAGCATGCGATGGAACGACACACAGGAAAGCACAACTGTGTCACAACACTGTATGAGAGGAAGCATCTGCTCAAACCCCAAGCCTTAAGAGACTGCCTGTAACAATACCCAAACCAAACACCCATATCAAGATCCCTTTCCCACTACCACTATAACAGCTTCCCAGGTCACATAGTAGAGGCAGAGGGCCTTGGAGTGTTCAGACCAGGCTTGATGCAGTGCTGGATACTCTGTAGACTGTAGGTAAATGGGCTTGATGCAGTGCTGGATACTAGACTGTAGATTGTAGGTAAATGGGCTTGATGCAGTGCTGGATAGTGCTGGATGACAGTCTGTAGACTGTAAATGGGGTAAATGGGCTGTAGGTAAATGCAGTGCTGGATATAGACTCAGTGCTGGATACTGTAGACTGTAGGTAAAAATGGGCTTGATGCAGTGCTGGATACTCTGTAGACTGTAGGTAAATGGGCTTGATGCAGTGCTGATGCAGTGCTGGATACTCTGTAGACTGTAGGTAAAGAGTGCTGTGTAGAGGTAAATGGGCTTGATGCAGTGCTGGATACTCTGTAGACTGTAGGTAAATCACAAACAAAGCAGGGCTAAATGACCTGACCACATGCTCATAGGTTCTTCTTCTGTTGCCCTTAGTTAATCTATAGATTAAATTGTGGGCCTAGCTGCAGCCCAGCGGCTGATTCTTGTCATAATTTGTTATTTTTCTTCTGATATGATCATATGTAAAAACCGCTCCGACAAAGAAAGTGGAAATCCACACCTGGTAAAAGCATAACAGCATGTAATGATGAGGACAGACCATTTAGCCTAACTAGGCTTATCATGAACCTAAAATTCACAGGATATTGAGTACAGAATCGAGCCTGGACTCGCACGCTCCTAGGGTCCTCGCCTCCATTACATGAGCCGACAAAGCAGATGCAAACGGGTGAGTAACGGGCCTCGCAATGAACAGGCCTTTAACTCATCCACCTGAGACTGCCGTTCAGCTCATGGTACGGCTAACAGGGAGGAGAGTTAACTTCTCCGCTCTGATACAGTCCCCCTCGGCACCGCGTGAAATGCACCGCCGTTTGAATCAAATATCACTATGACCGTTCCTCTCCTCTCCCCTCCTCTCCGCTAATTTATTCTTTTGATGAAGGACATTCAGGAGCAAACTCTCCAGCTTAGTATTCAAATGACTGTGTGTGAATCATGCATATCACTGAATATCCCTTTACCTTATGTAGCCCCTGTGATTATGAAAAATTAATTTAATAAACGGCGGAATGCAGGCCACTTCCTGCACAGATCTGTTCATTGCAGCAGGAGGAGGAAGCAGAGCTCGATTTAAAATCTTCTGCTCCAAGGCCACATCTTCTGCAATTTGGCCAACTGTGACTGCGCTAACTTACTTACCTCTCTCCTCTGAGAGCGTGCGCTCTCACATTGCTTTATATCTCATACTGTCAGTGATGAGGGAAAAAAAAAAACATTATGTCTCCAAAAAGAAACTTTTCAAGAAACTGTTTTAGCAAAAAAACAAAAAAACTTTATTGCATCGCATAAGCCTGAAAAGCTCTTGCTATGTGATGTTCTGAGTAAGGTTTTTTGGGAAATTAGCTTTGTTGTGTTCTTGTGCTTGTCTTGCTAATTTTAAGATTGTGAACATGAAGTTGCTCCTGCCTGAACTTCCTGTTTGTATCTTCTGATGATTTTATAAATTATCAATCAATCAATCAATGCACATCCGTGAAAAGATTACATGTTTCCCTCATGCCCCCCTGAGGGCATGGAAAGTATGAGACTGGTGTCGCGGCTGCAGTGTGGAAAAATCGACCGCTTGTTGCCACGTGAGCGGCAGTGAGCCACATGTGCATTTCACTTCTTGTCAAGTTTGTGGGAGAAGGTCGCTATGGTGAAGCAGCGGGCAGTGTTCTGTTTGGGGAGGGGGAGGGTGGAATAAAAACATGATTATAAACACGGCCTAATTCACAGCAGGGTCCACTGGCCTCTCCAAGCACAGAATTCCCCCATTCATCGTTGGAGAAACTCTGAGGGCAACGCAAGCGCCATCACTCTCTCCCGCTCAGCCGCCACGGTTACCAAGGACGACCAGCGTTGCCGCGGCAGGCGGTGAGAAATGTAGTTCAAGCCCTGCCCTGCATGCTTTACTAATTAATGAGGCAATCTGCGTATCGCTCTGTCCGATCGCTACCAGCTCCAGCACACCCTCGAGCCTCTACCCTTCCATATGACTGCAGGAGGGCGAGAGCTAGGCCGACCAAGAGCCTCCAGCGATCACTCACATCCCGCACAGCTGAATTAAGCACACTTACACAGTTAGTAACACTTCATTACAAGTGGACCACAAGCACGATAAATTATTACCTTCCTACGTGTTCCATCATACATCATCACCATTGTCATAAGCATGGATAAGTAATATATACACGTGTAATAACATGCTTATAGCTGCTGCAGTTTGGAGGATATGAGGAAAGCTGCAAGCTTAATACTCTCGTGTCAGTTTTAATTAGCTGGTCAGGATGTTTACGTGTGCTTATGACTAGAGTTATGCCATCATTTCAAGCTGCAAAAGCCATTCGGATGACCTACTTCTGATCTTTCTGTACATTCATTAGTTTAACATACAGGCAGAATTAAAGACAGCAAAGAGAACCACTGAATTTAGGTGATTACACTGTCACAGCCTTTGGTATGCACTTCTGGCTGATATAATTTCCATATTTGTTAAAAAAGGGAAAAATTACCATATGCAAGGTCATTTTTAATTGCTTCTGATTTTAATAAGGAGGAAAGGCTTCCACTGGGACAATACCTGTCTGAAAAGGTGAGTAAAGTTTGAGCTAAAGTCAACACGGACAACAGCAAACTCAGAACCCAGATATTAATGTTGGAAAAAAAACCCACCCTGTCTCAGTAGAGCCACTCCAACAAAATTAATATCCTGGACATAATAGGACAGCTATGAATGCCAATAACAAACTCAGAAATGTATTACTATACATCTGCGCCATTCAACAGACAAGCAGGTCAATATCTGCGGGGTCAATAATTCCCTGTCAGCTTGTAGAATGCAATTAATGGTGGATTTTCAGATCAATATTTTTGAAGGACAATCCTACCCAAAAAGCCAGAATAATTGAAAACGGTGCGCTGCTTTGAGTACATGTAGGAGGAGGTACAACGTGTCATTTCTTTTTTTTTTTTAAATTATCCATTTCCATTAGACACAAAACCATGCTTCACAAACAGTTTCAATTAGCTGAGAATTAAAAAAACCCACAGAATCATCGTTTGATATCTTAGAACAGACTACCAAAGAGCGCTAAACACTGAGCAAATTCTTCACCTCAAGGACAGACCGTCCAGGAGTTGTGGAGTTTATTGTGTTTGAGTCGCCATCAACTGCAGGCTATAAATAAGAAACACCCTGGAGCCTCCATTTTCCACAGATGGAGACTAAATGCTAATAACGGTCTCCATGGTGATGGTGCAAATTGCAAGAGAAGCAGCAATTAGTGTAGAAGTGCTGTACAGGAAATGCACTCACCTTAACACCTGGGAGGTAAACTCAATCTCCCAAGATCCCACAGCTTAGGGTCCAAACTGAGGTAAAACGGGGACACGTTACAGTGAACTGGTTTCTTCACCATGCAGAGTGGGGAAAGAAAAACAACAAATTGTTCTTTTAAAATGTTTCTAGTCATAGACTGATTTGGCACTTAAGTGTGCACCTTGAGAAAAACTAAGAGCAAAAAACAGATTTCAATATTGGTTGAAGAATCTGGATTCAATCAACATTTTGACATTAACTGTGACCTTTGACTGAGATGTTTGTGGAAAAATTGTATGTTGAAAAAAAAACACAGGTATTTAATTGTGAGTCAAAATTAGGGGTGCACGAATGAGTGAAACCAGGTCACAGGCAAAGTGGTCAAACTTTTAGACACTAGTGAGAAGGCATCAACATGACGGATTTCATTGTTGTTCCAAGCACATTGCATTCTCCCAGTAAGGATGTACAGTAACTTCACACAGAGATCAAGAATGAGTGCGCTGTAGTTTTATAAACTTCCCACTTTCCGAATAACACTTGAAAAAATGTTTCAGAAGGACCTGGGCTTCCTCCAGTTATCACGTTGCATAACGGGGAAAGAGAGGCATAAGCAAGAAAATGCCCTCGTTTCAAGAGTGACTGCATAGAGGCTGGACCCAAAATTCAACATTTATGAGGACTGCCACATGCATAATTAACTATCCTGTATATGTGACAGGGGGTGGGGGGTGGGGTGTGTGTGGGGGGGGACAGGAAGTAGGGTACAGCTGGCACCCCATGAATGCTGTCCGCAAGGCAAAACGGTCACCAGGGGGGTTCCCTGGACGGGACAGTGAATACAGCTACACAACACTCTAACGGCCACGCATAAATAATAAACAGTGCTCAGACTCTGCAGTCAGCAGGCCCGTAATGAACACTGAAAGCAGGTCAATCTGAGCCTTTTAAGGCTGTAGCCACATGACTCTGCTCTGCGTCAGGAGACCCGCTGGTCACTTTTGAGTGACTGAGATGTCACAGAACAGTTTATGCACACTATACACAGTGTGTATGTGTGCGCATGGACAAACACACACATGCGCAGGCATACGCAGGTGCATACATGCACGCACATTCTACTGCAAAGGCACATGGTCACGCAAACATACATGCACATATACATATGCATGCTCACACAAGTGAATATATACACACACACACACACACACACACACACACACACACACACACACACTCAGACACACATATATACACAAGAATGCACAAACATACAAGCATAAACCCTGCACGCACACACACAGGCATACACACACACAGACACACAGACACACACACACACTCAGACACATACAGCTGTATAATATCCACACAGAGCCTGCGGTGGGAACATTCATTTTATTTATTCCAGGAATTCACTAGTCAGATGTGCTTGGGCTCCACGCTGTGAAAAGTGACACATCTCTGTTATGTGGTTTCTCAATTCATCAACCTTTTAGCAACAGCTTATTTCAATTCAATAAACACGTTGTTTTCAGAGTGTAGTCTGCCCCAAAGCCACAGTGCTTCCTGTCGCTTGCCCTGAATTTGGTCACTTCCTGTTATTTTTCTAACAACCTGCCGTGAGTGACCTGGCCAGGTTATTACTTAGCAGTTATTAACCATTTGCAGTTGGCATGCCCTATTTTTGAACCTGGGCAGTAGTCTCAGTGGTAAAATGAGACATTGAACGATTCAAAATGACTTTCTTCACAGAGATGCATGGGAAAAGGCACAGAAAGAGAGAGAGAGAGAGAGAGAGAGAGAGAGAGAGGGAGAGAGAGAGAGAGAGAGGGAGAGAGAGAGAGAGAGAGAGAGAGAGAGAGAGAGAGGGAGAGAGAGGGAGAGAGAGAGAGAGAGAGAGAGAGAGGGAGAGAGGGGGAGAGAGAGAGAGAGAGAGGGAGAGAGAGAGAGAGAGAGAGAGAGGGAGAGAGAGAGAGAGAGGAGAGAGAGGGAGAGAGAGAGAGAGAGAGGGAGAGAGAGAGAGAGAGGGAGAGAGAGAGAGAGAGAGAGAGGGATGTATGGATTTCTCAGGGTTGAAAATGTGGGGAACCATTTAAATTAAGAATAAAAGGAGCCATCTTTAGTCCTTTAGGATGAAAAGCTCTGATGAAATCAGTTTGGTGCCATCGCAACAACAGAGGAAGAGATAAAGGGAGAGAGTCAAGAAGAAAAAGGAGAAAACAGGCAGCATTTCTGCACCCCACACAGTAAAGAGCTGTTGATAAGTCTTTCCAGACCGAGTGCATTTTGCTCAGAGTGAATTCCATCTCTCTTAGACTCACAAAGCTCAATCAGAGTCAAATTAACACTGAAATCATTGCAGTCTACTCTGCTGCTCTCATTACAGTCCTACCCTGTCTGACTGCGCTTTCAACTGTAGGCTGGTTTCCAAGGTCACCAGCAGTCAGAGTGAATTAAGTCTGGCAGAGGAACCCTATCTGCAATATGAATGCCATACCACAGAGACCTTATAATTCTGTACAGAAGAATGTCTCACCATTGATACCGTACAACTCTGTACAGAAGAATGTCTCACCATCACAACTTGATGGAAGAAAGGCACACCGTAGAGACATCATAACTCTGTAAAGAGGACTGGCACATCACAGAGACTTCCAAACTCTGCACAGAGAAACGCCACACCATAGATACTTTATAACTACATACAGAGGAACGGCACACCATAGAGACTTTATAACTCTGTACAGAAAAACAGCATACCATAGAAACTTTATAACCATGTACTGAAGAATGCCACATCACAGATAGTTTGTATCTCTTTACAGAATGCAGGAACACCATAGAGAATTTAGAAGGAATATACAGAAGAAAACATCCCACAATAAAATATTATGTTTGAAAATAATAATTAACACTAAACAATTATATTTCAAAGCAAAGTTTAATCACACATTAGGATGCCGTAACTGATTTCACCCTCAAACAGAGCGTTTCCACTTAAGACATGACAAATGAAGTAAAGTGAAACACAACTAACAGAATTACACACTACAGCTTTATGAATCAATAGCCATTAACAGAGGTATCAAAAAAGAGCATAAATAAGGACCTGGACTAATTTGTCATGTCATTCACCTCATTATGCTCTAACCCGCGGGGATCTCCGTGCGAATGTTTCCAATAACTGTCGGTTTCCCTAAAGTGTCTATAATGCCTTCCTGTCAGAGATTAACTCAAACAGTCATTAATTATTCGCACAGCGGTCAAGGTGCTTACACCTGTAAAGGAAGCTGTAAACAGAAGACTGAGCAAAAAGGAAGGTGGAATTGGTTCAGAATGTCAGGAAAGGAAAGGGGTGGCTAGTCCAGGACCTGGAGAGCTACAGAGTGCACTGGTTCTCGTTTTTGCTTCAAAAAGCAGCAATCGATTACAAACCCAACGAACTAGGAGGAGCAAGTTAGCGGTGTAACCACCTGTGATAACTGAACAGGTAAGTATTGAGTAGCAACAAAAACCAGCAGGCTCTGAGACTCTGTGAGACCAGGGCCGCCCGCCCCTGCTGAGGAAATACGGCTGCTTTAAAACATGTCAGAACCATTTCAGATTCACTCAGACTTTCAATACACTCTGAAATCTTTTCCCAAAGCTTCCATCATTTAAATAATCATTTAAATAATCACTGGTTCCGATTTCTCAGGCAAGATTCATAACCCAAGCTGGTGGGCAAAGCGCCACAAAAGAGTAGATTCTGTATGCCCCTCTTTTAGGGGTTTAACTTTGTCACTCGCGTTTTAATTGCACTGCAAGTTCAGTGTAAACAGGGCTACTGTCTGACAAAGGTCAGCAATACACAGTTGCATTTCACAGGTAAATAAAGTAAGGGTGTAGGAACTGTTGGGTATAGGGTACGGGGTAAGGGGTAAGGGGCACACCCCCAACGATGTGAGAAATAGCTATGGCACGATTACCCCCCCCATATCGTTCTCACTCCTTTACTTAGTCAAAGCTGCCACTTCCAGAGAACCATTCCTTGCTTCCTCTTGCCCATCCCTCCTTCCATCTTTATTCCTTTTCTCCTTTCCTTCCTCCCACCCTTCCATCCTCCATCACTCCTTCCATCCCCCTTACCTCTTTCCCTCCTCCTTTCTTTATTTCCCTCCTATTTCCTCTCTTCTGCCCTCCGTTTTCCTGCCTTCTTCCCTCCCTTCCCATGATTCCGTGCCCCCGTGCCTTGGCGCACAGAGCTGGGCGAGGCCAACAAGCACCAGCTGTTCTGATTACCCATCATCCTCAGCTGCGCTGCCAGCAGGATGCTCTGAGAGCAGGCCAAAGAGCAACCCTCCCTGCTAATACTAGCATTAGCGATCGCTCTCCTATGAATATGTTTTAAACCATAATTAAAATATATCTAACGTAAGCAGAAATTTACTGCCAGCTTGTACAAAGCTTTTTTTTTTTGTTTTGTTTTTGCTTTGACACCAATTTATGTCCCAAAAGGGTGTGTGTACCCCCTGAGGGGTTCATCCAGTGCGTGGAATACAGAAGAGGGAGCAGATCACTGAGAGATCAGGGGTGAAAGGTTTTTAAAAGGTAGATTTTTTTGTTTTTTTGTGGTGTTTATTTGAACAGGAACAATGGCACATCTGCACTGCTGCCCTGGAGCCCAGCAAAATGTCTGGTGTTAATTTAACACTCACAGTGTACATATGAGAACAACTGGACTCTTATGTACACTGTCAGGGTTAAATGAACACTACACGTTTTGCTGTGAGCCAGTGAGAGACTCCTAAGCAGAGAAAATGGCAACACCAGCGGAGGAAATATGTCTCAAACAGCTCAAAACTCACAGCCAAAATGAAAAGCAGATTTCATGACATAACCATGTCTGGATACAAATATGATTATGGTGAATATTTGGTATATCTGAACTGACTTTTCAGAAAGTGTGGTCCTTTTTGTAAATATTAAAGTGAATTCTTTAAGTGCAGTCATTAAAGACCTGCACTCAGTGTTTTTAGTTAAGATGAGTGAAATAGTGTTATCTGCCAATGCCCTCCTAAGCCAATCAGAGCCTTTATCTGCTGGCAAGCAATTATGCCTACACATTACAGAACACTTCAGTCTAAAATATTGAAAATACACATGAAATCAAAATACATTGCACTCTTACTGAATTCCTCACAATGACCCAAATTCCTCTTCGTCTTCTGTTGATTTCCATTCATTATGCATAACTTCAAATCTGGCAGTCCTCCTAAAATCATACAAAGAAAACATCCTGCATGAAATCGATCAACCAATTGGTTCGTTGTACATTGTAATTTTACCCTGACAAAAAATAACACAGTACCTTAAGATTAAAGTAAACCTAAAAGCAACCCAGCATACGTCACATGTGTGACCCAACCTGCTGGGTCGTATCTGTATTATGTATTCATACCCTGTGTTATAATGGCCCCTGATGGCAGATGCCGTCTGTGATCCACCAGGCTGTGTTATAGTGATCTCTTCACCTCACACATGGGGTTGTTTTTTAACCCAAGATGAACGTAGATGTTGTTGCAGAAAAGCTCCTCTGTGCTTTTATCTGTAAAAGAAGGGCCTGAGGACAACACCACGCTGACTTTGTGGGGAAAAAAATTCAATCAGCGGCAGAAAACATTCATCTCACTTGGTGAGAGAAGTAACAAAACTTTAAAATCTCATCCCATGTGAGCTTTGCCTCAGTGTCGATTAAAAAAATAAATAAATGAAAGCATGGTGTTCTGTGCAAGATGGCAAATATGCATCACAAACAAGGAATTCTCATGATAACACACAAGTGGCTCCATCTGTAGGGGGAGAGAGAATGATTTTTTTCACAGATTGCTTTGGTAAGTCTCAGGACAGTTTCCTTATTTATGTGACTAAACTTACTGGGACTATGGACGCAAGTGGCATGCCTTAAAATTAATATACAAATAAATATATAAACAAAAATAAATATATAAACGCACATTTTTTAAATCATAACCAAAAAACTATTCTGCTATTGAGGTATACTGTACAATGTTTGTGTACATATTATGCAGTTGAGGTACACAGTACATTTTTAGGGTACACGGTCAAAGTACATAGTATGGTGTTGGAGTTCACTGCAAATGAGGTTTGCAGTATGTTTTTGGGGTACATGGTAAGATGTTGGGGTCCACAGCACACTGTTTGGGTACATTTTTCATGTTTGGGGTGCACGTTTGGCACACACCATGTATGGGGTACACAGAACACTGTTAATTGGTACATGGTACATTGTTTGATGGGGTAACACTATTGGGGTACATGGTGCATTGTTGGGGTACATGGTACACAACAGGAGCTGAATGGGACAGTGCAGGTGTGTCTGAGGATTTCAGTGGTACAGCGTGTGTTTGAATTCTTTTAGGTAGCCCCTGTTAATTTCATGGCCTGCCATAACTCTGGGCTGAGACGAAGGCAGAGTTCCATGCACTACAGGCATATAGAATAAGAGCCACTTTCGGGATGCAGGATTATCAAGAGTGTGTGCTTTCCTGATAAGTGGATTAACATGATATATTCATTTAACTTTCGCAGGCTCAAGCGCCGCTCATAGTTAGCGAAATCTCGCCTGGATTATGTATGAGTGAGAACTATTTCGGAGAAGGCGAACGGAATGCTCGTGGCAGCAGAATTCCGTAATTATCCGCCACAAGTAAACTTCTCCGCTTTCAAATCCTCCGGTGCTCTATTGAAGAGGAGCACAGGCCTTTGCAAGTCACTCTAGTGGAGGGACAAATATGCTGGCAGCCGCCCATTAGCTGCTTCCGCTAGTGCTAGCGCTAGGGTCTCTTTCTTTTTGGTCCTCTCTCACACGAGCCCCGCAGCTCTCTCCACCAAGCAGACACAACTGCTTTTTGTATATGTATAAATTCATATTTTATCAATGGGCAAGGACATTTTGTGATCAAAACTATTTAAAACATTTAAAAAAATTTAAATATTTTGATATATGAAAAGACATTATAATGCTGTTTTCAAACATTCAGAGTATCTCATAATTAATAATTGTTGTTTATAATGTAAAAATCATCTATTTAAAAAAACCTATGTTTTTGTACATCCCTCTGTAGTTCCCTGTCTCTAAACCTAATTGGTGGATGACTGTAAAAAGTCAGTGTCATTGATGCTTGCAGCATTATTAAACAGGGTTTCACGCTGTGTGAAATTACACAGCAGTGCAGACGCATGAGGCCTGGTTTAAACTCGTCTGTAGGACGAGCTCTAGCCTCTCATCTCAGCGATGTGAGGAAACACAGCGGCTGAGAGGAAGTTGGGCGAAAGCTGCGCAAAGGAAGCTTCCCTCCCGATTAGCATCGCCTTTACTCGACCTTCCCTGGGGGGCCATGGGGGGGCGGGGGCGGTGACTCTCCGGGATGATGCGTTTGAACAGCGCGGGCAGATGGAGCCGGGACTGGTGCTACAGACGTCCTCCTGCGTTAGCCATGCGCCAGCGATTAGCACCCTTTTCACGCGATTACGCAACGCTTCCTGAAGTGAGGACCGCTTCCTCAGTAAGACCGCCGCATAGAGCAGGAAGTGATGTCGTTCCCTGGGCCCGCATTACAGCGGGTTGTGCAGAGTTTCACTGTCGCTCAGCACAGTCCATCAAATTAAGTGGCTGATTATACAGACAGCTGGTCTTGTCTGGTTTCCTGGGTCTGAACTGGTTAAAAAGAAAAGCCAACAGAAACCTGTGGTCCTCCAGGACCAGGGATGGTGATCCCAGCAGACACTGTGTCTCTCCAGCACTAGTGTAAGGGACCCCAGCAGCCAGGATTGAGCACTGTTTAAATGTGAACCAAAGTTAGGGACAAAAGTTGATTAAATCCCAGCCATAGTGCCTTGCGCTGCTATGCCGTGAAAGTTCTCCATTTTAGTACACTAAGAGTCATGATACTAAACTATGTGAGTTTATGGCATAAGACAATGAAAGTATAACCAAACATATGCAACCGTAATACCTCTGAAAGAGAAGAAAGAAAGATGAAACTGTTCTTTTCCTCTTTTACCGACAAACACAAGGAACACACAGATATTTCCACAAAGGAGTCCATTTTGTGCTCTCTGTTTGTGTTTGTTTTTATTAATGTTTTCATGATTTTAGAGAGAAAAAAATCTAACTGACAGCTGGCTTTCCAATCCCACAAGCCTTCAAATCTGTGAAATCCGCGGAAATTTGGCCAATCTGGCTTAAAAACACAAAGCTGGCAACTCTGATATGTACAGACATCACCGAAACAACACAGCGAGTATTATTAGGAGATCACAACGGGTTTACAAAAACAAACGCTCAGATTGTCTCACTGTGGGCTAAAGGCTAGCACAGGCTAGCCTGCCTTCCCATCATGCCCCATGTGTGCTGCATTCAGGTGCACCAGCTCAGTGAAAAAGGGTGGAGATGGCCATATTACTCAAGCCTATGACAGTTTTGCAGTGACAGTATATTTTACTCCTTTCAAATGCTCTATAAATCTGAGTCCTAAATATTCACTCTGCTGGATTCAATAAAGAATTTATCCCCAGCTTTGGCTCAGAATTAAATCTAGGCATATATTTTTTCCTGCACAAAAATACTTTGACAGGTCCAGGACTTATTCAAATGAACTTGCCATATAGTGTTTATAGTTCTCTTTCTTTTCTTTACAACCAAACATTTGCCTGTCTGTCTGTGAGTTAAAGTTAAAAATGTTGATTAAATTCAAGATTTGTGCCTCATTTATTATATAAAAAAAAAACAAATTAGGGTAACACTTTGGGATATGCAAATTGTTTATAAACACATTTATAAGTAGTTTATAATCATTAGTAACCCATTTATTAATAATTACATATGATTTGCTCTGTGTTTCTGAACATCATTTAATGACACTGTCTGTGGCTCAAGACAGGAGCCTGTTCTCCTGGTACCTGTGACAGGTCACAGAACTCCTGGAAGGCAGATCTGAGTGCTGGATCAATCGACAATA
Organism: Albula goreensis; assembly: GCA_022829145.1. Lineage (NCBI taxonomy): Eukaryota > Metazoa > Chordata > Actinopteri > Albuliformes > Albulidae > Albula > Albula goreensis. The sequence continues at coordinate 1,977,130 of CM040763.1, read as the reverse complement.
GTGACCAAATATGATCACAATCTGAACCTGGCCTAAAGGCACAGACAGCACAATTTTAAAGGCCATAATGGGTGGAGTTAAATGATCTATCAATCACGGATTTCTTTGAACCAATCAGAATGTCATGGCCATCACAGGGAAAACACAAGATTGGTTCAGCTCAGTCAGTAACTGACATGATGTGGTAGCTCCACCCATTTGTGATGTCATAATGCCTCATTCTCCTATCACTGCACAGCGAGAATTGTGCCAGCTTAAATCAAGCTTCTAAATAGGAACTGGTGACTATTGACTGTCCATGTCTAAGAAGACGTGAGAGTAAACAAAATAAAGAGCTTAGCAACCTCCACAACCTCCTCTGACCAAATTTATTGAACTTAAAGCTGACACATTTCAGAGACAAACTTCTTTGCTAGAATATACCTCTAAAACGCCCCGGCTTTGGTTCAATAAATTCAGTAAAAAGGGCGACCACTCTCCTTAACTCTTCATTTCAGTTTATTCACTGAGAATAACCTTAAACGCAGGGCCTGCCACGTTTTTAAGTGTGTAACTGACATCTTAAATTGAGCTGGACTGGAGTGGATTTATAGCTTTATCCCGCACTGCTGCGGTGCTGTTCTCATTCCTTAGCCGTGCCGTCGCTCCGCCTCACCCTCCGGGGGCCGCTGCACAAACACCCCGACATCTGCAGTCTCTATTATAAATCAGACAGCCTTTTCCAGCCAATCACAGGACACACCAACACTCCGGCACACACATCTGTTACTGCTCCGCCAGGAGAGCGATGGAGAGAGAGAACGCCGCGCGACGGGTAAACGATTAATCTGCACGTTTCCCTAAACACATCGGGGATGCGCGTCCGCGTTTCGCTCGCCGTTTTCTCCTCCCCGCAGTTACTCAGCATTCAGAACGCGGCTTGCTAGAAACGCCCTCTCTCACGCAGCTAGAGCCTCAGGGGGGGGGGGGGTTGGGGGAGAGGAGAGAAGAACGATCCTGCACAACAACAAACGCACCAAGTTATTAATTAGAGCAAACCAGAGCGCCTGACACTGGAAACAAGAATACACAGAGTCAAAATGAATGTCTTATTATCCTCTACTGCACACATTACAAACATATGCATGTACTCCCCATAACATTTCTTTTCCCATACATAAGGTAATATACGTCTCACTGTCATTTAATACATTACACCTCTATATCCCATAATTTCTCATTTCATACCTTTCATTCAGGACTTAAGTAGCTGTGCCATCTACGGCTTCCCTTTTTTTTTTTTTTTTTTTTTCTTTTTACATATAAGCTCTTTAGACAGCTGGATATTTACAGCAGTGATTCTGCTCAAGCACCATGCTCAATGGTAGTACAGCACAGTCCTACAGCCCACTTGGGAATGAAACCTGCAACCTCAGAGTTACAGGCCCATTTCCCTAACCACTACACCACACTCCAGCCTCAATTCTCTGATCCTGTGCTTGCACTAAACTGCGATAAATCTGGCAGAGTCTAACTCAGTCCACGTTTTACGGCACCGTGTAATGTCCTTTAGCATCTGGAGCTGCAGGTTGGTTGAACCATTAAAAGCCCCACAGAAACACATTACTGCACATTTGCAACAGGCAGGGAGAGACGCTCCCTAAATTCAGATTTATGTACGGATGCAACAGGGGTAGACTGCAGAAAAATCTGCCTGCGTTAGCTCAGCAATGCAGGGGTCAAGCCCATTCCTGGGTTTGACCTTTCCGGAAGGGCCCGTGATTCACTGACACAATCCAATCAAAAAGCAAGCACGCTGTGCCACAGAATTCAGCCGGACGTACAGGGTGCATTACATAGTTCTGTTTAATCAGAACAGGGACAGAGATGTGTAAGGTAATTGTCTTTCTCCATGTCATTCCATAATAAGCTTTAGAGAAAATGGAATAAATTGTTCAGAGAAGGAAAGTTATGTACGCGTAGGTGGAGAGGTCAGCGTTTTTCGAGAATGGCATAAAATCATGCTGCTTGTGTTAATTTTGATTGAAAGTGTTTTTTAAACTTTTTTTTTTTCTTTAAGATTTATAAATAACATCGAGCGGTTAGAAGATAACCCATCAGGGCCTGTGTATTAATATTAAGTTTATGTAATTTTATAATGTTAATTTTTCTAGTACTTCACTTTCCCTCATTTTAATATTGCATAATTCTGTGAGGGAGTTTAGCATATTTGCATTTTCTTTACTGGTGAGAGTCTGAACAGAGTCACAACAGGCGATGTGTGATAAGTATTTGCAGTATTTTAAAAACTGTTTAAGATAACTTCTTGCATTTTAAGCATGCTGCCTCTTAAATCGCCTTTTTTGTCAACTTTGTTTATTGCTTTGCCACCCTTACTTTTTAATAAAATTGGCACACATTTTACAATATCCTGGATTATTTCTCTGAGCTGTCCTTTTAAATATAATCTTTTAAGTTGATCCTTCTGTCTCCTCACCTCCTCTGTAAGGATGTGTTTATCTACTGTGGAGAATGCTTACTCAACTTATTTTTCAAAAGGATTGAATTTACACTGCATGTCGAGAACCATTTGTTTGAATTTCCTCAACTTCTCACACAGTTCTGCAGTGTAGAATCCATCTGGAGCCTGTGCTGCGTACATTTTCTTTCACTTTATTAAAGTTATGGTGCTGTGAATGTGCTCCTCTGCATAGTTCTTTTGAGTCTGCTTTTTCAGTAGGATGGAAAAAGTAGCACTAAAAAATTGTTGGCATAGGAGTACAATAACTTGTAGTAAATGAAAGCAGTAATTCCAGTATATATTTATTTTCTATAGCCAAGGTGTGGCACACACACACTAACACACACACACACACCCATACTAACACACACACACACACACACACACACACACACCCCCATACCAACACACACACACACGCACTAGGTTGGACTCCTGATTTGTATTCAGAGCTCGGTAGGGTAAGAGCTGGCTGTCTGCTGTAGGACATGGTGTGCTGCCTTATGGCGCAGTGGAGATCACAAACACAGCAAACACAGGCCACACCTGGGCCACATCACCTCCACAACACAGGCCACACCTGGGCCACTTCACCTCTGCAACACAGGCCACACCTGGGCCATATCACCTCCACAACACAGGCCACACCTGGGCCACATCACCTCCGCAACACAGGCCACACCTGGGCCAATGTTTCAGCAACGGCTATATATTGGGGGTGTTGGACCATGTTGGCTGTACAAGAGGATATGAGTCCAGAATGTAACACATGCACGTTCTTTCTGCTGTCTCTTTCATCATGCAACAACGCCAGTCAACATTTCACTCAAAACAAGAGTCAAAAAAGTGAGGACCGCCAAATCTTGCAAATCGAGTGAGTCTTTGAAACTGTTTCCAAGCAGGTTTTTACAGGTGGCTAAAATATTGCAGCTAGATCAAAGTCAGTGCCACAAGAGAGCAGTGTGAACGCTGGGTCTCTCTCCAGCCAGTTAGCGATGCCTTAACTGGGTCATTACTCACCCGGCCCCATGCATGCAGCTCTGGGTTAAAGCACTGAATGTAAGCATGATAAGCAGAATGTTGGTATTTAGACTAGACAAATAATTTCATTTCATATGAGCAGATTGTATTGTGTGCAAATCGTCACAACTAATTTAGCGAATAATGTGAGTGTATGATGTAGAGAGTAGAGGCTGGATACACTCCAGAACTCACACTGCCCTCTTCATCACTGAGTCTGACACCGTAGGGCTAGATGACCTCAGAGATACGAACACACGGGGCACACACAGGTCCTGTGCAGATCTCTGAGGCATCCGTGACTTTGGAAAGGAAGGTGAAAAAAAAAAAAAAACAAACCACAACACGCGTAAACAAGCATGGCTGTTATAGATTAAAGAGAGAGTAAACTACCCGCCTCTCCCCACCCCCCCAGAATAATCAGAACAAAATTAACACTCTGCTAATTGACAACAGAGCACTGCTGCAGCTTTACTCTAGAGCTGTCAGATTGGATTATTCTTAGCTCAGGGTGAAGTTGTGCGGGGGGGGCGGGGGGTGGGGGGGTGCACTGCTGCAGCTCCTGGGCAGAGTACATCCTTCTCTCTCTCCCTCTCTCTCCCTCTCTCTCTCTCTCTCTTAGGGACGTTTGGAGGTCACCATGGCAACCCTTTGTCCCCTTTTTTTTTTTTAAACCATATCTGGAGCTCAGACCCACCCCCCCCCATCATCCCTCTCCTCCCCCTCCCACACAGTCGCGCACGCACTGCCCCACCCCCCCCCCCCACCCCCTGCACTGCAGTATGCTCTGCACCAAGACCTTATACGCACTGTACAAATACGCAGGACGGGAACTCTCCCTCTGCCCCCCCCACCCCTCCCCAGTTCACTGGGTTAGGAGAGCGCGTTTGCCTGTCTGAATTCCGATCCCAAAGCATGGCCCACATGCAGAGGGGTCTGAGCTGTCAAACAGCTCACAAGTGGATTTGGCTGGCAAAAAAAAAGTCATAATCAGTCATAATTCCATGGCTTCTGGACTAACTCACATTAACTTGCAATGAATTACTTTTTTAAAATTTATTTAGTGGTCAGTTTGCAATATTGCAGATTCCAACACAACATTGAATTACACTGCCGTTGCAACATAAAACACCAGCTCTGATGCACTTACAGAGGAGAATCGCCGGACAGGGCAGTCACTGATCTTAATAGCTGTGATACATTAGAGAATCTAACACAGCGTGTATTATTTCCATTTGACCAGAGCTACAGGTTTTAATTCTGTGGCCCGCGCCTGGGCACCTCCACTTGTTTTATGAGTCTCTAAAGCAGTTGTTCCAACAGCAACCTGCGTCGACAGCTTGAGTCGAGAGCTCGTCTTACTTATTCTGCTCTGAGATAATGTTCTTCTTCAACCAAGCAGATGGTGAATTTGGAAGAAAAAAAAAAATGATATTACAACAGGCTCAGAATCCCCTGCAGCCAAAGCCATCGTATGAATTATTACTTCAGTATGAGTAATTTCATGTTCTTTTTCCATATCTCCCATTCTTGCCCGTTTTTATGATTACATGGCAAAAAGGCTATTTAAAAAACATAAGAGTTGTGGTCAAAGCGTATTAAAATGTGAAGCACTTCGAGGTGTGAATATTGCTCTGTACTGCAATTATGCCTTTCAAAGGTTCTCGACACGTCTGCCAAGCTCACCGTTTTTTGTGGTTGCCGTGTTGCAGTTACCATTGAAATTGTAACATATATAATGACATAATGCCCTTTTTACTTTTTTTATATTCTTTGTTGAGTTCTTCACATACATTTTTCTCTCAAATATCATTTCCCGGTTGGTCTAGGTGCTATTTGTATTTCCTTTGGGTTTTGTGAGGGCTGAGCTGAGCAGGGCACAGTGTCACAGTGACAGAAATGCATGGGACAGGCGATTGTTAAACTCAAACCGGTAAAATAAGTCGGTAGGTTATTAATGTATCACGCTGTGTTGGTAATGAATCCAATCTCATGTTGACATTAATCGGTCAGGTAGGTTAAGGTGAGTTATCAGGTGAATCTGGGCCTTAGTAACAGGTAAATGGAACCTTCGCTCATTCAGGTTTAGCCCCCAAAAAAATCATCTTTTCACAGTCATTTCTGGCTGGATTAGAAGGGCCAGTTTCAGTCTGAATTAAACTCTCTTTAATGCAGAGACACAGTTAAGGGCCGATGAGGACTGAATCCAGTCTGTACCTGAGAGAATGAAACACTGACAGAGACCATGGCTACTGTCACCCTCACACACCGGAACACCTGAAAACCTCATCACCTACCTCAACACACACCCAATCACACACCGGAACACCTGAAAACCTCATCACTTACCTCTACACTCCATCACATACCTGAACACCTGAAAACATCATCACATACCTGGACATTCCATCACATACCTGAACACCTGAAAACCTCATCACTTACCTGAACACTCCATCACACACCTGAACACCTGATCACTTAAAGGCCCTTCAATATATTTTCTGACCCCAACAAACACCTAGCTCACCTGATCATCCCGTCACACACCTGCACGCATGAACATCACAGATGGTTCTTGCCACCATGACGGGGCAGAGAAACCAAACAGTGCCTCCTGCAGGGTGCTGCACCAATCATTGTGTTTCCCTGTGGAAATGAAAGCATTGCGGTTTGTTGAGCCAGTGACTGACAGCTCACTGTATTTCCAATCATCATTGGGTTAAAGGAACCTCATTCTACAGCAGCCAGAGAACCTTCCATCACTCACCTGTGCTTGTCACCTGGATGAGCGATGTCCGTGGGCACTTGCCCGCACTGTGGCTCACCTGCTCACCTGCGCCCCGCCGAGCGGACCCAGGCTGTCAGCACATCCGGAGCCAGATGGATTTTCTGGGAATCAAATTTAAAAGCGTTTGTTTTTTCTCTCCCCCTGCAGGTCTGCCAAGGCAGACTCACAGAGCTTAATCACACTCTTCTGTTTCCCTTTTTTTCTGTTGTTGTTGCCATTATTGTTTTTATCCCTTTTGTTTTTTTTTTTTTTTTGTGGGCACCTACAGGGGACCATGTGGAGGGATAAATCCTCGCCGAATCCACCTCCCTCCAAGCTGAACTCATTACCCACAATCCTTAGAGGCCCAGGGCCCCAGTGTGAGAGCAGTCAGCCTGTACCTGGCACACGGCCGACTGTCCCACTCTCCAGCCCCTCTGAGACGGGGGAGGGCCCACCCCGCCGGCCCCCGTCAGGTTCCTCCAGCACCTCAGGATTAAAGTTTATTAATATTTCACATGCATAATGAATTCAGTGGCCAGCCCAACTCACTCTGCGCGTCACAACAGTAACGATGAATTAATGAATCAAACCACTAACCCCAAACTTAATGACTGGTGATTCGTTTGTCCCGAAACAGTCAACACATCATTTTTTGATATCATTCCATCCCTGTTATTTCCCCTGCCTCCCACCCCCTCCAACACGGCTGTTTCGGATGCCAGGATGAAATTGTTTCACCTGTCTCCTCTCCGCCTCAAAATCCTCCGTCAGTTGAGGAGGACTGAAAACACCACCCTGCCGGCTGGCATATCTGTCTCTCCCTGCAGTCCAACAGCTGAGCTGCGCAGCCATCGATGTTTCTATCCGCAGTGCTGCGCAGTCACTGCACCAGAAGACTGCAGAACACTTCAATGCAGAGGAAGATGCTATTGGGCATTGAGGCAGGGAAGCCCCTCCCACCCTGGACAATGCTAAGCCAATCAGGATCAGGCCTTGCTTAATGTGATTAACTCCGTGTCTCTGATGTGGCATAATGCCGCCAAATGTCAGACAAACTGCCAGAACAGTGCCCAGGAAATGTCTTACAGTAGTGCAGGTACCAGGTGCCACTAATTTGACTCCTTAATTCTCAATCTCAGTCCTCAGTGGTAAGACTCATAATTATGACATCATAATGACAAAGCCTGACAAAGCCTTGTATCTATTGTGGCATAACAACATCAGCTTCCGGAATGCTCTTTGATACTACACCAGTGGTCACTAGTAAATACAATCTCGTGTTAGTGGGAGAAGAATATATTATGGAAATACACAAATACAAGACAGAGGGAGGGGCGGGTACTTCATACAATATCCATCCTAGCCAATCAAATCCACCCTCATAAATCTGATGCTGCCAATTAGAAGGCCAGGCAAGCTGTGCCAAAAGAAGATGAAAATGTGTTTTCTGGAGGCTCGATTGGAGATGAAGTGTTTGGAGTTGAGACGATGCTGGACTCTCAGCCAAATGCTGGCTCTGGCACCGATGAGACGTTTTTTAAAACAGCGAAAAATAGAAACCAAAAAACCCAAAACAGCAGGCTACCGGGAATTTTTGATTTTGATTCAAATGGAGAAAAACTGAAGGATTTGACAGTAAATAGTTGACACATCTCTCTGGGGCTGGATAATGCACATTACCAAGGCCCACTCACAGCAGACTGGAGAGATGGAGGACTTGGCGAGACCAGTGAAACACTCTGGCAGGCTGGGCCGACTGGAAAGTCTCCTCTCAAAGGTAGGGTTGCCAGATCAGGTTGTAAATCCACAGCCTCAGGATGGGGGATTTTGAGCTGAGCCCAGTTTGAGCTGTTTGTATCTGAAACTCTGCAGTTAGCTTTCTCTGCCCAGCCTCCTGTATGAAGTCCACCCAGTCTCTCAGTGTGTATAAGACTGAAAAAATGGCACTGACCTTGTATATACACACAAGTACATGCACACAGACACACACTAACAAAAAAGACTTTTTTCTCTCTCTCCTCTCAAATACACACACACAAACAGTTTTATCACCCACCTGTCTGAGTCAGAGGAGGAGTTTCGGAGTAAAAATGCACAGGGGATTAAGATTTTTTCTGTGGAGAAAATCTGGAAAAATCTGAAAGTAAGGTCGTCTTAAAATGGGGGATCAGCATGAGGAATGTTTTGTAGGGAATAATAAAAATCCTAAGCATCTGGCAACCCTGGTGCTGACGCTCCAGCTCTGCACTTGAGAGATGGAACCGGTGGGGGACGAGAGAATCCGCTACAAACGGCAGTGTCAGCCCTCTCAGGTGCAGCGCGGCCAGACTAATGGGACTCGGGCATTAGCTATGGGACCTAATGAGGCCAACTCAAGCAGCGCTCAAAGGTCGACTCACTGTGTGGAACCACCAGGCCTCAAATCCCAGTTATTTACCAGCCAGAAACACGACGTATACAACAGAATACACAATACAACACAGCACAGTCACGTACAGTAAGCTTCAGGAGAATACAACAGAATATACAATACAACACAGCACAGTCACGTACAGTAAGCTTCAGGAGAATACAACAGAATATACAATACAACACAGCACAGTCACATACAGTAAGCTTCAGGAGAACACAACAGAATATACAATACAACACAGCACAGTCACATACAGTAAGCTTCAGGAGAATACAACAGAATATACAATACAACACAGCACAGTCACATACAGTAAGCTTCAGGAGAATACAACAGAATATACTTTACTGATCCCCAGCCAGGAGACTAATCTTACCATGAGTAACATGAAAATGAAATCTAAAATACAAAGGGGCAGGACTTAACCACTAATCTACACTCACCATGTATCATCTTAGGTTGGCTGTGGGTGACAGCTGTCACCATATTATCAACTATAATAGCACTATGAGCATGCTGTTTGTTAATATTAATCAATGTTCATGATGCAAGAAGGTGAAAAAGCAATCATTGACTATTCTTAAGTGTTAATAAGGGCAAGAGAGAAACTTGCATGGAATAGGCCCACACTGGCCAATCAAATTCCCTTCGGGCATGCACTGGCCAATCAAATTCCCTTTGGGCATGCACCGGCCAATCAAGAGCTAATAAAATATGCACTGACAATTCAAATGCCCTTTTTGGTGCGTGCCACACTTTTATTGTTGGAAAGCACATGGCATTTCACGGTAAATTAAAAAGGTGCACGGTCCAGAAGCAGGGTTTCCACAGAGATTAAGAGCAGCGCTGTGGGGCATTATCATGTGCTATTTGCTGAAGCATTATGGGAAGTTTAAAGCGCAAGCTGAAATCGCTCCTCCTAATGCGGCCCACATTCTCATCACTCCCTCCGATACTCTCCACATTCTCATCACCAGCAGTTGTGTGTAGGAAGACGGATGGAATACCAATGACTAAGACCACGTTTCTCTGTCAGAAGTTAATTTCCCTTCAGTCCGCCATTTAAATGTAAAATTACACAGTAGATTCATAGTATTTTTTAAGAAAAATCTCAAAAAAAAAAAAAAAAAAAATGCGGTCAGCTCCAAAAGGCTGAAACAGTACATACTGTCCATAAGCAGTGGCATATGCTACGAATTTCTCCGCACTCCGCAAAGAGAGATCTCATTACCGCCCCCGCTAAACGCAAGTAGCAGAGCACTGCTGCCACCCAGTGGCCATCGCCTATATAACAAGGTCCTGTATTTTTCCTGCAGCCAGATTTTCCCTCCCAGTGATTCAGTCCTCCAGCTGGATGCCGACGTAGCCTGCCCATCGGGCCTGTGGGGCGTACAATCATTAAAAATCAACACATTTCCTTACCTGGATCGTCTCCATTTGCCGTTTAACACACTGAGTCACCAAGAGCGGCCTGCGGTTTGTCTTATCAGTTCGGTGCATTAGAATTTCCAGTGATGCGCGCACTGATACAGACAAGAGAGACAGAACGCGCCTTTGTCAGATAAAATGATATTTGACCTTTTCTTTGTTATGGAAAGAATGCAACAGAGATAAAAATACTGAAAATTTAGAACTTTCATTTGTCCCACCATGAAATTTCAGCCCTGAAAAACATACATAACTGACATTATAAAATTAATTTTGGACAAAATGCATTTAAATTTTAAGATTTTCTTGTAACATTTTACCACCAAGGTTATTTTTGTTAATGCTGTACTATTAAGACTTGTTTTATGCTGGTTAGCTGGTAAAACAGTTAATTCATTTAAGAGCATTAATTAAAATTAAATAAATAAATTCATCACACTACATTAGGGGAATTGTTCCATGAATGACAAACTTCACGTCCACTTCCAAAACTGACGGGATCAAAGTGGAAATTCCCCCAAACCAGTTAGCTGTGTCCCCAGGAACGGGAGCTCAAGGGTGGGGATAAAGCGCTGATAGTTCTGCAGATCCCTGGAGATTTCATTTCCATTTCACGTAGAAATTTAGCCGACGTTCTTGTCCAAGGTGACTCACGCAGCTTATACTTTTACACACTATCCATTTAGACCGCTGGATATTTACTGAAGTAATTTGGGTACGTTACTTTGCTCAAGGGTATGGCAGCGTCCCCTATCAGCCACCTCTGAAAACCCATTTTAACACAGGCTGTTACAATGCCCTACCCATTAAATCATCAACACACCTGACACACAGCCAGCACCGACATAATAATTATGTTTATTGTATATTAATTATGAATGAATCATACCTTCTCATTGGTGAATATGAATAAAAGTACAAAAGAGTCCAGAGAAAGCATTACTTATATATTTTTTTTTTTTTAAAAAAGTTAAGATTACACAAGATTGAGTATTCCATCACCTTTTCAAAGAGGTTTTAACAAACACGCACGCCACGCACACACGCTACATTTAAAAATGGAGGTCACATCACAGATATGAGACGAGACAGGTGCTGTGACTTAACAGCTTTAATGTAAATCCATGACAAAGTGTGATTACATTTCTACACATATACAATATGCATATGTGAGCATACAAATTCTCTTTAATAACTCGATTCACCTCGGAGACCGAAAAAATGATCAAAAGTAACAGTGAATAACAAGCTATAACATATTTCACCACAACGCGAGCCCCTTGTCACCCTACAGTTAGTAAATAGAACAGTTAAAATAACTATATTCTTCTATAACCAAGTGTTTCTGTTAAAATTCCTCAGTAAATTTACAATGCTATAATTAGTTTTCGAAGACTAATATAAATGCACTCCATTTTTCTACAACGAAAATGATTATAAAGAGAAGCACACAACGTCTTAATGGGAACACAAGCGCTTAGTTAGCAGGTACTCATCCGGGTTAAAAATCTTCCTTTATCCTCTTATAATCAATATTTAATTATTTTAACATTCTATAAGCCTGTAAAATATCCATTCGGTAATATACTTCATGATCTGAGTGAGACAAAAAGGGTTTTTGTAGCTCTACAACTATAGGTTGAAAGGGGGAGACGTCTTCATTTCTCCTAAATCCCACCCATTAAAATAAACAAAGATAGTGTAGATAAAAGGATAGCTAACACGGGGAAACATTGCAGAGCAGGACAGCATGTACAGCAGTAACTGGGAGGAGGTTAGTTTAACCACAGCGCAGCGCTGCCACCTCGCTATGGCCACAGACCGGACAGCGGTCTGATACTCTCTTAGGTCTACAGGACATCCTGAATTATTATATTTTGGAAAACAAGATCATAATTTCATTTTAAAAAATCTATTCATCGGGAAAATATTTTTACAAACGAAATCACACGAATCACATAAAGTATAGTTATATAAGTTGTCATTGGAGCAAATTTAGTTGAACATGACCTCTCAAGAGTATTGCCAGTCCAGGGATGGTTTGCCTGCAGGTGGACCGGTTCTACAAACAGAACCGGGTCTGCGTGGGGACCTTGAATACCCACTAATCAGTAGCTATAGCACATAACATCAAGCTCGGGTGAGCCGGGTACAAGCTACAATAACAATTTACCATGAGACATACTTATTTCAACTTTCAAAAAATGTATTTATCTTATTTTGTATCTTATTTTATATCCAGAAGAAATGTGTATTGATGAATATTGACATAAAAATGACACTCTACAATACTCCATTTAAAAATAAAATAAAAAAAAAAAAAAAACCTTGGCGCAAACAAAATAAAATACATAAAACTTCCGTCCTTGAATTTTTTGGATATTTTTGGTTCAGAAAGGAGTAAGAATGGCCGAATCGAGGCATCTCATTTGGCTTCTCCGATCATCATCTCCATGTAAAATGACTTCAGCATTAAACCCTGTCCCCTCTGCACCCCAACTCTGCACAGACAGGAGAACACAACAGGTATGTGCACCAAACACACACTCCCCACACACACACCCCCACCTGTGTGCACACTCACCTGCGTACACACCAACATATACACATTAAGGTGAAAAGTGACACAATGAGCACTTACTCCTACCCGCAAGGCATCTAAAACACTTTGTGTGTGTGTGTGTGTGCGAGCGCTGTGCGTGTGTGTGTGCATATTTCTGTATCCATGTGTGTGAGAGTGGGTCTAAGTGTGTTAGTTGGTGGGACGGGGGTGATGGGGTCCAGCCGGTTCTCTTTGTATCAGGAGTGAAAGCCTTCTAAAAACCCTCGTTTTTGGGTCGTAGTTCCTCTGTGTTCCTTCCTTAGAGGGAGGTCACACAGCATGTTACAATAAAGATCCAGAGCATCTGCTTAGTGTCATGAAAAATTACAGATTACACATATTTTTGCGTAAAAAGAGTACTTAAAAACTCAAACTGAATTAAAAAAAAAAAAATCAAAAACAAAGAAACAAGGTGACCTTTTACATCACAATCTTTCATGAAACACTCCTTAAAGCTTTGAGAGCGACACCATTTTGGAAGGCAGTCTGTTCTCATTTAGAGATGACAGCAGGGGGGTCGGGAACGGGACTTTCATCCAGTATTTTTTGATACAAACAGAAGCAAGGTTAAAAAAAAAATCCATTGAAGCACACGTTGATAACGGTGAGCTTTCAGAACACTTCCATAAGAAAACACCGCTCGAGTGTTTGAGAAAACAGAGAGACTCAATCCTACAAAATTAACATTCAATACTACTAAATGAAAGTGATCGCTTTCTGTTCCTCCCTTCCAATGTTATAACGTACATTCCATAGAACCCATGCAGTTTCAGTTATACACAAACTTTTTTGTCCCAATAAACAAACGGAAACCACTCGTCTGCATACCCTAAGGGTTGATTTCAAATTAGAGATGTCACAATATTGCTAAAAAACAGTTATGCTGTTCCCGTGGTAACATATACCATATATTGCTTTGTTCAATATGACAGTTTCCATAAAATTAATATATTCAACACTATAATATATTCTTTTTTTTGAAGTCCAAGCAGCAGATAATTTCTATGGCACTCTAACTTAATTTTTACTTGACAGAGTCATAAACCTGAAACACATTTATAAAGCTAAAACAGGACTTCAATAAATGAAAACACATCCGTTAAAAAAATGTTACAACTGCTCTGACAAAGTAAGCTTCAGCAGAAACGGCGAAATATTCTCATTTTTCATGAACAGAGCTGTTTTTTTTTTTTTTTTTATTTAATTTAGAGAAATTGTAGATTCATGGGACCCTAAATAAACACATAAAATGCATAACTTTGCTGTCAGACAACAACAGATATTGTGGCATCCCGAATTTGAACACATTCTGTCCGTGTGTGGGTGTGTGTGTGTGTGGGTGGGTGTGCGAATACACCAGCAAACACAGCTCACCCACACCCACGCCAGGAATAAAATTAGTTAAATACAATTTTTCCCCCAAATCCATTCAGATGTTTTGTTTTGTTTTCCATTTGGATACAAAATCGTGTCTCTGGACTCTGGACGTACGTAACTAGATAAGGACATTATTGCCAGTTAACTCCACAAAGCTGCGGTCGAGGGAATGGTCGTCATCATCATCATCATCATCATCGTCGTCGTCATCACACGCAGTCAGTTTCTTTGGCGGGAGGTTGCAGTCCCAGAATGCTCGGGGTCCCTTCTGGATGACAGCGCATGGGACGGCCCCGTGGAGCGGAATGTTTTGCAGGATGATGATGGTTCTGAGATCTTCCCTTCACCACGAGCTGCAGCTCCTCCTGTCTCTGTCTCTGTCTCTAATCGAAACCGCACAAAAGAAAAAGAAAAGAGAAGACTCCAGCCCCCAAACCCAGACGCCAGAACCCCCCATCCAGTCTGGAAGCTGGGTAAGGGTGTGCTGACTAGCCTAGAGGATCCAGTACAAAAAAATCCAGAGTCCAAATATGCTATGGGTGAAGATAGGACTCTCTTTGGGAATGGAGGTATGGATTTAGAAACAGAGTTCCAAACACGGTATTTTCTGCAAGATATATCTATCTACCTATCAGTCTATCAGGGCCCCATGTTATTATTATTATTATTATTATTATCATTATTATTATGATGATTATTATTATTATTATTATTGTGCTATAACACCTAACAGCAGCACTGTCCAGTCCGTTACATTTCCCTTCCTGGAACACGTTACGTAGCTATGCACGTTCCTCCATCACAAAACGAGAACATGAATAAATGATCTTCACAAATATAACAAAAACACACGTGCACTGATATAACAACATCGACAAGAATTATTGCAACAGTCTCTAACAAGAATAATAAGACATAACCTCAGAATGTGGAAAAAAAAAACCTTTTTTTCTTTGTTGTGTAAAACTACTAATTGCAGCGGGACAGCGGTATGACGTTGAGGGAGAAACGGAATGTAAAATAAACGTCACACACCCACAAAGTCATGGTAACATCCCTGTGCCTGTTTTGCGTCTTAACGAAAAAAAACACCCCACAGCTAAGAACTCACAGAGTGAGTGACAAAATCCAGAAACAGTGGCTAAAAACGAACTCTATGTTACAATACGCAGCAGCCCCTACACTCTTCACCTGACTAACCTGTCTCATCCATCTCTTGTCTGTGGCGTACGGTCGGAATTGCAAATGCGACCAAAATCAGTTAACCCTACATCCCAGATATTCGGCTCTACGTTACCCCTTTCCGGAGCGTATTCTACGGACCTTTCTGTCACGTTCGCGTCGTTAAGATGACATACGGTAGACATGACTCAAAAAAAGAGCAGAAGTAGACCCTTTCACAAATCTATAACATCATCTCAAGAGTACGGTGCGAGCTCTTGCGGTCACCTATGGCCCGCCCCAGCGACCGGGGGTCTCGGTCTCTACCGACCTGCTCAGTCTCAACGTGCTATTCTTTAGTTTCATTATGATGCTGAAATTCACCTTGCCCTCCACAACCTCACTCTCCAATCAACCCCAGCCTGGATCCTTCCACCAATCACCAACCGCCTTCCTCCATCTCACCAATCCCATATCCCCTCGCACCCTTCTGTCCAAGTTTGCATCTCCTCTGCTCTCACTGGCTGCTCCAGCAGACCCTTTTGTGACATCACTATCCTTCGCCAGTTACGGCACACTTCAAAACCCACTGCTTTCGTCCACGAACCCAGAACAATGCAAAGCTTCCTCGCACTCTTTTCAGGTATCGTTTTTTTGACACACCTAACCCGCTTTCTATTGTGTATGTGTGGTAGCTTGGTCGTTGAAACGACACTAAAGCGTTTGGTTTTCCTCCCGCTGGCCCACAGATTAAATCTACTCGTCAATCAAACATACAACGCCACACTAGATCCACGGGTGCTTCTGAGACAAAACACACAGGTAATCGACACCCAGAGTATACTCATGGCAACATGAACATTTCACCCCCACGACTGCGTTCAACAGAATGAAGATTAACGCAGGAGAGCTTTGGTTCAGTACCTAATGCAAACGCACCTTTTTCAGGCAAGTCATACTCAGCTAGCTACATTAAAACAGCTAAACGTGGTACTTATGCATGACAAACAAGACCCTCAGACATTTCCGTTTTAAAACTACAGCTAAATTACGTCTTAAACAGGCTTGCGTACATCTGGAAGTTTATTTAATTGTCGCTTGATGTGGCAAAGACATGGAACGTTACAGTAGAGCGAGTCTTTGTCTCAAAGCAGTAAACTTTTAACTGTGTTAGCATATCCATAAGGCACTACAAGGGAATGATGCTAAAAGCTAAGTCTAGGAGTATTCTGAATGACACGAAAGTGCAAAGAATCGAGTGAAGAGAACACACCAGGGAGCACACGCTCACAGACGATTCACCTTGTACATGCCTACGTTATTACCACGTTGTGCAATCACAGCGAAAAGAGGAGGAACGGAAAATCTATTGGCATCGGAGACGATCGTCACAAACGAGAAAGGGTGCAGGCTTGCTACATTCTAACAAGAAAAAGGGGCCCAGCTAAAACTCCTTATCTCCAAGGAAACCTAAAAAAAAACTACGACATTTCCCCTACAGGTGAACACAAAACAACAAACAAAATTCTATAAATACGGTAAAAAGTCTTCTTGCCTTTTGTTTTGTTTTATTTCCAAAAGGACTCCTCCACTCGTTTATTGGAGTAGGGACAAGGGGGTGCTTCCTATCAGAGTCGCCATTTTGGAAACGGTTAAGACAGATAAAGGCCATCGTTCAGTTTTATCAGGTGTCTTTTTTTTTCTTTTGTTCTTTGAAGAGCAGCAGGTATTCGCATTTCTGGAAAGTCGGCACACATCAAAGTAAGCCATCCCTCAAAAGAATCAAGTTTGAGTTCATTTAAAAAAGGGGGAAAACCCAAGCTTTCTGAAAAATATGCACTGAAATATTATTTTTTCCCCAAAAGAAGGCCTTTTAAGCAGACCATACTGGAAATAACAAAGAAGAGCCAAAAAATGCCCCCAAGCCTTCAATGTCCACATAAAATAATAATAGTAGTTATAATAATACAAAAAATAGCCCAAAAATAACAAAAACAAAAGGAACTGGCCCCCTTGATTAACTACATTTAAAAGTATGGATCCTAAAAAAACTTCCACAACTGTTGTTTAAAAAAAAAAAAAAAAAAAAAAAAAAAAATTGAACCCCGCTTTTCTCCAACAGAGGGCAGCATGTATTCGATTTTTAATATCTCTGCCATTGTCTTCGAGTTTCCCCATGTTGGTTTACCAGAGCCCCCTCTATGAGAGGTGAGAAGTGGGGGAAGCAGCAGTAGGGAGGGTGGGGTCTTCTCCAGGGACCCCCTGCTCTAGAGGTAGGGGTACTGGTTGACCTTGGTGGGGCTCAGAGGGTATCCAGTGTAGACAGCGGAGGCTGGGGAGGCGCTGATGTAGGCCTGGTGTGTGAACTGGGCCTGGTACTGGCCGTGGTGGAGGGTGGGGGAGGGCAGGACGCGGTGGCCCATGCTGACCGGCACCTGGTGGACGATCCCCGGCGCATAGCCCCCGTGCTGGACAGCGTGGCGGGCGGAGCCTTGGGAGGTGACCAGGTGGGCGACGGCCCCCGCAGGGGCGGCGTACGTGTACAGGTGTGGGTGAGGCTGGCCGGGCAGGTGGGCGGCAGCCAGGTGAGGGTGGGAGGGGCTGCCGTGGTGAAAGGAGTACGGGGGCTGCGCTGCGATGGCGGGCGTGATGTAGGCCTGTTGCCGTCGGTGACCGACGCCATTTCGCTCTGCCGCTGTCATGTGCTGCTGGGCCTGCAGGGGGCGCCAGAGAAAGGGGGACTCAAAAAAGAGAAACTTCCCACCATAGCAGTCAATGTACACCAAGCCTCAACAATCACTCACTACGGCTGATTCCTTTCTTAGCGAACACTTTGTGGAATCTGAATGGCACCAAAATAATTTACACTTGGATTTGGCTGCTTTTACACTTGTGGTTTATCAGATAAAGGTGTAACTCAGGACTGACACAGGTCTGTCTGTAGCACAGGTAACACAGGTGTGTTTATTCTCACCTGGCTCAGGTTCAGTGGCTGCTGCTGAAAGGGGCGTGGCCCAGATCTTTGTTGCCTGTAAGCCCCACCTCCTGAGGGGTAGTTCCCGCCTGATAGGCTGCCGTTGGAAGATTTCAGCTTGTAGGCCGAGTTGTGGTGGCTCACTGCGTCTGCGGGTTCGAAAGAGGGCAGAGAGGGCCAAATCAGCTGTGTACGGTCAGCGTTTCCTGGCTCCGTGACTGATAACTCAAACACCATAACAAAATGTTTTACTATTTCTGTAATAGTGAAACCATTCTTCTCATTTCCTGTCATGCTGTATTTCCAAAGTTTCTTCTAGCAACAAAAATAATGGCAGAAATGGGAACCTACAAACACAGGCATAACCTCACAAATCCACATGTACTCAAAACACAGACACTCCATCATTCACATTCTCTCACACATATACTCACTCACACACACACACACACACACACACACACAATATCACTCTCGCACATTCACACGGTACCTGGCTGCAAGCGCTCACACTCTGCTAGCTCATTGGCCGGGGCTTTCAAGGGCGGGATTATGATAGTCCGAGGGGGGTTGGTGTGACAGTAGTTGTCCAGCAGTGCTCCTTTGGACTGGAAGCTGTTGGCATTTTGGGGGCGGGGCTCGACGGTGTAGGGGCTGCTGCGATTGGAGGAGTCCGAGGTGGGCGAGTCATGCACAGTTACGCAGCTGATGACTTCCTTCCTCTGCTTGGGCATTGTGCTGTGGAGGGAGGAGGAGGAAGTTCACGGAAAAAGGAAGAGGAAGTCAAGTAGGAAGAAGAAAAAGAGGAAGAAGGTGGAGAATGGTGTATATGAATTATAAGGAAGTGATGGGAAAAGGAGAAAGAGGAAAAAGTATAGGAGGAAAATGAGGAAACAGGAAGTGGAGGGACAGGAAGAAGAACAATGGTAGAGGGAAGGTCACAGGACAGACCCAAAGTTCCACTGCTCCTACACTGCACGCAAAAACGCTCAGTAGAGAAAAAGCTTTCTTTTTCCCTCAGTGATAAACAAAGTTCAAGGCCTGCCATTTGCATGTGAAAAGTACACACATTTAAACTACAGGCCGTGGTGCCAGGACTCAAACTCCCAGCAGCCCCCTCAGACCCAGTTTTGGCATACTCATGTTTAAACTACAGAATAAAGTGTAAAGACTCCATTTCCCAGCAGCCTCAGCTCTGACCTGGTGTTGGGCTGCTTGTGGTCATCCTCGTCGTCGGTGTCACTGCTGATGGTGATGATGCTGACGGTGGGGCTGGGCGTGTCGTGGATGACAATGGTCTGGCGTGGCGGGAGGTGAGAGCTGGGGTCCCGAGATGAAGCGGGGGTTGGGTGGGGGTCGCCCCAGCCCCCGCAGGGGAGGGGGGGCCCGTTCTGGAGCACAGCGCAGCGAGGAGGGGTGTTCTCCTTCACCCGCTTAGAGCGCTGGGGTGAAACCTGCGTCTGGGAGGGAGACATCTCATACCTAGAGCCATTCCTGAGGCAGGGGGGGGGGGGTGCCGCAGGAGTAAAGAAGAGACAGGAAGAGAAAGAGAGAGAAGTATCACTGAATAATCCATACATGTGCAAGATGTAACCGATATAATTTTGATAAGAAGTGACATTTTTACACGTTACATTTTTACACATTAATTAAGTAATTCAGCTGAAGTATGACAACTATGTCCAACCTTTTACTTCTTAATTTACAGGCCCAGCTCCCTAACTAGAACAAAACACTGCCACCCCGCCAAGGTGCAAGAACAAGAGTAAAAACAGGGCTTTGAGGGTTTGAAGGCGGTGATCGAGATCACTCTTACCTGCCGGACTGCTGCGGTTTGTTCTTTTTGGACGAGGCGCCACCGCTGGTTGGCTGCTGTCTCATGACATGGGCCACGCCCACATTCAGCGGCTGGGAGGAGGGAAGGGTCACATGACCCGCCAGCAAGGCCGGCTGCTGCATGATGGGATTGTAATGGTTGCCGTGGGGATGGGAGTTCCTGAAAACACCATCAAATGGAGAGACACATTTTCACACAGCCTAAGTCTGCTCTGCTCTAAGACATGAGCAACACACTGATCAGTGCGGCATGGAGGGAGAGATCCACTGGAATTTCATGTCCCTATTTTACCTTATTCATTCATTCATTTATGTCACCCCTACCTTTAATCAGCTCTTTCAAAACAGACCATCTGAGATAGGAGCGATGCACACACAAGTACATAAATAAAGTGTGTAATTATTAGGTTAACGGTTCCATACAAAAAAAGCAGCACAAAATGTGTAAAGACACAGAGAATGGCTTTGAATTTTAGCTTGTTTTGCACACATGCACCAGCAGGTGGCAGCAGAGGCCAGAAGGAGGCAGCTCTGTAAAGAAGTGATGCGTGCGTATAACGGAGATAACAGGATATCTCTGCCAGGGACAAAGGCTACCACGCTCACCTACAGAGCGATGAGAGGCCAGTCACTCTGACTAATGAACCTCGATCCCTAAGAACTTTGACTCTGAACCCTGAACCATAACACTGACGTCAGTTTGTGGTCATTTTGAGACTGGTGTGTGGTCAAGTTTGTGGTTATTTTGAGGTCGGTATATGGTCAGTCTGTGGTAATCATGAGGTCAGTATATTGTCAGTCTATGGTCATTATGAGGTCAGTATATGGTCAGTCTGTGGTCATTGTGAGGTCAGTATATGGTCAGTCTGTGGTCATTGTGAGGTCGGTATATGGTCAGTCTTTGGTCATTGTGAGGTCAGTATATGGTCAGTCCATGGTCATTGTGAGGTCAGTATATGGTCAGTCTTTGGTCATTGTGAGGTCAGTATATGGTCAGTCCATGATCATTGTAAGGTCAGTAAATGATCAGTCTTTGGTCATTGTGAGGTCAGTATATGGTCAGTCTTTGGTCATTGTGAGGTCAGTAAATGGTCAGTCCATGGTCATTGTGAGGTCGGTATATGGTCAGTCTGAAGTCACTCTATGGCCGGTTCCCAGCCGGAGCTCACCTCCAGTTGGCCAGGGGCTGGCTGCTGGTCATGGAGTCGGGGATGACCGCGGCGTGGGGCACTGTGTGGGTCAGCTGCTGCCAGGCTGAGGGGAGCAGGATCTGCTGGGTGCCCCCGGGCCAGCCCTGCTGGAGAGAGGGAGTGGGAGAGAACCATTACAGCACCCATCATACACACTTACCATACTGCCACTAAAACCAACAACAGCTACATCAATACGGCCGTAACTACCACAGACAGAACGGAGTTCAGGTCCTCTGTATTCTTTGTGTGATTTAAAAAAAAAAAAATCTAAAAGTGATTAAAAGAGTCTGATGAAAAGAGACAGAACATGATAATTGTGTCAGTACAGGGAGAGCTTGGCTATGGCCAGTCCTTTATCTCATGACAGGAGGTCTGCTTTTTTATCCTCATCACAGCCCTCAATGTCAATTGTTATTAATATTATTATGATTATTATTGTTGTTCTTATTGTTGTTAGTGGTGGTGTAAGACTCCTCTGAATGAACTCGGGCTGTAATAAAACCATCAGGTCTCTCTGTTTCTGAGCATGTGGAGTCTGAGCGCGCTCAGTGCGTGCATCCGGGCCTGATTTTCCCCTAGCTGCCGCGGTGGCCAGCTGTAATGGCTTAATGCAGCTGTATTGATTAGCAGTTTGATGCAGGTAATGAATCGGTCCTTTAACACCGTTAGTGCATCCGTCCGGCCGGGCTGGTTTAAGCTCACACGCAAGATGGGGCTGGACACAGCGTGCACCGTCATGGCGTTGTTTTCCAGAACATAATTCAATTTAAATTTTATTTGTGTAGCGCTTTTTACAACACAAACTGTCACACAAAGCAACTTCACACAGATCCCAGGCCTAAGACCCCACAGAGCAAGCCAAAGGCAACAGGAGCAAAGAAAGACTCCCTGAAAGAAGGAAGAAACCCAGAGCATAACCCAGCTCAGAGAGGGAGACCCCATCTGCCTCTGTTAAATAAGAGAGTAAATGCAGCATTATATAAAAAAATAACAGCAGAATATTTCCAGAACATAATGCTATTCGCTTAGGATTTAATCTATCTAGAGTGACTTACATGGCTTATTTTTTAAAATGGTATCCATTTACACAGAGCACAGAACTCTCTCTCTCATTCCCTCCTTCCATCTCTCTCCATCCCTCATCTCCCTCTCCTCTCTTCTTTCCTTCCTCCCTCCATCTCTCTCTCTCTCTCTCCCCTCCCTCCTTCTTTCTTCCCTCCCTCTCTCTCTCTCTCCCTCCCTCCATCCCTCTCCATCCCTCTCTCCCTCTCTCTCTTCTTTCCTCCCTCCCCCCTCCTCTCTCTCTCTCCCCTCCCTCCCTCCATCCCTCGTCTCCCTCTCCTCTCTTCTTTCCTCCCCCTCTCTCTCCTCCCTCTCCCTCTCCCTCCCTCCCTCTCTCCTCCCACTCCCGCTCTCTTTCCGGGGTGAAACCTTTTGTCACCTCAGGGCTCTGAAAGGCCTGGGCAGCCTCTCCGCTTTTGTTCCGGCATTTTCTGCATTCCTGACCCAAATAAAGGCTGAGGGCTCCGGGCCAGTTCTGATCTCATCCTCCCAGCGCCTGGCAAGACCAGGGAGACGACTCGCATAGCTTACATTTTTACATACATTCCAATTAGTATCGTTATATGTTTACTTTAGACAATCGGGTGTAATATCTTAAAGTTTCAATGGTAGTGCCCCAAACTGGGAATCAAACCTGCAACATTTAAGTTACAAGACCAAGTTAACCTCTGAGCTACAAGCCCAGCTCCCTAACCATTACACTACACTGTAACCTCTGAGCTACAAGCCCAGCTCCCTAACCATTACACTACATTTTAACCACACTGGACTGAGTATTACACCAGCCACAGAATCTCACAGATTTAGAGCAGCGCGTGTGTGTGTGTGTGTGTGTTTGTCATCTTTGAGGCCTGGCATGTTTCCCTGCAGAGTGTAAATGGCTGAAAGACTTTGCACACAACTTCATAGTCCTTCTTTTAAAATTCTTTATTTCATTATGGCCAATTATCATTGTTTTCCACACGACCGGCTCCAGAAAGAGCTTATATCCCACAAAAGCACATTGTGTGGCAGAGAGCCGTGGCTTCTAACTGAACGTTTCGGAGCATAAAGACGGGGATTCTTGGACAGGGGAAGAGCTCAAAGTGGATTTTATATTCTGTGTATTCAACATGCACCTCACAGGCCCTGATAAAACAGTGCAAAATGATCGTCTTACACTCAGTTTGTTAGCGTAACAAAGTCTGCACTTCGCATTGCAAAACGGCTTCCCCACCGACCAGCGGCATCAACGGCAACGTCTGCTTTCCTTTGCAGGGGATTGTTTTTTCCCTTCTTCATAAACAAACACACGAGAGAGGAAACTGAGCCAGGCTGATGAGAAAGGAGCCGAAAGCGGCTCCACAAACACAGAGAGGCGTAGGGTGGGGGGAGAGGGGTGTTTTTCTTTGGGGTCTGTGATTTTAGGCTGCGCATTTGGATTCCGCTCAGACCCGAACTTGGTCACCTG